>JAVIWB010003722.1:0-10903 GCA_031893035.1 Dermolepida albohirtum
AAGCTCGTTACAGTTAGCTGTGTACCACATCCGTTCCTGAATATTGCATTGAAGATATCATTTTATTTTCGTTCGACCACAGAACTCCGAATTATTACTTAAATGAGGTTCCGCAAATTCCAATCACTTATTCTACTCCTGGGACGACTACATACAGCAATACTATTTAAGTAACCGACAAATTGTTTTAACGGTCTGCCAACTTCTGTAAACAGCATTTAATATTTCACTATATGATTTGCTCTCTTTACATCATTACTTTGACGAAGTATTGCAATATGTAACCGTCTAAACGTGTGTGTGTGTGTTACCTTCAATGTTAATTAAAACTATGTTTGTGTATTTATTTTTTGGACAAACGAATGTTTATTTACAACTTTTCTTTAATATGAAATGCATAGTAAAGTATATAAACACACTTTATTCATGTACACTACCGTCCATATTAATTCGGACACTCAAATAAATTTAAAAAAAGGAAAACAGTTAAACTAATTTACGTCAAAACTAAAACAAATTGCATTATTGTTTATAGATATTTATAAAGTATAATAATAAAAATTAGAGTAATTCTAACGTTAAATAAACAAAGATATCTTAAACTTCCGATCATCGAAGAAATTCTCTTTTGCGCGAAGAACAGCCCGTACAATTCGAGGCATCCGTTTCACAAGTTCTTCGAGGACTCTCTTCGATATACTATTCCATTCTTCTTGCAATATGTTCCATAAGTGATTTATTGAGGTAGGATACATTTTTCGGACCCTCCTGTCCAATTCATCCCATAACAATTCTATGGGGTTTAGATCGAGGCTTTGCGGTGGCCATGTTATTATTTGTAAGGCATTATTGTTTTGTTTGCTATTTAATAAATTTTTACATATTACTATTGAATGTTTAGGGTCGTTGTCCTGTATAAACACAAAATTTTTGCCGATTAATGTAGCCGCGATAGTATTGCATTTTATTGCAATATTTCTAAATAACCCTCCTCTTACAAAGTACCCTCAATTCGCTTCAAGTTCCTTGTGCTGGCATAGCAAAAGCAACCCCAAACAAGAACTTCTTCCATTTAACAGTTGGTACTGTACAATCCCGCAGCATTCTTTGACCACTCGCTCTTCTTATAAAAGCACGCCTTGATTGTCCAAACACTTCAATCATCAGTCCATAAGACCCTTTTTCAGTCATTCAGTGCCCAATCTTTGTGTGTTTCTGCTCAATATTGTCGTTTTTGCCTGTTTTCTCGTCGAAGCAAGGGTTTTCCTATAGCAATGCTGCCGTAAAGATTTGCAGCTTTTAATCTTCTTTTCACCGTAGTAACAGAAATTTTTCTTGCACGGTCGCGATTCATTTTTGTGAAGATTAAGGGTGCTGTCAGTCTCCTATTTCGTTCACTCAGCAATTTTATACGCTCATCGTCGGCGTGAGATGTTATTCGCTTACGACCTGAACGTGCCGGATCTGCGGAACGTGCGTTGAGTTGCCGAATGATATCATTAACAGTCGATTTATTAACATGTGCGTTTTCGGTAATTTGACGCACTGAATAACCTTCTTGTTGAAAAGCAATAATTACAGAACGTTTTTCTAAACTTACTGGTTTTCCTCTTGGCATTTTAAGAAGTTTGCATAAAAAATACCGTCTTATTAGTGATGCACACACTAGCAAGTTTATTTGAAACCTAATGCATATTTCGGTACGCAAGACTCTTTGGGGTGAGGGCAGGCAAGTTTCGCAAGTTTTTTGCTTGCAATATTATCTCAAAAATAATCGTATTTATGGTGATACGGATTATTCAAGGAATTACTGCAGTGGGTTATAAAATATTAGTGCTGGGCGAATCGAATCCAAAAACACTCGGTAAGGAAAATCGAGTTATAAATCGATTCTCCTGGAATGATCGAATCCGAATCCAGGATCGTTTCACAGCTCGGACTCGGAGAACCGATCCAAATCGGTTTTCACGCTGAATTCGAATCCAGAGATACATATATACTGCATTGAAACTATGATGACTTGAGGTGTATAGAGCGCATTGTATTCGGCGGAACTTATGTATTTACATAATATACATACTTATGAATGAACTATTTGATTTTTGGTCAAAAAGGTGTTTTACGCATTAACAGATGTTTTAAAATTGATTTCTACGGATCGGAAGGTTTACAACTTATTGCGGATATCGAAAATATAAAACTAAAATGAATTGGTAGTAGATTTAGAATACGGATAATATTTAAACAAATATTTTTCTTTATGATCACCTATAATAGGGATATACGAGGGCCATTCAAATATAAATGAGAAATAACATTTACTATCTACATAAAACAACGAGTGGTACCTAGTAAATAAAATTTTACGTTAAAATGAACAATAACCATACTTTATAGAAGTGGTACGCAGTTTTGTTTATTTCATTGCCTTACAGTGCTCTCAAAAACATAAAGACAACCAATAAAAAAAGAACACAAAAAGGTCCCATTTTCTAAAAATGAAATAAATGAATTCAAATATATCGATTTCCGATAGATGTACAAAAAAGTTTTTAACAAGTTTTCTAAATATATCAAGTTATCTGTGCAAGTCAATCCTGTAGATATTTCCAGTTTTCTTTAATTTATTAAATTAAAAATACAACCGTGAAGATCACATGGAGCTGACTGTATTTGCTACAGTGGCTTGAAAGTAAAATCTTAAAAAAATATTTATGGCAAAAAAATCGAGTAAGCACTTTTTCTATCATTCTCATTATGTTTTGCAATTAATAAGAATTTCGATTGTCTTTAGTTATGTTACTTTTTGTACACACTGTATACAAAAATGTATTATTCAAAATCAAAAGAAAATAATCTTAGATTCTAAAAACGAGATTCATGTCAAGAACACGCATCCAGTTCATCCGTTTAGGACCACTTTGTCCAAGAAGACGAGTATGTTACTTGCCGTTTGTGCCAACAAAAATACAAATATGTTAGCAATACCACCAATATGGGCAGGCATCTAACACGAAAACACGCTAATGATATTCATGCACCTTCAACGTCGGAAGCGACGGATACAGGATTAACAACCACCCCAGGATTAACAGTCATTCTCCATGGTAGAAAACATAAGTTTTAGACGTTTTTGTAGCAAAATGCAGTCAAAATATAGCCTACCAAGTAGGGGATGTTTAAGTAGTACTATATTACCCGACATGTATAGAGCAACTTACGACAAGTTTAAACTATTAATTGCAGGATCAAACCATATTGCAATTACTACCGATGTATTGATATCTGAAGACACAAAATCCTACTTAACGGTTACAGCGCATTTTCTTCATTATTACACGTTATTTGCATTGATGTTAAATACTAGACAAATCTTGGAGCAGCATACCGGAAGAAATCTGGCTATTGTTCTAACGGAAATTTTTAACGAGGGGGACATCAGTGAAAAATTAGTGGCAATAGTAACAGATAATGGTGCAAACATTAAGAATGCAGTGAATGAATATTTAAAAAAGGTACATTTATCGTGTGTGGCACATACATTACATTTAGTTATAAAGGAATCGTTAACAAGTAATAGCGATTTAGTAGAGATAATTAAAAAGTGTCGTAGCATAGTAACATATTTTAAGCATAGTGTACTGGAATCAGATAAATTGCGACTATTACAGACGCAACGCAATGTACCACTCCATCGTTTAAAACAAGATGTACCAACACTGTAGAATTCCACAGTTATAATGATAACCCGGTTAATAGTATTAAAAACTATTTTAGCAGAAGTTGTAACTGATCTTCCCAGAGCACCTGACCCACTAAATGAAATGGAATGGACTGTATTAATGGATTTTTCACCACTACTAAATCCGTTAAAAGAGGTTACGGAGCAACTATCCGGTGAAAGCTTCCCCATTTTGTCGATGGCAATTCCTTTAATTAAAAGCGTGGTATATACGGTAACACAACAATTACCAACAACGTCAGTTGGTGTACTCCTTCAAAGCAAACTGCTAAGCACAATAGAAAGAAGATTAGTAGTCTTCGAATAAAATAAACTCGTTGCAATTACAACCTTTTTAGATCCCAGATTTAAAAATGTGGCATTTGACGATTCGTCCAATGTTGAACAATGGATAAAAGATGTAATAGAAAGCAATACTTCTATGGCAACTGTTACCGATACCGAAGAACACAGTGTGAGCCACCCATCAATTTGGCAATATTTTGATAGCAAACTTTTAGAAAAATCTCAATATCGTGCTGCAACTTCTTCTGAAAGCATAATTAAAAACTATTTAGACCTTCCACACTTACAGAGATGTAAAAACCGTTGTGATTTTTGGAGAGACCACGCGTTATTACTGCCAGAATTAAATGCACTCCGAGACAAATATTTATGTATTCCAGCAACGTCGGTTCCAGCAGAAAGGATTTCTTCGAAAGCAGGCCAAATCTGCAACGGACGACGAAATTGTTTATCAGCCACAAACTTAGATAATTTTCTTAAATACGAATTTGGATGCCTGTTCTTGACACGAATCTCGTTTTTAGAATCTAAGATCATTTTCTTTTGTTTTTGAATAATTTTTGTATACAGTGTGTACAAAAAGTGACGTAACTAAAGACGATCGAAATTCTTATTAATTGCGAAACCTAATGAGAATGATAGAAAAAGTGCTTACTCGATTTTCTTGCCATAAATATTTTTTTAAGATTTTACTTTCAAGCCACAGTAGCAAATGCAGTCAGCTCCATGCGATCTTCACGGTTGTATTTTTAATTTAATAATTAAAGAAAATTGCAAATATCTACAGGATTGACTTGCACAGATAACTTGATATATTTAAAAAACTTATTAAAAACTTTTTTGTATATATCAGAAATCGATATATTAGCAAGTTACATTAGTTTTTGTATACAGTGTATAATTGTCTTTATTGTATCTATGGATATATTTTAATTCATTTATTTCATTTTTAGTAAATGGGACTTTTTTGTGTTCTTTTTACGAATGAATAAATGGAAATTTTATATATATTTTTATTGGTTGTCTTTATGTTTTTGAAAGTACTGTAAGGCAATGATTGCAATGAAATAAACAAAACTGCGTACCACTTCTATAAAGTATGGTTATTGTTCATTTTAACGTAAAATTTTATTTACTAGGTACCACTCGTTGTTTTATGTAGATAGTAAAAGTTATTTCTCATTTATATTTGAATGGCCCTCGTATATCCCTATTATAGGTGATCATAAAGAAAAATATTTGTTTAAATATTATCCGTATTCTAAATTAGTATTTAGTATATCTACTACCAATTCATTTTAGTTTTATATTTTCGATATCCGCAATAAGTTGTAAACCTTCCGATCCGTAGAATTCAATTTTAAAGCATCTGTTAATGCGTAAAAACACCTTTTTGACCAAAAATCTAATAGTTCATTCATAAGTATGTATATTATGTAAATACATAAGTTCCGCCGAATACAATGCGCTCTATACACCTCAAGTCATCATAGTTTCAATGCAGTATATATGTATCTCTGGATTCGAATTCAGCGTGAAAACCGATTTGGATCGGTTCTCCGAGTCCGAGCTGTGAAACGATCCTGGATTCGGATTCGATCATTCCAGGAGAATCGATTTATAACTCGATTTTCCTTACCAAGTGTTTTTGGATTCGATTCGCCCAGCACTATAAAATATATTTTTTTTATATTTGTAGGTTCTCTAATAGATATATTTGTAAATATATTTTTTATATTTAAACGCAATTGTATTAGTTTTTAGAAGAGTTTATTAAATTTCACTAGCTGTCCGAAGTAATATGGACGATCGTGTAAATTTATATAGAAGTGTTTATTTTTTGTCATATGCTTTTTATATACTATTGAAAATTTTTTGAAAACTTAAAAATAAACAAACTCGTCCGTATTTATATTGTAGATACGTGCATATTCTTGCATTTGTGACAATTTTTAGTTGAAAATTGTCTACAGAAAGAATATCACTGATTTAACACAGATTATTTTACGGCTTTTAAAGCAATAGCTTAGAATAATCAAAATTTAATGTTTTGCGTAAATTAAGTGTTTTACATAATATTATTAAATACATAGTGAAATGTTCAATCTATTGAAATTTTATGATCCATTAAATGATATTGAAAGACCTTTTATGTAAGTATTTTAACGCTAAATACTGCACTAGAAATTTGTAGTTTCGTAGGAGTCTGCATGTTTCGATGTCGTATCTGATTATTTATTAATTAATACATATTAATGAACATTATAAAGATCACAAATAGTTTTCCTGAGCACCGAGTGCTAAAAAGTTGTAAGATGGATTATAAAAAAAATGGTAAACTACAAGAAATAATATTTTTGACAAAAAATTAATGTCTTGAATTTTTTCTTTGACTATCCGAGAGTTTACAAATAACGTTCATTTACCTCAATATTACATTCATCTGATCATATTACTTTAAACTGTCTTCGATAGTCTCAATTTTTATATATTTTTGTACAAGCTAGTCGTTGCTTTCGCTGTTTTTTAATTCAGGATGTGTTTATGACGATATAATTTCTAAAATTCTAAAAGATATTATAAAAGTTGTTTATTTACGCAGTGTACATTACGATTAATATCTCTTGTACTTGTTTTTCTCTGTCTTCCATGTATTTCAGTAGGCGTTTGTAACCATGTTTGCAGAACATCAATATTTTGTTCAAATATGTGCCTTTTGTTTCCTCAGTAATTTTTTTTTTTATTAACTTTCGTTGTTCAACGCTAAATGTTTTGTTTGCAAAATATAAAAACTTTTCTTATTAGTATTAGTTAATATAAGTCTTAACACTAACTTAACTCATTTCACTTACTCTGTATAAAGACACCAGATGTGAATAAAGTATTTTAATACATTTTAAAAAACTTATTTTTTGATCAGGGAAAATCATTCATGCAATTTTTAGAACAAATACATGTATGTACTATAAGTGCTTTATAATGATGATGGCTCTTACTTAAATACCTAAATTTTATGTATTCATGTACATTTATCAAAAGAGTTACTAAAAATAAAGATTATATTTGCATTACTGAAGCAACTAAGTTAATAAAATAAAACTTTAAACTACGTTAACATATGTAATTGAAATGTGTTAAATAAGGTCAAAATTAAACTACGAAAAAAACTATTGTTTTTAAAAAGCACACAACTTTGTATCTAATTCGATATACTGAAGGTTTAAAGTGTCACCAGCTGCGTTTTGTTATAAACAAGGCCAAAAAGTTCTTAAAATACCAATGTACATTACCGTTCACGGAAGTTCGAACATTTACTTGAATGTACAAAATTATTAAAAACTGCTACCGATTTGCTTTTAAAGAATGTAATTAATATCATAACCCATCTATGACTATAAATAAAAAGTAAGAACAAATGAAAGAGTTTTAATAATATTAAATATTTTTCTCCTTGCTCGATCTTCTTTTCATCGAAACAACCACCTTTAGCATTAAGTTATAAGTTTTTCTAGGACTACATTCGGAATATTGTTCTTTCTATAGAATATTCTACACAGGGTTTTCTGAGATCAGACATATGTACTTTTCTTATTCATCTGTCCATCTCATCCTATGACAACCCGAGATTTGGTCTCTGCGGCGACCATGACATTATTTGCATTACATTGTTTGCCTGATTTCCACTAAATCAATTTTACAATCTAATGTCCCATGTTTTGGAATATTGTCTTATATAAAAATAAAGTTGTCACATATTAATCGTATACCTGATGTTACTGCATTATCTTCAAATGTTTGTAAATAATTTTCTTTTCTTATTGTTCCTTAAATTTTTCATAGGTCTCCAGCGTCTGCAAAAGTCAAATCACCCCACACAAGCACAGCACTTCTTACTTTATAGCGGGCACAACACAATCAGTAAACATTTTTGTAGTTCGCTTTTCGAATGAAATTTTTTCTGGTTGACTAGAACTTGATTCATCGTTTCCATACTTTTATCCTTTATTTAGAAAAAACACTTAAATAATTGACAATAATTGTCCTAGAATCCGGTGCTCCGCCTGTGGCACTACACTGGAGCCCCAAATTTCGACAGTCTAATCTCTATGAGTATGTGTACTAAAGTCGCTTCTATCGGTTACCTCGACATAGCAACAATTTTTGTATGGCCATTTATGGCCACATGAAGGTCATGAAGAAGGTCATACTTCTTGAAATTGCCGTTTTACTATATTAATAGGTACTGTTCTGTCACGGCCACGATTGACTGCTCTAATCATAACGATTGCAACACTGAGAATCATTAATGCGATCTTGATATTTTTTATTGTCATCTTCACGTCCATTTACAGTCTTGTTTATTATTTGTTCTGCTACTATTACAATTTTGATAATCAGCTGATACTTAGCCTCTGCATTAAAAGCATATGTCTAGCAACCCAGCACAAACGTAGCTGATGACGTGCAGCGATTCTTCTCCGGTCGTATACGGTAATTATTTGAAATAATTGTAGGTAGTCACACAAACACGTTTAGTGAACTAGTAGAACTATCTAGCTGTTGCAAATCGGAGCGTGCAGAGGAATAGGTAAAAATAAACTTTTAAAGTATGGAATTTATGACAATAGTCTGTTTAATGGTGTTATAATTAAAGCATTTAGAACTTTTTCATTTCTCCACAAATCTTCTGTTAGTATCTGACCTTTCGTTAGCGGTAGTGTATTTCGTAAGAATTCAACAAACAATCCATAAATTTGTTAGAAGTTTTCTTAATTTTTTTTATAAATCTTGTAATTTTAAAAATTATTTTTTCTTCTAGTATGAATCAGGTTGTATCGCCATTCGATGATAAGGTAATGGGAAATCCCATAGGTTGGTTGCAAGAAATGTGTATGTCTCGGCGTTGGCCTCCGCCTTCGTATGAAATGGAACATGAAGAAGGTTTGCCACATGAAAGGCAATTTACAATAGCATGCAAAGTATTAAAGTTCCGTGAAGTTGGAACTGGTAAATCGAAAAAGTTAGCAAAGCGTATGGCTGCTCATAAAATGTGGCAAGCTTTACAGGATATGTCATTAGAAAATTCTAATGTAAATCAGATGTTTGATGAAGATGATGAGGTATGTATCTTTCATAGTGTTACTAAAATTTTAATTGTGTCTTGGGTGAACTTTTAAAAATTAAATACATAGCATATTACAAATATTGGGTCTGGGAAAAAGTTCGTGGCGTTTTTTCAGTAAAATTCAACTGGTCCCCGCATGGCGCGTGGACGAATTCATTTAAACCGAATATGCTCCATTATTATCGACAATGTTTCGCCATTTTTTTGGTAGATCCATGATCCCATCGGTGAAAAACTTCTGTGGTTTCTGGTCGAAAAACTGAATCAAGTAGTTTTCACAGGCTTCTTTTGAAACCAACTTAATTCCATTGAGAGAGTTCTGCAGAGATCGAAACAGATGATAGTCAGAGGGTGCTATATCCGGACTGTAAGGTGGGTGCATCAAAACTTCCCAACCAAACTCTCTCAATTTTTGACGGGTCATCAAAGAAGTGTGTGGTCGGGCGTTGTCATGATGGAAGACAACACCTTTCCTATTAATCAATTCGGGCCGTTTTCTTTCAATCGCCTGGCGTAATCTCTCTAGTTGTGCACAGTAGAGTTGAGAATCAATCGTCTGACCAGTTGGAAGTAGCTCGTAGTGGACGATTCCCCTCCAGTCCCACCATACACACAGCATCACTTTTTTTGGCGTCAATGTTGGCTTAGCGAACGCTTGTGACGGCTCACCATCCTTTATCCACGATCTTTTACGCTTCCGATTATCGTACGTAATCCATTTTTCATCTCCGGTTATTAAACGTTTCAGAAACGGCTCGATTTCATTCCGTTTCAGCAGCGCATCGCAGATGTTAATTCGGTCCATCATGTTTTTCACGCTCAACTCATGAGGAACCCATACGTCAAGCTTTTTTTTGTAACCAGCTTTGTGTAAATGGTTCAAAACAGTTTTGTGGTCAATGCCTAGCTCCATGCCAATATCGACACTGCTGATATGCTTATCTTGTTGGACTTTTTCAAGAATTTCATCAGATTTTTCAGTGATTGGACGACCGGAGCGTGACTCATCTTTCACATTGAAATTTCCAGAACGAAAGCGAGCGAACCATTTCCGCGCAACAGATTTCGATAAAGTACCTTCACCGTACACAGCACAAATTTTATCACAAGCCTGCGCAGCGTTCTCCCCTTTATCATAATAATATTGCAGAATATAGCGAAATTTCTCATTATTCTTCTCCATTTTCAAGTGCGAATAACTTTCCAACCACTGCACCGATTACAATGTTTCTACGCTCAAACTAACGTTCGGAAGGTCATCTAAAAAACGAGCCATCGGTGGTGTCGCTGTGACTTGTTGTTCTTTAGTTATCGGCAACCAATGCCATCTATCGGGAAAAACGCCACGAACTTTTTCCCAGACCCAATATATTAAATATATTGTCAGAACGAAGTTATTCAGATATTCGATGCACTACAATTGGAAACTACTTCAGCATTAGTATGGAAGCAATCTACCCTATTCATCTAAATGTAAATTCAAATGTACATATATTATTCATAGAAAACAAACGTATTTTCACTAAAAAAAAATAATTTGTTAATTTAGAATCATCGAACAACAAATACGGAACTTTAGCAAATGCGTTTTGAGAGATCAAAAAGTTATTTTATTTATATATATGCACATAGGCAAGTTCAATTTTACTCTTTTCAACAAAAAAAAAAAACGCATAATATATAAGATCTTTAGGCTAATAGCATTCGTTCAGTTTTTGATTGCATTTGTGATTCTTAGTTCAATTTTTGAA
>JAVIWB010003723.1:600000-1095660 GCA_031893035.1 Dermolepida albohirtum
AAGAACCTAGACTTAATTATTATATATTATGGAAAATATCATATAAAGACAAAAATGTTAAACAACTAATTCAAGATTAAAATAGAGGAAGGATATTCTACCTTTTCAACTAGTTTCTTTATAAATTGCAAAGTCGAAAGATCGTTTTTAATATTTAAAGAAAAGAAATAATCTATTTCAAAAAGGACTTTCCAATTACTCGTATGCCGTCGTTACTATCAGGTTGTTACATATGAAATGTCCGATTTTGTAAGGGATAAAAAAAGTCTAAATTTAAAAAAATATAAAAATTTATTCTGCAAAATAGTGTCCATTTACATCAATAGTTTGTTGCCAAAGGCCTGGAAGCTGAAAAATTCCCTTTGAAAAGAAATCTAGGTTTTGACGGCTCACATATTGCTCAAACACCGCTAATACAGAATCTCGGTCAGGGAAGTCCCTATTTTTTAAGTGATTGTCTAAACTTCGGAAAAAATGAAAATCAGTTGGCGAAAGGTCAGGTGAATAAGGTGGGTGAGGGAGAATTTCGTAACCAAATTCCGAAAGTTTTTGGATTGTCTGTCGTGCAACATGAGGTCTTGCATTATCATGAAGAAGTATGGGTCCATGTCTATTGACTAGTGAGGGCTGCAAGTGGCTCAATTTTCCATGCATATTTTGCAGTTCGCCACAATAGGACGCTGCCGTGATAGTTTCACCAGGTTGCAAAAATGAATATTGAATAATACCCTTACTGGTCCACCATACAGTCACCATAATTTTTCGCGGGTGAAGTGATGCTCGTGCATGCTGTCTTGGTGTTTCACCTCGATCTAACCATTGTCCTGACCGTCTCCGATTATCATAAAGTATCCACTTTTTGTCACACATTACCACTCGATGAAGAAACGGTTCAACTTTCTGTCCATTAGCCAAAGAGGTAGCCACCTCTAATCGATGGAGCTTATTGGCTTCCGTTAATTGGTGCGGCACCCATCGATCGAGTTTCTTCACTTTGCCAATCGAAGAAAGGTGACGACTAATGGTGGCAATGGACACTTGAAATGTTTCTGCAAGGCTACGCACTGTTGTCGGCGGATTACTTTCAACTTCTACACGCAGCTCGTCGTCATTAACCGTGCTACGCACATATCCGCGAGGCTCATTTTCCAAATCAAAATTTCCCTCTCTGAATTTTTTAAAGCATCGCCGTAATGTGCGTTCATTACACGTGGTTTCACCGAACGTCTGATTAATTTCTCGCGTTGCTGCAGCTGCATTTAATCCCTTTTTAAATTGAAAGAGGTAAATTGCCCGAATATCTCTTGCCGACGGCATTTCCATAGGCGAGACAAGGACAGGTGTATTAATCTTTCCAAGGAATGGAATAGGTACACACTTCAAAATAAATACCCTTTTCTACAAATAAAATAATAATTTTCACCAAAAACATACACGTCTTCACACAGGTACGATTCAGTTCCAACTGAAGGAAAAAACGGATATTTGTAACAACCTGATATTAGTTCGGACCTCATATTAACATAAAGTATAGGTATAAATAAATTTCTGCATACTTGAACTATAATTAGAGCTACCAAATGATGTCGGTAAATCAGTGTCGTCAAAAGTAGGCCAATCACAGGTTGCGGTCTTAGTACGTCGCTACGGCTGTGGAAGAATTACGATTTGTAATATTCGTAATATTGTAGCTTGACTGTTTCTGTGTGTTCGAAAAACGTTATGTTGTCAAATGATTAGAAAATACCGATTTCCTAAGGATGTCATAAGTTTTTGAAATATTTTGCACATTCAAAAACACATCAAAAGTGAACTTACATATATAAGTGAATTTCTTCTGCATATAAATGCTTATTTAGTTTGACCACTACAATATACGAAAAACATCCTTTGAATATTTTTTTTTATGGGCTGCTGATGTGTGTTGATTGCTGCTGCGAGCATTCCTATTATGATTCTGATGTTTGAAACGCAGGTTGCTTGTACAAATAATCGGACTTTTCCGTTAACATTATTTTTATATACAGAAAGATACTACGTAATAAATTTCTGTGAACCATATTAAGGCAGTCTATATTCTTTAGCACCCGTGTAATTTCACGTCTATTCCTGATGCCGTGAATCAATCTAATACATGAGTTCTGCACCATATGTATGCACTTAATATCATCCCTTGTAAGGCAACAAGAATACGTCGCCTCACCATAGTCAAAGTTTGACAACACTAAAGAACTATACATCAAATATATAACATCAATAGCAAACAAATGTCTGTGCATGTAGATTGATTTTCATGAAATTATTATTTTTTTATTCAGGACGTTAAAGCGAAGATTATCATCCACATATAACCTTCTTAAATTTTAACGTATTTTATAGGAAAAAGTTTGTGATTTCCAATAAAAATATTGCTGTTCGAAGCTAGAAAATTACTTTACTTTAGGATCAAATACTATAAGTTGTGTTTCATCTGCAGTTGATGTTATTCACTGTACTGACGCTAATTTAATAGACGCAAAGTTCCATTTGATGTGATCTCAATAATTCGAAAGATTTATACAGCTGGGTATCTCGGCATATAAGTAGTAACGGTAGCGTTTCAGTGCTGAGAATAAGTTAGAAGTAAGTATAAATTCAGAATATATGGGTTACATCTAGCTCCTTGAAACACCCCACGTGCCACTATCAGAGGCTCAAATTGCATCATCAGTGTTATCGTTTGAGTTCTGCCCTTAAGACACTAGGGTTATTTTCTAAATAAGGTCCGTTTTTTAATAAGAAGAAAAATACTAAAAATATATTTATTTCCATATTTTACACATTTTCATCTATGATACTTTTCTACATAATTTCCATTTTTGTTGACTGTAGTTTTCACTTCTTCCTCGTCGTTGAACCGTTAACCGCCAAGGAACTCCTTTAAGTACAGAAACAAGTAAAAACCGCTCGATACAAGAACTGGACTATAAGGTGGATCATCCACTTGTTCCTATCCAAAAGACCTGATTAGAGCTTGTGGTCGTATTGTCATGGAGCATCGTTTCGTATGGTATGCCTGAGTTTCCTCAAGGTCACACAATAAACATCAGAATTAATTGTTGTATCTCTCCATAAAGTCTACTAACGAAATCCCTTTCCTGTCCCAAAAGACAGGTGCCATGATCTTTCGTGCTGCAATTGTTTGTTTGGTTTCCATTCTGGTTGACAACGATATGTGTCGCTATTCTATTGATTGATACTTGGGTTCAAGAGTCATGTGAGACACCCAAGTCTCATCTCCTGTAACGATGTGGTCCAAAAATTAATCTTCTTTCTGGTCGTGTCACGTCAACAACGATAAAGCACAGCCCCATCTTTCTGTTTTGTGATTGTTAGAAAACAATCTTGGAACCCACCAACACAATTTTCATTGTTTCGGTTTCTCTAAAACAATAGTGTACGAAACCATGAAACCTGTGAAAAATAAATTGATAACTTTGAAATAATGAATCGTGGGTCCTATTGAATTTTGTTGTCCACGTCAGAAACAAATCTTCAGAATCAAGGTCGGCCTGGAGGCTGTCTCATCATACACAATAATCGGCCCTCCTTCAACATTCTCATCCACTTTCGAACTTTACACACAGACAGAAGAAACGGTTGCAAATAGACTCTGAACGCGCGCAATGCATGCTAGGTGTAGACGCATATGCATCGATCGCGCATCATTTTCACTTTATGTAATAGTAAATGTTGAAAGTGCTTTTGGATTTAATTTTTATTCTGGTTGTAATCTGAGCTCTTCTTACTAAAAAAAACTTCGTAAGTTCTGTAGCACATACACTCCCAAATGGAAGTTACCATCTCAATTAAGTTTAAAAAATCATGTGTGATCAAATTAAAAACAATATTAAACTACACAAAAAAACTAATTAGATATGGACGAGATAACAGACTCTACAAACAATTTGTTGTCAGTATTGTACACAGAAAACGGAACTTTTTTAAAATAGTAATTCTTAGTAGCGTCATCTATTTAAAAAAATATGCCTCGGTAAGGTAGACTTTTCACCAATGTTATGTCAAAATATCATGACATTTGCATCCTTAAAAGCAGATAAATTGCGCATAAAGTAACAGCATGTATTTGGCATTAGTTGAAAAATGAATTTTGAACAAAGAGTAAGTCTCAACAACCCGGTAAATTGTTTACTGAAACGTTTAATTTGATGAAACAAGTGTATGGTAATGCGTGTTTGTGTATGAGTGGTATAAATGATTTAAAGATGGTCGTACGGACATAAATGACGGCGGACATCCTGATGCAAAAAAATTTGTGGTGACGGAAAGTAACATTGAACTTGTGCGTGAATTTATCAGAAATGAGCCGAAATCCTTATTGCGATATGTGAGAACGAAATTAAATATTTCCAAAAATTCAGTTCATCGCATTTTGACACACCATTTGGAACTGAGAAAGATTTTTACAAGGTTTGTACCACACAAGCTAACTGATGATCAAAGTTAGAACATTGTACAGGCTTGATTAAAGACTCAAAAAAGGACGAAAACTTCAGGAATTCTATTGTAACTGGCGATGGGACGTGGTGTTTTCAATATGATTCAGTGACCAAGTATCAAAGCTATGAATGGAAGCATCCAAGCGAAGAAAGACCGGAGAAAAGCCGTTTGGGGAAGTCAAAAGTGAAGACAATGTTGATTTATGATTCGAAAGGCGTAATGCACAAAGAGTTTGTACCAACTAGTCAAACAGTCAATGCTGTATATTATCTTAGTGTTATGAAGCGACTTTTGGCACGTATTCGTCATGAGCGTGAAATAGTAGCTGGCGTTTGTTGCATGATAATACACCATCTCACCGCTCGACACTTATCCCTAATTTTCTAACTTCAAATGGTATTTTAACCATCAATTTTTCACCGGATTTGGCCCCCTATAATTTCTATCTATTCTCCAAACTACATTTACCGATAAAAGGACAGCGTTATGCCAACGTCGAAGCCATTAAAAGGCGTCGACAGAGATCTTGAAGGACATTTCTAAAAATAAACTTAAAAATTTATTTTACATGTTAATTGACCGTGCAAAACGTTGTATTGAAGCAGAAGGCGACTACCTTGAATAAAATAAATGAATTTTACCAAAATAGTAAGCTTTTGTTTTTAGTTTTAAAAAGTTCCGTTTTCTCTCAGAGAGTGTGTAGTACAACCATCATTCTCATTGTTATTGACCAATAAAGGAGCAGAAAAACATACCAACGAAGCAATTTTGGGGTTAGTGCTAAATACATACGCTGACAAAATTATATTAATGTTAATAACTGACGGTACCACAACAGTGCTTTATGTGAGTCGTTCTTTTAAAAATACCCGCAGTAACTTAAAACATGTAGCATATGAACTTCATGCTTTACAGCTTGTAGTAGAAACTGTTAGAAAGTGTTATCCAGAGATAAATCAATTAATAGATCAAACGAAGGTCGTATATCTTAAATCGCCTAAACGAATTCGAGAATTTCACAGACAGTGTCCCGGCATTCCTCAACCAACGCAGTCAATTCTTACACACTAGGTTACATGGTTACAAGCAGCGTTTTATTATTTCGAAAATATTGAACAAATAATTTAATTTTACAATTTGAAAACTATTCACCTGATTACAAAAAAATAATTATATAAAATCACTGCAAACGCTGGACGATATACAGTCACTTTTGAACATTTTAAGTGACGTGAAAAATCATTTTGTTATAAAAAAAATTCAATAGTATTTTAAATAAGAATTCATAACTTATCAGATACAGATCCCTCGCGTTACTTCGAACATTATTTTAACTATGTACATACATACATACAAGAACATTTTCCCATATCGGCATACATCGCTCAATGAACCGCTATTAAAATATAATTTCGTAGAAGAGTATTTCAGAATATTATATAATGGGTGTTTTTTAAGCTAGCTGCATGAGAACTATCGATATCGATAACTATGACTTGACAGCCGATAATGTGAAACTGTGTTGACATTTCTGTTCAGTAAGGTTTGGCAAGTCATCATAAATCGTTTAAGGCCAGAACAACGTTTCCAAATTGTGGAAATTTACTTTGAAAAAATTAATCTCTTCGCGAAGTTCATAGAACACTTTGTCCATTTTACGGTTAACATAATCGGCCTAGTCAGCAAGCAATTCGAGCAGTTATTGATCGTTTTCGTACTAATTTTACTCTTCTCGATTTTAAACCATCAACAAGACAAAGAAATGTGCGTACCGAAGAGAATATTGCTGCCGTAGCGCAAAGTATTGAAGAAGACGCCGAAATGTCGATTCGTCGTCGTTGTCAACTTGTTGGCCTTTGTCCTTCGAGTACGTGGAAAATTTTACGTAAGGATCTTGGCTTACGTGCCCATAAAATACAGCTTGTGCAAGAATTGAAGTCAAACGACCATCGTTTGCGTCGCATTTTGCTGATTGGGCTCATTTGAAACTGGCCAAAGATGAGCATTTTTATCAAAGAATTGTGTTTAGTGATGAAGCTCATTTCTGACTAAATGGCTACGCCAATAAGCAAGATTGCCGTATTTGGAGCGAAGACAATCCTCAAGCCGTTAACTAATCACCATTACATCCATTAAAATTGACCGTTTGGTGCGGTTTACACGCTGGCGGCATCATCGATTTTTATTTCTTTCGAAATGAGGAAGGAGCTGCCATTACGGTGAATGGCGAGCGCTTTCGAGCCATGCTGACTGAATTTTTCTTTCCAAAAATTAATTGACTAAACATCGACGACATTTCTTCCAACAATACGCCGCAATTTGCCATACAGCGCTCTTAACAATCGATTTATTGCAAAATCAATTTGGTGACAACTTTATTTCCAGAAGTGGTCCTGTTCATTGGCCCCCTTGTTCGTGCGATTTAACGCCTCTGGATTACTTTTTATCGGGCTATGTTAAGTCATTAGTTTATGCCAACAAATCAGCAACTCTTGAAGCATTGGAAGCCAATATTCAAGCCACCATTGACGCCGTACGGCCAGATTTATTGGAAAAAGTAGTCAAAAACTGGGCTGATCGAATGGACCATGTAACTCGTAGTCGCGGCGGATATATGCCGGAAATCATTTAAAAAATAAATGCCATGAAATTATCTACCAGATTATTATAAAAAAAATTCATTCCAACAATATTTCTGTCCTGTATTATCATTTTAAGTTCTCAAGCTTTTAAAAAAACACCTATATATATTATTACATAGCCCTGTTATTGATTATTTACTTAAGGTAAATTTAAATGTATTAAATCGAAAAAAATCCCTATCCACAATGTTTGTATATCACATTCTCATCACAAGTCATCACAATTGTAGTTTAATTAAATACGTATAATTTACATAACGTATCATAAATCGCTATTTAAAATTTCCAAGTACAATGTAAAAAAACTTAAATTGCTCGATACTTAATGCAATACACTCATTGCAGTGCAGTAAAAAACATGGAATTATACGAGGGATATTCTAAAGATATTTAGTAGTAGGTCATGAAACACTACAAAAACAAAAATATTTTGCACCAGTTAACAGTCTAATTTTTTGACAGTTTTCAAGTTTAATTTAGTTTAGTTAAAGTTAAGAAATATGGAAATACAAATTTTTATTATTATATTATAGCTCATATGATTTTCAATAAGTAATTTGAAAATTATGACAGTTTTTTACGATTTAAAAAGAAGTTTATTATATAATCAAAGTCGTAAAATTTCGTGGAAATTTTTGACGATAATACTACTTCATTTGGCCACATTTAGATGTTAGCGTCGGGAACTTATCCGTGGAAAGTGTGTATTATAAAAGGTGTTTCAAATTGCGCAGTTTTTTTTAAGAATAAATAAAATATAGATGGCGCACTGAATTTGTCTGGGTATGTGGGCATTTAAAAAGTGTGATATATGACATTTACAACAACGCGTTCAAATTGTTGAATTATTTTATAAAAATCAGCGTTCTGTGAAAAGAGTTTTTAGAAAATTACGTGAATTTTATGGTTTACATAATCATCCATCTGAAAGCACTATTGGTCGAATTATTAAAAAATTTCAAGAGACCGGTTCCGTGGAAGATCTAAAAAGTGAAAAATACAGTCGTAGTGGTCGTTCACAAGAAAATATTGGTTTGGTTGGTGAAAGTGCTGCTGAAGATCCTAAAATGCCGATCAGACGACGTTCACAACAACTTGGACTTAGTGGATCAACAACATAGCGTATTTTACACAAGGATTTATCTCTGAAGGCATATGAGGTTCAAATAACATAGGAACTGAAGCCATTAGATCATTTAAAACGTCGTTCATTTGTCAATTTCATCAATGAATAACCAGCTGATTTTTCTCAAAAAATAATGTTTTCCGATGAGGCATATTTTCAACTTAGTTGCTATGTTAATAAACAAAATTGCCGTATCTGGGGTGAGGAAAATCTACGAATTATTCTTGAGACACCTATGCATCTTAGACGAGTTACTGTTTGGTGCGCATTATGGTCAGGTGGTGTAGTTGGACCTTACTTCTTTGAAAATGCTGCTGTTGAAGCTCTAACTGTCAATGGTGATCAATATCGTGGAATGATAACCGAATTTTTGTGGCCTGAATTAATGAATATTGATCTAGAGGATATATGGTTTCAACAGGATGGCGCTACACCTCACTCTGCACACGAATCAATTAATTTATTGAGGGAAAAAATTCCTGGACGTGTAATCTCAAGAAACCGTGATGTTAATTGGCCACCAAGATCGTGTAATTTGACACCGTTAGATTATTTTCTTTGAAGTTATGTGAAAAGTCAAGTTTATAAAAACAAATCAGAAATAATTCCTGCTTTGAAAGATGAAATTATTCGTGTCATTGGTAAGATAGAGCCTTAATTATGTCAAAATGTCAATGAAAATTTTAACAAAAGAGTGGATTTCTGTGAAGCTGCAAGAGGAGGCCATTTGGCTGATATTATTTTTCGCATATAAATGTCATAACTGATACTTCAATTACCAATAAAATGTTTTTGAAAGTGAATGCAAATTATGTGTTTTATTTATTCTTTAAAAAAAACGAGAAATTTGAAACACTTTTATATAAGCCAAGATCTGAAGAACTTACAGTGGCTTTTTGTGATTAAAATACATATTATTGCAACAGAAAAACTAATTAATAGAAACTGAAATATTACATATAAAAAGATTCAAAAAGAATTAGACATTGAATCATTTGTAATAGAAATTATTTAGCACAAACATCTGCGTGGGAAGCTGACAAATTAGATTATCTATTTGTTAACTCAAGAACAAAAACAAACACAGTTAGATTATAGTAGATTTATATTATAAAATTTCGATGGAGAGGTATTTAATATAATTACGGGTGATGAACCGTCGATTGGACAATATGATTCCGAGACAAAACAACAATCTGCTGTTTGGGGGTTTCAAGACGAGGAAAAGCTGACCCTAGTAAAAGTGCAAACAAAAAAATTATTGTTTATGATGACCGTAAAAATGTAAATGCCAATTGGTACACAGCGCTTTATCAAGTTTTTGAAAAATTGTGTAGTGATCAACCAAGATCCAGTTTTCGTGGAATTTTGTTACAGTGACAAAACTTTTTTTGCAACTAAAATATTTCGGAACAGCCCTACTATAACATGTGAAGTTTTCAATGTAGTTTACTTATATTAGAAACAATAATTCTATTCATCTTTGATTAGATTTTCTTAACGTTGCTTATTTCTCCTATTCATTTTACTATAGAAACTTCTTATCTTATTTCATTTATGGATTTGTACTTATATTTACCTCATTTATTAGCTAATCGCTAGCTTCCCATATTGTAAAAATAATAACCTTAACTATTAAGGTAACACATTGGACTCGGGCCCTTGGAACCGGTCCATGTATATGTTGTGATCGGGACGGAAATGTTTGTGATGATGGATATGGTGATGATGATGATGGTAATTCTGGTGATAATGATAATAGCGGGTGTATGCAGTTTCTTCGTGATTGTCTACTTTCAAAATGTCCTTCTTTTTCTTTTTTTTCTTTTTTTTAATTTTAATCGAATTTGTTATAGCATATCTGTCTAAAACTTTGCCGATCCTTTTGTTTCTAATACAATCTGTATATTTCATAGCTGCAAAATCTATTCCAATAAGAATTTTCTTGCAATTCACGACCGACAATTCCAAACAACACTCCTTATGTATAGAATGTCTGGGAAAGTCTGCATTTGTATATTTTCTCTTGTAAGAAGAAGCCTGTAAAGATAATATTGTAAGTATGTATTTCGACTAAATATTGTCGGCTACTTATGCCATACATTCTGAGATTGTGCAATTTTTTTAGTTCACGTTAGTTATCGTATAGGAAGTTCGGATACGAATGACACTTCTTAAAAATTGAATTGAAAGAAATAATTTAGTAAATAACAAAAACGGAAACTATTTTATTTTTTCCAAATAACAAATTTTAATATTAAATTTATACTCTTTTGTTAGCTGCAAATAAAATATTTGTTTATTATAACTTCCATAATGATGTAGTAAAAAATTATTTTACATATATTAACGTCTATAGAAGTACGTTGGTTGCTTTAAAAGTTTCACGATTCTGCTACTTCCCGCAATGTGGCGCTGCCGGAAATATTTTTGTCGTATTCTCTGAAATTTTTTAGTCTGAATAGCATTTTCAAATTACTAGCGCATACGATGTTGTCCCTTTTTAGTAATTTTTAAAATAAAGTGAGTTGTATATCATAAAATTTAAAGGAATCTCGAAAGAAAGCGCATATGAATTAGTTTAAAAAAATGCTTACAAAATTCAACCGAGGTCGAGCAAAATCTGTGTACGACATCGTTACAAGTGACGAAAGTTGAATTTATTGTTACGAGTCAGAAAGCAAGCGACAATCGACTCAATGGGTCTTCAAAGACGAGGAGTAACCCACGAAAGTGAGACGCAGACCAAGCTCTGGCAAGAAAATGGGTCTTTTTTTTTCGGACGCACCGATCATCTTGCTACTATTCCGCTAGATCGTAGCACAGCCAATGCTAAATGATATACAACCAATTGTTTGCCAATTTTGATCTAAAAAGTGCCCGAGAAACGACGAGGACGAATCATTCTGCGTCAAGACAATGCACCATCGCACAACGTATGTTAAACATCAGAGTTTTTAGCCGCTTCACAAACGGAATTGGTGATTCATCCGCCTGGTAGTCCCGACCTGGCACCTTGGGACTTCTTTTTATTCCCATACATAAAAGACAAAATACGTGGATTTAAATTTAATACCCCGGAAGCGACTATGGAAGCCTACGAAAACTTCGTGTCTGAGGTGACTGAAGAACAATGGGCCTAATATTTTGAGAAATGGTTCCACCGAAAGCAGAAGTGCATATCACCCGCAAATTGTTTAAAATAACCTACGTGTATAATAAATTGTAGAGGTGACAACTATCGAAAATCGAAAGAATAGAGATCTTCTATTCTTCTAATAATATTTTCTCGCTATATATATATATATATGTAAATATATACACTGTTAGAATATATTCACGAGCACACCCTGAATATTTCAAACACGCGAAGATACTGGCATAATTTTTGGTGTACAATAACTTTACCGGTATACTACTCGAGTTAGCTAGTTTCACATCTTCTTTTACCGTAGCGGAGAGAGAAAAATCTCCTAACGCGCCCGCTACTATCGATTCGGTGGAGAGAAGAACTATTTTATAAAAGTGAATATTATCACGTTCCAAAATAAATTTCTTCTACTTGTGTAGTATAGCGGCTTAGTACCCAAATTACCTTCTTTTTCTTTATTCAGTTGACGATTTGGTCATAAGCTAAGATAGTCTGTGAAAATTACTTTCGAATTCCAAAAAATCATAGCCATTACCTTACCCGTCAATGAAAATGTCAACTTGCTGTTGGAGAGAGTTGCTCTAATGTGTCTACCGTGACCTGGGCACAAATTTTGACTATCCAAAAAGTTTTATCGCCCAAAGCTTGTTACATACCAACTAAACTTGCTGATGTATTTAGTTCTTTGAAAAGTAAATACTGAATTACACTACAAACTACAATTTAAGTTTTTCCATTCAGACACTTTATTCACACTTCTAAAACTTTAAAATTAAATGTCAAGAATGAAATTTCACCTGTCACTATAAAAAGATAGCAGAATTAAAATATAATTCAAAGTTTTTTCGAAAGACGACGTTTCTAATCAAGTTTCATTTACGGAATTTTAAATTTATGAAACGAAAGTCATCCTATGTATGTAGCTCAAAACATTTTTGTTTACGACCGGGCAAACATTGTTACTTTTAAATTTGATCCACCAAACAGAAATTTTGACCGCCTTTGACTTAAGGCTTATACTCTATTAATATTTCATGTATTCAATGTTTACTTACATTTACAAAATAAAAAGTCCAAAACATCGAGAGTAAGAATAACTGTTCACTCATAATCGTTTCAACTCTTTTTTTTTTGAAGATCAAACTACATTAGCCGGAATTAAATTGTATACATTATTGAGCTATAAAAGTAATATTAACCGTCAACTATTAGTAATGTGAACAATCATTCATGACTCTCGTAAATACTGTCGTCACTTAATTACATGGTATTAAATGCATGTATTACTGTTAAACGAAACAATAAGCAATTTATCAAGTAATATTGAAATTATCAGCATGGCAATACTTTACTCTTTAAACAAACTCGAGCGTTCGTCTGCATTGAACATATATTTTTCAATATTTTACTACCTCGAGCAAATTAAAAACTGTCCTTGCATACATATTCATATTGATGTGTATTTTAAACCAAACATTAGTGTAAATGTAATCAATTAATATGTAACAGCAATCAAATATACAGAAAATGTGGTGCGATACTAAAAACATGCGTCATAATCTCATATATGTACATTAATTTACCATTTGAGATGTTTAAAAATCTTAGCAAAAACGTTACATCTACGTACAAAAAGGTATATACATTATAGAAAAGTTTAATTTGACAAGGGTACCTATGATTACCAGGTGTACCAGAAAATCTTTTCCGATTTTTTCGTAAACAAAACTACATAATTTTCAAGAAAATGGAAAAATTTATTTATTCAAAGTGTTGGCCATTTAATTCTACACATCTTTCAGGCAATTTGTAAATGCCATCCCAAAAAATAAACTGTTTGTCCTTTGAGCAAAACCATTCATTTACTCATTTTCTAACGTTTCCGAAATTGGTGCTCTGCAAGCGCGTCTTCCATTGATGCGAAAAGATGACAGTCGGGCGGGGCAAGGTCTGGAGAGTAGGGCAGGTGCGATATTATGTTCCATTCAAGTGCTTTCAACTCTACCTTGACCGGTTTTTCTGAATGAGACGGTACGTTATCGTGCTGTAAAATCACTTTACCGTGTCTTCAGGCCCATTCTGGATGTTTTTCTATTAACGCATGGTTCAAATTGAAAATTTTTCGATTTTTCATTTGTCTGTCGTTCAATCGATGGGGCACCCATTTTTCCATCTTTTAGATTTTTCCCATTGCTCGTAATCGGTCGCTAATCGTTTCTTAAGTCACATGTAACGCTTCCGTTGTTTTCGGGTTTGGGTTGGGTCTTCATCTAGTAACTCCTGCAGCATCTCCAAAGTTTTTCGATCTACAAGAATGTTCTTTGCCTTGCACATCGAAATCACCACTTTTGAATTGTCGAAACCACACCTCACATATATTCGTGTTTGTGTAATTCTACCGTTACTCACAAGATGACAATTTAATTTTACCACGTTCTACACTTAGCTTCCCTACCCTACGCCGCGTTTTTTATTATTTTTATTAAATAAGAATATATTTTTTATTTATATTTATTACTTATCGAATTTAATTACTTTTTTTTTGTATGTACTTTGTTTTATCTTGTACATTATTTCGTTCTGTAACTGGGTTTGATCTGTGGAACAATAAATGGTTAATTATTATTATTATTATCAATACGAGGACAAGTAGTGAGAATGACACATAGGTGGCGCTCTAATTGGTAAAACCAATGCACTGTAATTTAGGTTGCCTATGTATATGTTTACATTCCGATATTTAGATAAATCTGTTGATTAGTTTATTTTTGACAGCTGATTGAAAAAGAAGCAACACGTCGGTTTATATAAATGGAAAAAGCAGAGTATCGTGCTGTGATTAAATACTTCGTAATTAATGGTATGAAAGCTACCGAAATAAAAGATGAGTTACGGGAAACATTAGGTGAATCTCCACAATAAGTAGATGGGTAAATGAATTTAAACGTGGTAGAACAAGCTGTTTATGAAGCGCGCTCTGGAACACCCAAAATGATTATAAAAATCCATAATATTATTAGGCAAGATCGACAACTCAAAGTGAGAGAGATAGCAGAAATGGTAAACATTTCAACAGAACGCGTACACCACATTTTAACGAAAGAATAAATGTATTGCTCTTTTAGGAGAATATATTGAAAAATAAAAATTATTTTGTATTTAAAAAATTCATTTTTTTTCCATTCTCACTACTTGTCAAACTACCCTCGTCTTATAGTTAGAGCAAGTTATATAAACCGGTTTGATTTCAAATAAAAGTAGAGAATAGCTCAAATAGAGCTACTCTCGTTTCTACTAATATTTTTATATGTGTCAAACAATTTTTATAATTACTACGTTTCATTTATTGAGCAATTGAGATTTGATTGATTAATTTTTTATTCATATCGCTAATAATTCTCTGAACGAATAAAATGGAAATAATTTATTACAATGTTATGTATCCAGTTCATTTGGTGATATCGGATTTAATGAAAAAATGTTCTTTCTTCTTCTTCAAAAGATTTATTACTAATGAATGAATAATTATAATCGGTTTAATATTCTTTCAACGTGATTTTCGATCTACAAATTACACTTTTATAAAGCAAAATGACATTATTCGGCTTACATTTAAGTAATAATTTAACATTTGGATACCTAAATTATATTGACTAGATGGGATCATTTACGGTAATAGAATCGGTTCTGTAAGGGAAGCATCGCGATACAAGGGTATATCAAGTTAATTTAATACCAAGGATGAATATTCAGCATTATTGTGTAGGCTTTTAGATATTAGATTCGAGATCGTACAAATGACCTAGAAATGTTTGAAATGGAACAATTGAATGCTATATTTCATTAGACAATCAGATGTGAACGTTATATACGCATTCCAACCATACATATACAAAGTGTTCTTTGTACTATGGCTAAATATTACAGTTGCTGCTTTAGTTATCTGTTAAGTAAGCAACATTCACTTGGTTGAAGCACTTCTAGTTCAAGTGAAGTACTTTTAACATCTAAATTTATTATTTACAAATACTCGTGTATACAGTAATGTGCAAAAGAAAGAAGCACCTTTCTGAATTTTACAGTAAACTATAAAAGTATAAATAATCTTACACAAGTTGAAATTTTTTTTAATGTATAAAAACCAACACATATCGATATTGAAACGTAAACAACTTAAATTTTCAATATTTTGTATGAACACCTTTATATTTTATGCTATCCTGCATTCTTTTTGGTAGGCTTTTCATTAATGAATTAATGAAATTTTCAGGAATATTGAGCCGCTCTTCCTGTAGTATGTTCCACAGTTTATTTTTGTTCTTTGGCTCCCTTTCACACTTCTTTCTGTCAAGATAATCCCACACACGCTCAATGATATTTAAGTCAGGACTTTCAGGTGGCCCTATCATAGTCTGCAATACCCCATTTGCTTCCTACTGTGTTAAATAAGTTTCCACAAGTTTTGAGGTATACTTAGGAACATTATCTTGCTGAAAAATGAAATTATTATTATTAAAAACTGTGCCTCAGCTTTACTGAGATTTTTTGGACGTCCACTCTTTGGTTTATCACTTACACTGCCAGTTTCAGTCATTCTTTTTATTGTTTGATTGATGACATACCGGGAACATTTCACTAACTTTAATATTTTCACTGGACTATAACTCTCTTGGTGTAAAGCAATAATTTTATTTCTGTCTAGTAATGCTATTCTAGGCATTTTCTATCTACTATAACAATTTACAGCACACGGTTTTTTCTTAAAATGAAAATTTCACTCGTAGGCGCGTTTTTTAAGAATCTAAATAAATTATGTTGCGGAACCGCTCTATATCGTTTCTACCACTGAATTAAAAACAAAATCTTATAGATAAATAACTCTGCCTTGAAATTTTATTTCAGAGCATTGTGGTACAAATAAATTTATTACTTTAGTCCTCCGATCAGGCGTGACATTATAAACTTGGAAATTTCCAGTGATTATATTTCTACCAAAAAGTGAATCGTTCCTGGAAAGATGTATTAAGTATTATAAATTAAATTAACCCAATAATTATTAGTAAAAATGTTTTAGTAAATAAACTTTGGAAAATATTGTTAGGTGCTTCTTTCTTTTGCACAATAGTGTATGTAAGACGAATAATGTTTTGTTGTACCTTAAAATGAAAAAATCCTAGACGATTTAGTATGTGCTTGAACGTTAAGATCTTTTACTCTTTTCAAGTCTAAAACATAATTTCATGCATATATCTTTATTTTGTATTGAGTTATCCTACAGCAAAATTATTAAATTGTTATGGTAACTCTCGATCAATTATTCTCTACGTTATCGTAACACTCGATCAATTATTCTCTACAACTTTAAACGTATTATTACGTATTTGTCGAGATATTCTTTAGCGATAGTAAAATCAAACCTTAAAATAACGAAAATAACGATATTTACGTAATTACAAATTCATTATCACTAAATAGAGACGAGCGATTTCTACATCCATTGGCGTACGGCATTATTGTCATCGTAATTTCATTTTCGGTTGTCAATTGTTGACAAAATAATTTATTAATTCTGTCTTACTTAAAACCCATTGTTGTTGTTATTATTACAATCCCTTTCTAAAGCAACATCAGTGTTCAGCGGTAAAAACCTGTGTTAAATATATAAATGTGTTATTGAAACTTGTATTAGTTCCTTTAGTGAAACATAAATTATAATAAAAAATACTCTCATTAAGCCTCTTTATTATCAACGATGCATATATACTAGATCTATTATACAAAATAAATTTTATACGTTTGTCTAAAACGCTATGTTGAGGTACTCTCTGGTTTGAGAGCCCTATGTAATTGAAATATAACTCAATTGTTATAAACAATTTTATTTTAATAGCAAAGTGTTCGGTATGTGGAGATGCATGTGCATATATTTCTACAAGCTTAAATATAACAGTTCAAACACTAAATAAAAAAGCAGTTCAAATCGTTCTATACGCACAAATATCCGTTGAGGTACGTACGTAACAAAACATTTCAAAATACCGCGATTCGTGTTCAATGCATCGAGATACCCATGCATCCCCAATAGAGTAAAAATGTTTGACATGCAACTACCCGGCAACGATAGTGGAGCAGTCGGTCAGGTGGGTCGATCTCGGTCTTCTGACATACTATATAATGGTGTACACGACGACAAAAGCTGCTGTCGACCAGTATATGTGCGTTAATTTGCTTTTAAGAAAAATAAATATAATGAATATATAAAATACATTACAAAACAATAATATTCATGAAACACATAATAATAATACGCATAATATAAAGAGTGTTTCAAATTTCGCGGTTTCTTTAAAGAATAAATAAAACACATAATTTGCAGTCACTTTCAAAAATTTTTATTGGTAATTGAAATATCAGCTATGACATTTATATGCGAAAAATAATATCCGCCAAATGACCTCCTCTTGCAGCTCCACAGACGTCCACTCTTTTGTTAAAATTTTCAATGACATTTTGACATAATTGAGGCTCTATCTCACCAATGACACGAATAATTTCATCTTTCAAAACAGGAATTGATTGTGGATTGTTTTTATAAACCTAACTTTTCACATAACTCCAAGGAAAATAGTCTAACGGTGTCAAATCACATGATCTTGGTGGCCAATTAACATCACTGTTTCTTGAGATTACACGTCTAGGAAATTGTTCTCTCAATAAATCAAGTGATTCGTTAGCAAAGTGAGGGGTAGCGCCATCCTGTTGAAACCACATATCCTTTAGATTAATATTCATTAATTCAGGCCACAAAAATTCGGTTATCATCCGACGTCAAAGAACATTTATAAAGTCATCACAGGTGATGAATCTTGGATCTATACGTATGAGTCCCACAGTAAACAGCAGTCATCTGTGTGGGTATTCCACGATGAGCCAAAACCAACAAAAGTTGTTCGCGCTCGAGGCACATCAAAAACCGGTCACGTTGCGACCGTGCCTTTAGAGAGTTGTAGAACGATAAATTCCGAATGGTACACAACTATTTGTTTGCCAAAAGTTTTTGAAGAAATAAGGAAAACAAACCGAAAACGACAGGTCATTCTCCACCATGACAATGCGAGCTCTGACCGGTTCAAACTATTGAATATTTGACTGGGCAAAACATTGAATTGATGAACAATTCGCCATACAGCCCTGATCTATCACCCTGTGATTTTTTTTTTGCTCCCACACGTGAAAAATAAACTTCATGGTCAACGATTTCTACGCCGGAAGAGGCGGTTGAGGCATTCAAATCTCATATTTTGGAGATATCGCCTTCACAGTGGCAGCAATCCTTTGCGGATTTTTGAATGAATGCAAAAGTACATTGATTTTCAAGGAGAATATTTTGAAAAGCAATAAAACTATTTTCGATAATAAAAAATCTTCTTTTGTTTGCTATTCCCGAAATATAAACGGCTACCCTCGTATAAGTACTTATTAGAGCATGTTGTAGATAATTTTGATTCACCTACCTGCTACCCAAATAATAATGATGCTTCCTGTGATCCAATACCTCATAGGTACTGCTTTTGAAAGAACTCAAACCTGTCACCGAGGAAAGGAAAATAAGTTTGGATTCAAAAAAAGAAAATCATGGATTAGGTGTATAGGCTCACAGACCACCTAGAAAAGGCACTTGAGGAAAAAGTGATATGTTCAGCAGTATTCCTGGACATTGCTTGGACTTTTGATAAAGCATGGTATCGCAGGTTGGAACACATACTAGAACAACTTCTGCCAAAGCAACTATCTCTTACTAAAATTATACATTAGTGAAAGAATATTTAGAATCAAATGTAGAAAACAATATTTTGAATTGAGAGCAATAAAGACTAGTGAACAGCAAAGCAATGTATCGTGACCACTTTTGTATTTATATTATACATGCAATTATCACATTAGATGACAGTACGGGAGTATTAGCGGTAAAACTAAAAAAAAAACTAGCGAAAATCTCGATGAAGTTTTGAATAGAGTTAATACATGGACAAAACGCCAAAATATTAAACGTAATGAAAACAAATCATTACATATTAACTTCACATGTAACGAACAGATGCCAATCACTTTTAATAATCACGCAATCCCATTGCAAACACGGCCAAGATTCTAAGTCTGAACCTAAATGCTAAACTGAAATGAAAGGAAGACATAAAGAAGAAAAAAGATTAATTGAGTTTTAAATATAGAAAAATCTACCGACTACTAGGAAGACATTTTAAACTGTTTATTCATAACAAATTAATCCTGTATAAACAAGTTTTTAAGTCTACACTTACTACAGCATACAGGTTTTTTGGACTAAACCTGACATGGCTTATAGTGCCAACTAATATCCTAACGCCCTGTAACAAATTGTATAAGTACCTAGCAAAGCATCTTGTAGATGGTTCAACTTTCTGATACTGAAATACTGATGATGCCTCCTGTGGCTTATAAACACGCAATATATATATATATATATATATATATATATATATATATATATATATATATATATATACTGTGCTATTTCTGGTTTCCTATAACAAAATCTACACCTAAAAACACCTACATAGAACCTAATCTTTTATATGTATTCTTCTACTGATTCACGATTTATGCCACAATTAATTTCGGATTCCCACTTAAAGGTAGCAATTTTTCAACTCTTTTATGGTATAAACCGCTTAAAAATGTCATACTGTTACTTTCTATGTCAACTGACCAGTTTGCTTAATATCCTTTTCGAATCAATGATAAAACTGCAAACTAAACTTTTAATTATTCCCAGAGACGACTCTGGTCCGAAGAATATTATTATATTTCTACTCTACAGTAGACATAAATCTATTAACAATAATAAAAATGTGCCCTCTGTGTGTGATTGGAAGTTTCCACTTCTTCAAATTTTATTATGTGAATTACTAGAAACAGAGTTTGCATTCTCAAAGAAAAGGAAACAACTAATGGTGAAGCAGACACAATATCCAAAAAACAAAGTAATTGTTTTTCTGTGTGAGTGGAATTATTGGTTGAGTATTAATTAACACTTTAAGAAACTTTCACGAATAAGTGGTGCGCAAAATAATGTCTCAAATTCTGATTCACAACGTTAGACTAATATCCTAATAAATAAACGTTACATGTTTCACATATTTGATCTGTTTATTGTAAAGAGCACCTCAAAGCAACAATATGCGAATTACATTTTTAATATTTCCATTTAGTGAAAATTACTTGTATTATTTCTACTAATCATTCTTGAAAACACAAAACTAAAAAAATGTGTTAATACAAACAAAGAAAACCCCCAACGACAAATAATAATTTTGCTGATAGTAGTAATATAAACAGTTCCTTATTCTTGGGAGCGAACTAATAACTTGTACAAATATAATTTTTAAAATCAAATAGTATTTAAAAATGACTATTAATCATTTTGAGATCCATAAATTTGATTAAAATATATTTCAAAAATTAAAACTACTAAAATTAATAGAAGTCCAAATAGTAAGTGTTACACAATTTGAATATTATCAGATGAGTTTAAATATTTAGTTTCTTATTTAGCTCATTACCTATATACATAATATATAAATTACCAAGAATATTAATTACTACAAATAAAACTATTATTTGTTTTAATTATAGTTTCAATTGTTTTCAAATAATAGTTATTAATTTCTTCAAAGTCCACATTTATTGTTGGAATACGTTTCAAAAAAAAAGCATTAAAATTAACAGAAGTTCAAATAGTGTGTGTCCTACCATCTAAATATTATTAGATGAACTTGGAACATATATTATGTTTCCAATTTAGTTCAATACATAATACATAGATGGCGACGTATATTAATTATTATAAATGAAACTATTATTTGTTTTGATTATACTAGAAATTGTTTCACTTTGACTTTTAAACCTCACTTAGCATCGTATTTTAAAAATTGTTTAACAGTATATAAAAATAAATTTATCGGTAATGTGAAATATTATCATTTAAATTCAACAACTCAAGTATTTATATTTGGTAATTAGAAACTATAACAATGTTACTTATATATAGAAAAAAAACGAAATATGAATTCAAAATTTAATATTGAAGTACGCTCTATAGTGCCTTTTGAAATATTTTGTGTTGGCTATACCTGTATTAAAAAGAATCGCAAATTAAAATGGCGGTATTGTTTGTGATTTAATGGCATATTTTTAATTTGCATGCAAAAAATTGACCTAATATCTTTAGTGTATCTCGTCGTACATATAAGAATAAGAGATATGTTTTTATCACATAAGATGACTAAAATAATTAGATACGTGTAAATTTTATTTGAAAAATGATCTATTTTAGTGTTCAATAAATAAGATACACAATGTACAGGTGTCTATAACATTTATACATTCTATGTTTTTGCGGAAATCATGTAAAATCGTAAGTGAAAATGCTTGAAAATGGAAACAAAATTGTGTAGAATATGTGGGAAGTCAACTGATAATCACCTAAACATATTCAAAACAGAAGGTTTGAAAATAAAATTGGAAACCTGTCTTCCAATAATTGTAAGTACTATTTTACTTTAAATTTAATTTAGTATTAATGTATATAAACATTTTAATCAAAATACTGTTTTAGATTTCTCAACATTGTCTCTTACCTGAAACAATATGCAAAGAATGTGTTGAGAATGTAGAAAACTTCTATGATTTCATTAAAAATTGCCTGCAAAATTTAATTATTTTGGAATCGCAGTATGACATCCATGAATCTTGTTTAAAAAGTAAACGAAAGTTTGAAAAAGGAACGATTGTTGATACAGTTGCAAAGACTGAAAAAAGTATCCAAACTGATGAGATTAGCTTTTTAAAATCTTACAAAGAGTCGATAGATTTTCCAAAGACATTGGAGGAAGCAGAAAAAACTTTAAATGATAGTGATTATTTAAGGTTTCTGCCAAAGTCCTTAATTAAAGAAATAAGTTTGGTTAACTATGATATATCGGATGAATCAAATTCGGAAAATGAAGATTCAACTATTAATAGCGCAATAGCACTTTCCAATAATAAACAAGATAAGAGTTCAGAATCTTTAAATTTCAACAATTTTCTCATAAACAAACAGTATTTTGACAATCAAGAGAATAAATTAGTAAATGAAATTACCCAAAGAATAAATCAGAAAAGAAAATGTGATGAAATATTGCCTTATCAAACCAAAATATGCAAGTTTGACATCAATAGTCGAAGAAAAAATAGACAGCCTAAAAAAATCAGTAATAAGAATATAGAAGATGTACCTATTTTTAATAAATGGAATCAAGAAGTTGCAAATATAGAAAATAATGGAATAACAGGTGATAGAGTATTACATAGTGAACAAGTAATTAATGAACATGTAAGTTATATTAATAGTGGCTTTTACAATTTGTATTAATATTTATTTCACATATTGTTTTTAGACAAATGCCATCCAAAGTTTACCACAAGTCTGTTTATTATGCGAATCTCAATTTCCAAGTCCAGCTTTATTGGCAGCACATGTGTATGAAACACATGGGATTGATATGGCTCAAATTATTTCATCAGAGCCTATTTTGGAAAAGAAAAGAAAAATACCTAACTTAGTGAAAATAGCTGATCTGAAACATAAGAATGAAAGCCCAGGTAACATTAAACTTACTTCATCTGTTTCCTACTATCTGCAAAATCTTACAGTATAACACAAATAATAAAGCTAGCAAATGCGTAAATAGAAAATCGAAAAAATTGTAATTTGTATTCTTTATTAGCTCTTTTTTATTCAATGACAGAAAAGTAGTAATTACATTTGCTTTCTAGATATAAATAGAAAATTTAAAAAATCTGGTTACACTTTAAATTAGTCATGTGCAAAATAAATTAATAATAGCAAGCTAATTGTTCCTACATATTAGGTTAATTTTTGAAATGTTTTAAAATTATTTATCTGCATTGAAATGTGGGTTTTTCTTTCCCATAGAAATTTATAACAAAATAAACACCTACTTCATTCAATATCATAAAATCTGGTATTTCATATGCACCAATCTAATATCTTAGGACACTTAAGAAATGTTTGTAAAGAGTATCAATAAATGAATTTATTTTATTAGAATTATATTCTTGTCATTGGTAATAACTAGCTTTATTTTCATAGTTAGCTTCATTTTTACCAGAAATTTTAAATACCATCTCAGTTTGATAATTTTTGGAAATTAATACATTCTTAAAACCAAGTTACTTTTAGAACATACAGCAATGATGAAAGAAATACTTCCAATGGAGTAGGAATAACTTTAAATACATTTAATAATGCTACAACAAACTACAATGCTGCAACAAACTCTTTAGGATCTTGGAAAGGAGATGAGTCACATCTGTATTAGGCAAATGGATAAGAGAAAGAGAGACAGTACTCTGCAAAGGTGAAGCTCCAACAGAAGAGGTTATCTGCAGGAGGGAGGGTGCTATCGCCTCTCTTATAAGTGTTTCACTAGATAATTCTAGAGGATTGTCCTATGACGGGTTTCACTTACTAAGATACACTGACGACTTAGCAATTATCCGGGGGTGCTTTACAAAAGTTATCTCAGAGTGTGCCAAACGGCTTCGAATATAGTAGATAACTGATGCAAGAAAGAAAGTATTAATCCTCAGAAAATATGAATAGAAGTCTTCACAAAAAAGAGAGCTCTGTAAAACGCAGCCACCAGTGCTAAAAAACAGAAATTTTTATTTTTCAAAGAATTTAAGAACTTAAGAGTGTAATTTATGTGGAAAATATTGGAGACTTAGCCCAAGATAGTTGTTTGACCATACACGAGGTTGGTCAAAAATTAAGCAAAAAGCAGTTAACATGCTACTAACAATAAGTGGCATACAAAAACTTGCATGCATAAATATCACAGGAATTAATAAAACAGTTCCTACACTGCTTCGGAATTAATATTGAGTTTACCACCCCTAGATATCGAAGTACAAGGAGAAGCAAGTATAGCTGTAGCCATAATATGTTGATAGAAAAACTTATGATGGACTCTTATGAAAAAGCCGTATGATGCCATGGTTCAGAAATTCAAGTTCAATAAGAATTATAGAATAACTAATACCAGATGGAGTGAAATGGGAAAATAGTTTACCTTTACAGGTAGAATACATCTTGCATACAGAGTGCTCTAAGACAAAACAAAGAGTCTGGGCTGTAATTTATGCAGTGAAAGAAAGACTGATGATCCGGATGACTAAATAAGTATTAGAATATTTCAAACAAAAGTAGCTGCGTTACATCGTATTGAAGAAATTGGTAGTCAGAGCTATGATCATTTCTAAACTTGTATGAAATTGTATGCCCATTCTGAATCAGATTAATAGTCGCAGAAAGGTGACAGTAAGCTTGGTTCAACAGTACGAAAGCTATGCAGCTGTAGAAAAAACAAAAGAATTGCCTCAACATGATTTATTGCAGAAAAAAACATCAAAGTGGTCATGAAAAAGTGGACTGAAAATAAATGTTCAAAGACAGCCAAACAGTTCCTAAGAAAACAGATGCTCAAATTTAAAATACACCTACTACGTAAGGATAGAAAATCTTCTAGAATGATAATGAATTTACTAACAGCGCAGTGTATGCTCAATATAAACGTAGTGGAAGAAATCATATATATATATCAAGTAAAATAGGGTGCCACGATCTGCGAACTATATCAATGTGGGAGGCTCTACAAGAAACCAGTTTTTGCAAATAGCAAATAAATATCCTGAAGCAAAACTCTATCTTATATAAAAGAATTTATTTGATTGCATATAATCCACCACTCACTTCTTAGTATATAAATAAAATTTTAAATTCGAGAATTGAAGAATCCACCACACATCAAGTTATTTTTGAAAAATATCCTGTGACGTAATTTTATTTTAATAAAATATATTACTGGATAATTAATATAATATTTTTTTGCCGGTTACATATTCATTACTAGGTTGGAATTTTATAAAATTTGTGTGACTAGTCACTTGTTTAAACAAATAGACTGAACTTACAGTTCTGCTACTAACATTCAGATAGTCCCTTTATTTTTCAATTGTAAATGAACGACTGTGTATTTAAATAGCAAAATGTAATTTCTCATATTCGGAAATTTGAAATAATGTTGAAAACAAATTTAAGAAAAAGTATTTCAATCTTTACATCTTTCTCCAAATATAATTAAAAAATTGATAAGCCCATTTTCGAATATTTGCTATTCTTTTTTGTCAAAGGGAATTAAATTCAATTTATTAATTATACAGTTAAGAAATAAATATACCACTTGGGTTTAGTATTTTTATAGTATGAGACGCATATTTTATTAAATAATCAACTTTTATTTTAAAACTAAAATTTATGTATTGTTATATTTTATTTATTATTTATTTCAGATCCTGTACCAGTAATTGATATACCTGAAGAACCTCCAACATTACAACCCAGTTACGCTTGCCCTATTTGTCCAGCTCTTCTTACTAACAAAACAGATTTGTATACGCATCTTCGTGTTAAGCATCCGAAACAAGCCTCTCTAACTTGCGGTTTATGTGCTCAAATGTGTACATCATGTGTTTCCCTGTCGTCGCACCTAGAATCATGCTCCAAACAACATTTAACGACCTCTCTGGCCAAGTATATATGCAAATTATGTCGCTATAGCGACGACAATTCAAAGATAGTAGAAAATCATATCATTGTACATGACTTTGTTCCGCAGTATTGCAAAAAACAGTCTAAAATCTTTGATCCTTGTGATTACATCGAACTCAATGCGAATTCTGAAAGTTTGCCGAAGATTTATACGTGTACGGAATGTTCCCAAGGTATTTTCGACAACTTTAAGGAATTCAGTGCTCATCGCAGATCTCAGCATCAAATCTTTCATTGTGATCTCTGCAACAAATTTTACGGTAGAAACTCTCATTTGTGGAAGCATGTTAATAGACTGCATAAAGGACATCCGAGCATAACGTGTCAGTTATGTCATAAAACCAGTGCTTCAAAATATCATTTAGCACAACACTTCAGTAAAATACACAGTGCCAAGTTGTTCCATTCAAAACCAGATCCGACAAATGAGTTTGAAGACTTTATGAAGCAAAAGTTCCAAGGTTTTGATTTCCAATCAGTGAAACAAAGCTTCATGAGACAGGAGCTGTTAAAGCAAGAACAGAAAGACTCATTTAGTGAAGAAGTTTCTGATCAAGAAGAAGAGAACGACAAAATTGACGACGAAGAAAAGGACGTAAAGGTGAGTAATAAATACAAACCAAATTAATTTGGTTGCCATATAAATGGCAACAATGTCGTACCACTTTTGTGCGCAAATTTCTCTCGTCCAACTACATGATTATGTAAACACTTTCAAAGTTAATATACTTCTGCTATAATTTTACAAGTCATTAACCAGACAAAGATAAGAAGAGCACGCATGCGCTCCACCTCTTGTAAATATATTTTTCAAACATTTTTTGAAAGCTTTCAGATAGATAAAATAAATCTAATCTAAGTTAATTATTTTGCATTTCAGAAAGACAAGCAACAAGATTTACCAAAGGAAATTGATTCTTCTTCAAATCTATATACCAACATTATAACGAATTACACTCCACCACAGAACAATGGCGAATTCAAGTGTCCCAAGTGTTTAAAAGGCTTCCATAAGAAAAATCTTCTAAAGAAGCACAAAAAGAATTGTAGACCTCGTCTACAAAAGGATTTACTAACGCGTTGTAAAACTTGCTCAAGAATATTTAAGGATAGACAGAGCTTAGCGAAACATCTCATCAATTACCATTCGGAATACGCATGTGAAATTTGCGGGCAAAAATTTCAGAGCAAGTGTGAAATTGTCTCTCATATCCGTTTTACGCATCCAAACTGTCACTTGTTTTGTTTCTGCGGAAACATCCTAAGGGACAGGGACGATCTCGTAGTTCATCAACAAGATCACCGAAATTCCTTCATATGCCAATTCTGTGCCGACAGTCTGCCAACAAAGATCAAACTTAAAATGCATATATTAAGTTTGCATAGGAAAATTTTGAGCTTAAGTTGTGGTATATGTTTGAAATTATTTGAAACTCAACATATATTAAGGGATCATGTTCGCCTCGTACACAAGGTAAATTTAGCAAATAATATTTTCTATGTTTTGTTTATTATTTCGTAGCAAAATTAATTCCTTAATATATTGTAATGTAGACATGCATGAAAATATATACTATTTCTTCGAAATTTGTCAAAGCGTTTTTAATATTGATTTACTTAAATCTATGATAGTAAATACAGTTTTGTTTTTTTTTTCTGTACTTTAAGTTTATGTGATTATTACTAATGCATAGCAAACCTCTTATTGTAATCACAGAAAGATATTTTTCCTCGTATAATAATACAAATATCTATACACTCCGCGCAACATGAATAGGACCACCCGACTTGTTGCAAGCTTTCGGTGGTTTGAAAAACAATTCATTTACTAAAAATACAATGCAAGTTTGTAATGGTATGATATGGCAAATAATACGCATTATTGCGCAATAGTGCCTAATGTTATGCATTGGGTGACGTAAGTACCACATACATATAAAATGCACCGTGCCGGTTGGATACGACCAGTATTTAATAGTAAGCTACCGGATGAGTGTCGAGTTACAACGTGTATCCGGATAAACAAACATCTGTAATTAAGGGTATTGTGCAACGATGGGACGACAGAAGTGCTTAAGTATGGAAGAAATTGGAAAAATTAAAGCGTTCCATCAAGAAGGGTATTCCTCAAGGGCTACTGCAAAGAAAATAAGTCGATCACACCAGGTTGTGAACAATTTTATTAGGGATCCCGAGAATTATGGAAAACGTTTTAAAGGGCGAACAACATCCGTTACAACTAAGAGAGAACGTCGAGCCATATTACGCGAAGCATCGAATTCGGCATTAACGGCAAGACAAATCGCGAATAACGTTGGAACGAATGCATCGGTAAGAATTGTACAGAAGTTACTGAAGACCTGTCCGCATTTAAAACGTTTGAAAATTAAACGACGGCCTCCTGTAAGGGAATTTCAGCGCACTGCACGTCTTCAGTTTGCTCGAGCAAAAATGGGGTGGACAAGAGAATGGCAAACTGTTATTTTCAGTGACGAGAAGAAGTTTAATTTAGTTGGCCCGGATGGGTTTTCTTATTATTTCCACGATTTACGTAAAGATGAAGTGATTCAGTCACAAAGGCGAGCCGATGTTGGTTCAGTCATGGTATGGGGAGCTGTTTCCTATAACGGACCTGTTGATTTAGTAATAGTGAAGGGCAGACAGAATTCGGAAAAGTACGTCCAGCTGCTGCAACAGGTGAAAGACAAATTTTCCAACGTTATAGCAGGTGGGCCATTTATTTTCCAACAGGATAATTCCAGTATTCACACCGCGCGAATTGTTCGACGCTGGTTTCAAGAACAAGGCATGGAGGTTCTCGATTGGCCGTCGCTCTCCCCCGACCTGAACATCATAGAAAATGTTTGGGGATGGTTGTCGCATAAATTGTACTCCAATGCTATCCAATTCAGTTGCGCTGACGAACTAGAGCAGGCGCTGAAACGAAGTTGGGCGGAACTTCCCGTTGACTACTTGAGAACCCTGTATAATTCCATTCCATCCCGACTATTTGAGGTTATAAGAAATAATGGCAAAAGTACTCATTATTGAACAATAAAGTATTTTGTTATTGCAAACGAATCTTTTATTTTGTAGATTGGTCGTATTCAAGTGGCGTTTAATTACTCTACTTATTGTCATTAGTAACGTACATTTGCACTGACTTTTACAAAAATTATATTTGGTACCTACATACATCTTTTTATCAACCCTCTTATTTTCGAAAATAACAATTCCAGCGCGCTACCATGTTTATACCAACTACAAATGTCATATATGCAGTTGGTCCTATTCATGTTGCGCGGAGTGTATATACAGTGAATACCATTCATTGTAATCACTTCAGGATCTGACCAAAATGATAGTAAAATCTGAATAACATTAACCGATTAAATTTTTTATTAGGTCGAGATACACTACAGGCCATAAGTGAGGGATCAGTAGATGAAATTTAAAAAAACATGCACGCTTAGTGAAACAAAACGTATATTTCTATAAAACTATATCTACGAGACAAATGAACAGTTTTCCTTAAAAAATAAAATAATTTCAACATATTCTGTAGAATTTCTTATCATATCCGACTTTCGTCGAAGTATCCACCTCTGCGCTTAATGATTTCTTTACAAATATTAGGCAACCGCGATACAAGTTTCTGGAGCGTATCTATTGGTAAATTATTCCACACCCTTGTAAGTTGCTCCCAAAGCTGTTTCTGCGATTGTGGACTGCTTTCTCTCACGTTTCTATCTAATTCATCCCACCGGCTTTCGACGGCCTTCATTCAGCTCTGCTCGAGGCTGAGGAGCTGTGAGGCGCCTTTTTCGTTTTGATAGTATTTTTAGGCGCAAATCCTCTTGTCTAGTAGTTGCCCCTGGCCTTCCGCAACGTTTTATTGGTTGTAATAATCCACTTTGTGAATAAAGTTTCACTGTTCCTTGCACCGCGTGATAAGATAAATTTTACTTTTGGGCTATTTGCCGCAGTGAAAATTTTTCACCATGTAGCGTTATTATAGAACTACGAGTTTCTGCGCTAAGTTCCTTTCTTTTCAGCATTTTTATAAGTTACTTTTACGTCTGTTCCCAAATACTCGTATTGCAACTTACTCAGACAAATGCTGCACGAAAACTAATTTTTAAATTGCTAAATAGTTTACTATGAATTCCTAATACCATTATAACAATATTGCGTTGTAAACCCTATTAAATTTATTGGGGTATATAAAATATTTCTATTAAATAGACGCCAAAAAACTATTAAAAGGATTTACAATATTTTTCAGAAACAAATATATTTATCTAATTTATAATAATAATAATCCGAATAATCCTTCTCAGAATTACATTTACAACTGTTATTTCAATTATTCTCACCAAAACAGGTAAAAGTCTAAGGGATGTGTCTAAAATACAAGTGTTTTGTTATTTATGATAAGTGATCCCTCACTTATGGCCTGTAGTGTATACACTACCGACCATAAATGAGGGATCGCATAATATCGATAGAATCGCTGTCTTTATACCTGGGTTTCGGTAGAGACAATTGAAATAACAGATGTGAGTGTGTTTCTGGGAAGCTTATTAATAATATCCGCATCATCATGTTAATTATGACGGATCTTCCAATAGGGACTTCCGAAATTTGACAGTTGATAGCGGTCATATTGTTGAAGCTACATCTATCGAATTGACTGCCATCTATTCAGTCTGCTTTGCCAAATCACCATCGACGGATATAGCGTTCAACAACACGTGCAAATGATAAAATTGTTCTATCAAAATGGGTGATCTGTTCGGGCAACGCTCCGCGCTCTTTTACGGTCGCCATAATCGTGCTACCGAGAGGACTATTCGCAGTGTGATGGATAAATTTGACTGCACTGGTTCAGTAAACAATGAATCAACACTGGAGCAGTTGGAACCTGACCCTAATTTTCAACAAAAGATTATCTTCAGCGATGTGGCCCTTTTCTGGATGAATGGGTACGTCAACAAATAAAATTGTCGAATTTTAAACGATACCAATCCACTTGAGAGCGTCCAATGCATCCCGAAAAAGTCACTGCTTGGTGTGGATTTTGGATTGGCGGCGTCATCGGTCCATATTTCTTTGAGAACGATGTTGGCTAGGCCATCACCGTCAACGGCGAGCGCTATAGGTTGATGATTACCAACTTCTTTTGGCCTGAATTGGATGATATGGACACCAACGCCGAAAACATCGCCGCTCTCCGTGAGACTGTGCAGAAGAATCCGAGGCAGTCGATTTCGCGTCGCTCACAAGAACTCTGCCTTTCTTTTGGCCTGAATTAGATGATATTGACACTAACGACATGTGGTTTCAGCAGGACGGCGCTACGTGCCACACAGCTCGTGCCACATTGGACATTCTGCACGAGCGATTTGAGGGCATGGTCATCTCACGTGGCGGTGGTATGAACTGGCCACCGAGATCGTGCCATTTGACCACGTCAGACTTTTTCTTGTGGGGTTTTCTTAAGTCACAGGTCTATGCGTGGCCCTCAAAGCTAGCATAACCCATGCCATCAGTCAAATTCAGCCTGATTTATGTGCCAGAGTCATGATAAATTGGACATTTCGATTACCTTGTGTTGAAACTACCCAAAATTTGTAAAGTAGTTATTAAGTATAAAGGTAGATATTTTGACGAAAGTCGTTGAAAATAAAAAGTGCCAATTTTTCTTCATATTATTTTGTTTTAAAAGGATATATAGTTTATTTTTATAGTAGTTACATTTTTACTCGTATATATTTTGTATTTTATATATATATATATATATATATATATATATATATATATATATATATATATATAAAATAAAAGAAGTACATATAAATAGAAGTACTTATATTTAAATTTAAACATGAACGCTATAAATGAATAAATTAAAATTCATTCAAGGTTTCAGAGCAGGTTATTAATGAAGTTTTCATAGGTATAAAGCTTCCAGCTTCCTCATTTCAACCCTCGTTCATAGTTTTTCCATTTGAAGATTATCACATCATATGATTTTGTAGACTGTAACTGTCTTTACAAATGTCACCCTCAGTTAGCTTAGCTCTTAGTTCAACACTTTCTTCAAATTCTATTTCTATCATATTATTTTGATTCAACTGAAATTTTACTTTTTCTGTTAATTGCAGACCGTCTAGAGGTCTAGTCTTTTTTGACATGTTATTTGCACTTTTAACATTTGTTTCTTATTAATATCTAATATTTTCTAAAATTCTGCCACGCATTTCACGTTATTAATGTGCCTTCAGTGTACGAATGACTCCTTGGTCACATGGTTGTAAAAATGCCGTCGGAAAAAGACAATTTTGATATTTGTTAGTGATAAATTTACTACGTGTGCAATGCAGTTGTCAAGAAGTAGAACAATTTTATGGTTTAATTTAGAATACAACTGCATTAGTGACCCGTTGAAAATTAGCGTCGTCCTCCAAGCATTAGAATTTGCGTAGTAATCAACTGGTAGCATACTTACATTATTGAAGCATCGAAAATTTATTTATTACTAATCATATTAACATAACATAAAACGGTGGTTTTTGAACATATATGTGTGTTCTGATAAAATTCTATAGTTTAAACCGATTTCATCAGCTTGTACACATCCTGTGGAAAAAATTCAGATATAATTTTAGGTCATTTATTTTCAATCCATTATCATCAGCTAGTCCAACTTATTTGGCTATGTATGCGTTTGTAAAGTATATTTTCAGGTTTTTTCCAACGATGAAACCGCCTTTCAATTGCAACAAAGTAATTTTTTCTCATTTGTTTTTCAAATCCTGGTTTTTGATGCATCGACTGAACATTCACTCGTATATCTTGTTTACGCAAGCTGAAAAACTACAATTTCAGTGCTGTTTACACTTTATCGCCATTTTTTTAAAATTTTACGCAGGAATGGTTGCAATATTTTAAATCGCGCAACTTTTTATATTTTTTGAAAACAGCCCTTTGCTTTTTGATAAACAGAAAGTTACATTTTTTCTCTATTATGTATACATGGAAAACACATTTATAAAAGAGCAAAACCAAAACAATTTTTGAGAACATAATATAGAAGTGATAACATTAACCGTGATTACAGTAAGAGGTGTCCGCTGTATCATATTTTAAAGAATTTAATTTCTTTCTGCTTGGTTCTAGGAACACTTGTTACCACTTACGTCTTGTACAGTTTGCGGAAAAAATTACGGCTCAAAATGGAAAACGTTCGATCATCTAAACAAATCTCACGGTCGAATATTCAAACCTTGTAAAGCCTGCCTGGAAGTATTCGATTCCGAAGAGCAGCTTCAAAAACATTACGAAAATATGCACACGAAATTTTCTCAATCAAAAATATCATCTAATCAAAACGCACCATCCATCGATTCCGTGAATATTAAAAAAGAATTGTGTGAAAGCGATTTCGAGCACAACTACGAAAACGAATACATTAAACATAGCAATAGTGATGTGGAAGATGCTGAACATTATCCTGTATACCAGAATGTGAGTCAGAGTGACGGCGAGGATAGAAATGTAACTGCAAAAACGGAGTTCACAAACATTGCTGATGAGAATAAAATATCGCTTTTAGAAAAGAGACTTTTGGGTAAGAAAATATCGGATGACCAGAAGAAATCTACAAAAAAAATTAAAAATGACAAGAAGAGTATCAAAACAGACATCGCTAATTTATCATCAAGCAAAAGAGATTTAGATGAGAGCGATTGCAACCAAAGTCCATTACAAAACAGCTCCAAAAGGACTGTTTATGTTAACAGTAACGATCCTTCGCTCTGTGAGATTTGTTTGAAAACCTGGCCTGCTAAGAAACATTTGTGGCAACACTACATACGATGCCACAAAACTGTTGCGGCGACCGTCTGTGGAATTTGTTTGAAAGCAAATGAAAGTTACGAGGCTTTACAGAAACATCTGAGAGAAAATCATCCTACGTTACTGCATGGGCAAGGTTTTGGATCGAATTTCATTTGTAGGATATGTGGAAGGTAAGCTTATAAATTACACAAATATTAAAAATATCATAAATTAAAATAAATAATAACAGGATCTATAAAAAATTTAATTTTTGGTATTTAATAACTATAAAATAATTATTTACAAATGTATATAAAGATACACTGACTCAAACAATTGTCCGTTCACTAACCAGTTGAGAATGCAATTGAAAACTGTTTAGCAAATATATACCCTATGATAACAAGTTAAGCAATTTTGGATTGCGCAACGGGCATGTTAATAGATTTAAAACACTAAAGAACTCAAATAAATATTTTTTATATTTAAAATACAAAAATAGAAAAATACCGCAAACTCAAAAAATTATCCGTACAGCAAAGTAATACTGAGTTTAAATTCATTAAATCTATATTTAATAACTAGTATGACATCCCTTGGCATTGATTACATCTCTTAAGCGATTTTTCACAGAAGATGCTAATTTAGAAGTGGTTTCCTTATCAATATTGTGCCGTTCCTCAAGAATAACACTCTTCAGCATCTGCTTGTTAGTAATTGTGTGTTTGCGAAATTTTTTCTCTAAAACTCCCCATAGATGTTCGGTGGGGTTAAGATCTGGGCTATATGGAGGGTGGGGAAGCACTTCTTTTATGTTGCCGCGCAACCAGTCACTTGCAATTTTCAACTTATGTTTTGGGTCGTTATCATGAACGAAGTGAATATCTGTTTGTATACCCAATTTCACAGCACTACTTTCCAAATTTTCTTTTAAAATAGCTAAATAATGATGTTTGTCCATTTTCATTTCAACAAACACGTCTGGCTTATTTACGTAATTTTTGGACTCTAAACGAAGGTTTACATTGTTCTTTGAACTAAACGGCTTCCTGCGTGGAACACATGCCTTATATTGTTTTAAATGGAGAAAATTTTTAACGGTTTGTGCATTAATCGAAAGCTTTTCAATTTTCCGTCCCAAGCGTGTGTAATAATTTTTTCACGGCCTGTGCCTGCAGAAATTTCTAACGCTCCAGTTTTTTTGTATTTTTCTACAACATACTGAACTGAAGATCGCGGTCTAGAAGTAATTTCAGAAATGTCTCCCAAGCTTTTACCCTCCTGGTGCAATTTAATAATTAATTCTTTGATATTAATAGGAATTTTAGTTCCAACTTTGTAATTCACACCCATTTTCATTGTTTGTAAAACAAAAACTTAAATAAGTTTTAGATCAGCTGACAACATTAGAATTTAAAAGATAACAACATTTCAAAGACTCGTTTTATTTTAGTGCTATTTCTTTTACTCGTTTCCAGCTGTACGGACAAATTTTTAAGTTTGATTCTTGCAATTCTTCATTTGGCTCATCGCTTTTAAAAATTTCAAAGTTTATTTGGATTGACTGTAATAGGCAAGTTTTTAAGTACTTTTCGACCATTGGTAAAAAAAACAAATTTGTTTGAATAAGACTCATATTTTGTAAAATATAACCAAATAAGTCCTTAACTGCTCACTGTACGGACAATTGTTTGAGTCAGTGTATCTCAAAAGACTATTCATTCTCATTCTTTCTTGAAGTTATTAAGAACATAAATCAATATAGATTTTATGGAAATAATATGCATTGTTACAATTTATCTATTATTAGTAAAGCTTGAAAACCTAAAAATATCTTTTTATATTTTGAAAGTATTGCTATTGAATTTTATTGCAGTGGTATTGAATAATTACAACAAATTCTTATTTCTCTTCAATTGTTCACCAATATTAACAATAACTTTGAAAATTATCAGCAATTTAATTGTATTTTCAATATATAGTAAATTATTGTTTATGGATTATTAACAGAAATTTTTTTCAGATATGAGAAAAACATTCTTAATAAATATTATGATATGATTGATAAGTATAAACCGGCTGATAGCCCAGTGGTAATGTACCGGCTTATCACGCCGGTGGTTTTGCGATTTAATCTGCCTGCTAACCCGTGGATTCCCTTCTCGTTTAAGTGAATGCTGGCTATCAAAAATCTTGAATCACATTACGAGCTCGAGCGTAATAATCACTAATACCCATTAAAGATTGGCTAGGCATAAGTTAAGCTGTAGAGGGATGTAAATTAATGAATTATTATAACCGAGAACTACGGTTTTCCTTTTTCCCCCCTCTTTAGTTCAAATAATTGCGGTCACAATAATCGCTTCTTTAACTCGAAAAATTTTTTCACTGTTTTAATTTTATCCCATACCACACATAAAATTAAATTTTAAACTACAATACGAAGTAATGAAAGAACTGTACATTATCTCCCGAATAAAAACGAAACTTCTATAGATAGAAGTCAAAGCACCTATATCTCTTTGCATTGAACCGAACATTTGTTGAATCTTGTAAACAGCGACGTGTTCAAAAAGTACTGCCGAACAAAACAATAACTACGACGATCTTTTACCCCAACTTTGTTCGGCAATTCTACGCACCTTGTAGGTATTATTATCGAAACGATAATACAAAGTAATGATAGAGAACTTTATGTCCATCTCTCGATTAGAAATGAAACTACGAAATACAATGCAAATTACTCGAAATGGCCGCCATTTGCCTTAATACAACGCCGAAGTCTGCAGGGCCACTCATCAAATCGCTGTACGAACGATATCCATGGGAAAATTGTCGACTGCTTCTGTTAACGCTTGCTTCAATGATTCCAGGTTGCGATGGGGTCTTCTACAGACCATGCCCTCTAATATTAACCACAGTTTGTAGTCGAGCGGATTTAGGTCTGGGCTTGCTGACGGCCAATAGTCAGACTAATAAACTCAGGTACATGATTTTCAAGCCATTACTGAGTTGTTTTGGCCTTGTGAGCGGGCGCAGAGCCTTGTTGGAATATCCATGGTTGGTTTTGGAACATGGTGTAGTTCAGGGGCTCCACTACATTGCTTAAAATGTCTCGTTGATAGTTTTTGGCCGCTGTTTTAACACCTTTTTCACAAAAATGCAAGGAAGTGACACCGTCATAGGATACCCCCCACCAAACCATCACTGAAGCAGGAAAATGACCTCGCTGAATCCTTGGCACCACTTCACTGGCTTCCTTGGAGGACCGTGCATACACCCTATCATTCTGCTTGTTAAAAGTTTCTTCCACGGTAAAAATTTTTTCATCAGAAAACAGAATTTTTTTGTAACGCTCTTTGCCGTACAACGATATCAGGTGTCTGCATTTTTTCTTCCTATTATTTTTTAATTCAATGTTAAGGCGCTGTCCTGTTTGTCGTTTGAAAGCTCTAAGTCCTAGGTCTTGTTTAATGATACGGCTCATGGTTCTCGGAGCAATACCCATTTCACGAGCCATGATTTTCTGTTTGCGGACAGGATGTCGATTGATGCGGGACCTCACAGCATTGATGGCCTGTGGTGTACGAACTATGCGAGGCCTGCCAGATCTTTTACGGTCGATTACATTTCCAGTATCAATGAATAACTTAACAGTACGATACACAAACACGCGTAATATTTAACGGTTTCAATAAGTCAAAAATACAGGCTCTTTCTATTCCACACTTATGAAGTGCAATAACCGCAATACGGCGCTCTTTATCCGACCATTCCATAATGACGACTCACGCTATAGTGAAATTGTTCGGCACTTTTGTAAAGCATATATCAAATGTCAGAACTGCCAACATAAAAATTTTATGCTTTCAAGTTATCATCTGCAAAAAGGTGCGTTTACACTTGTATCAATACTTATGGCTGGACTAGGTATATATATATATATATATATATATATATATATATATATATATATATATATATATATACGAGGATAGCTGTTTATATTTCGGAAACTGGCAACATTGTTAGTGTTGCCTCCGATCTGATGATAGCATCGTGAAGTTTGTCATTTTCGACAATATATTTACCTTGACCGTTTTATTATCTGGTCGCTATTTCTATTGTTGAGAGTAACTTGCAAATTTCACGATTATTTTCGTGCAATTATTTTTCATAACTTTCGGCATGGATTATCTCAACAAGATGGTATCGACGAGCTGAATTCTTTATATGGTGATGAAGCACCATCGAAAACTGCAGTATATCGTATAGTGAATTCAAACTTGGACGGCGGTCTTGGACGATGAATTTCGTGAAGATCGTCCCACAAATGTTGTTGTGTCGGAAACCGTTAATGCAGTGTCTGAATTGATAATGCAAGACCGTCATGTGACATACCGTGAGACCGAAGCATTTCTCGGTATTAGTAACACCAGCGTGCATAAGATCCTGCATGAACATTTAGCCGTTAAGAAGCCATGATCACGTTGGGTACCACGTAACACACAACAGCTCAAAAAAGGACTCGCGTCGATTGGTGCCCAGAATTGCACAAAAAATAAAATGGTTGTGCTTCAAAGAACATTATAAAGTCGTCACAGGTGCTGAATCTTGAATCTATATGCATGAGCCCGATAATAAACAGCAGTCGACTGTGTGGGTATTCCCAGATGAGCCAAAACCAACAAAAGTTGTTCGCGCTCGAAGCAGATCAAAACAAATGGTCGCCTGTTTTTTCGGAAAAAAACCGGTCACGTTACAACCGTGTCTTTAGAGAGTTGTAGAACGGTCAATACCGAATGGTACACAACTATTTGTTTACCAAATGTTTTTGAAGAAATAAGGACAACAAACCGAAAACGACAGATCATTCTCCACCATGACAATGCGAGTTCTCACAGGTCGGCTGATATTTGACCGGGCAAAACATTAAATTGATGAGCCATCCGCCGTACACGCTGATCTAGCACCCTGTGAATTCTTTTTGTTCCTACACGTGAAGAATAAGCTTCGTGGTCAACGGTTTTCTACGCCAGAAGAGGCAGTTCAGGCATTCAAAAACTCATATTTTGGAGATACTGCCTTCACAGTGACAGCAATGCTTTTCAGATTGATTTAAACGAATGCAAAAGTGCATTGGTTTTCAAGAATATTTTGAAAAGCAATAAAACTACTTTCCATAATAAAAAAATTTTTTTATTTGCTATTCCTGACATATAAACAGAATAAATTAATCCAAACTTTGAATATAAGTGTAGATTTTGTTAGAAGAACAATTCTAAGGAATAACTAACTTGATTCTAAGCCAAAACTATATTTTTCAGTATTATTTCGTAAACGTTATAGTCTTATTCATCCAAAACTGCAACTTCACCTCTTAAAATTGCATACATCATTTAACATTAGTACGAAACTGATATAGCAAGGCGAGAAAGTTAGTGCGGTGGAACCACCTTTTATTTCCTATTCTACACCTGTTTTCTCTCAAATAAATAAAACACTTTAATCACCTTAATATTAAGTAGTTTGCCATCTATATTATTATAATCAGGGACAAAAGCATGAGAATATAAATTCAAAAATATATTAAATTCTGTCTTTTAAAAAGTTATTGAAGATTTATTTTTAAATAAAAAAATTTCAAAATTCTTTTGAACATACTACACCTTGTCACAGAATAAGGAGTGATTCAAATATCACACAAAGCTAAAAAATGTAACTTACCATAAAAATGAAACATAAACAGTTGTGAATGTAGTAGTTTGTCAACGATATCTTTTTCTTTATTATATAAAAATAAATGAACCAAAATTAATTTTAATGGAAGTATGATCGTACAAACGTTACTTTTTGGATTAATATGTACAACCTATCCAAAATTATGATTAAATATTATTAAAGTAAAACAATACAAAAATGTAATTAAACATTTACAGGTTATGAGAAATGGCGGATATCTGGCATTCATTTATCCATATTAAACTTGCCTGTTCAAGAATCAATGGAATCTCTTAAAAATATGTACTATTTTGGCGCAATATTTGAATCACTTCTTCTTATTCTGAGACAAGGTATAGAACCCAAATTCGAAAGGAAGCAAAATTATTAATATCCTCATTTAAAAATCAATTTTTCACGCATACCACAAGTCATTATTGCAGAACTTTTCTCATAATATCTACAATTATTTTTTTTTCTTCCTAGTTTCTCCATAAATTGCATAAATTTATGTTAATAATCGATCTGCAAATTAGATGTTAAGTATTATTGCATCGTACGATCATTCAAATTTTCCCACAATTTACAGTTCTTCCTAATACATTAAAACGTCTTATAGCGAATCAATTATAAAATAACTTATTAATATCTTAATTATTCATAAAAACAATCTTCTGATTATCTATTACATGTGAAAATAGATATTATTCAAAAGAAAGTGTGCGAATTTTTTAGAATGTTAACGTGTTATTATTACACTTTCACTTCAAGGAAAGTATTAGAACCAAGTGTATAATAATTTAATTCCGTAATGTATTTATAAAATCAATTATATATGTAAAATATACATAACTTCAATGACTTATTCAAAATTTGATGTAAAACATTTGGTAATTTTAAATAATAATTTGCTGCATTTAATTTCAGATATCACAACGCTAGTTCTAAACTAAAACTCCATATGGCCATACATGAAAATTTCGATTGGAAAATTCTCGAATCATTTGAAACTGCAAAACCCGATATCCAACTTAAAGTTGAAAATTCCATCAATAATGGCTACGACGAAAAACAACAGTCAGATGAAAAATCTCCAATGCAAACGGAAATTAATTACGAAAGCCTCATAGAAGAGGTAGAGTGTTCTTCCGAATCTGAGAACGATTCGGAAGACGAAGAAAAGTCTAGAGATTACGACAGAGGGCAAAACGAAGACACGACAACGAGCGATCCGAGCGACACCGACGATGTTTCCGAAGAAAATTCTCTAGAATCTCAGATGCTACAAAATATGTTAATCGAAAAGAGCCTTCTGCAGAAGCAAGCTAAGAACATTAAAAATAGCACCATTTATAAGACTGACTCATATAATGAGAACGAGAATAAAATCATTCCTTTCGAATCCTCAGATAACGGTATCAAGCAGGATACCAGTTCCGAAACGGAGGATTCCACAAACTCGAGTACAGAACATGAAAACGAATATAAAACAGAAGTGAAGAGTGAAAATTGCTCCTCAGAAGATGAAGAGGAATCGCAAATTTCTGTAGTGAGCGAAGATGAAGATGACGAGGAAGAGGAAGAAGTGAATCAGGATTCTAATGACTCGTCGAGAAATGTGTTCGATAGAAAGCCGGAAGAACTAGACTCGGCGATAAAGTCGATAAGTTACGAAGAAATTCATGTGAAAAATGAACAAATAAGTGTTCAGTTTTGTGAGTTACAGGCTCAGAATTTGAACCCGCACGAAATTCAAAGTGCCGTTGATAGTATTTTGTAAAAGAAAAAAAAATTAACGTGCTATTTCAATATATTTAAAAATACTGAATGTCTTGGCTAGTAACATGAAAGGTTTTCATTGAAAAACTAATTTATGAAATTAACTAATATACATGTTAATTTGGAGAATATTATTAGCTGTACTACAGGTTCAAAAGCAGTTGGAACTAGTCTTTTACATGAGGTTAGGGTTATTTTCTTTTCCTATATCTGCAATTTCTCATTTTTCTACAATATCAACCTTAACTTCCATATTTTATTTAAAAAAAGGTATCCTGTATTTTTCTATATATCATTTCTTTGACAAAAGTATAAAAACAGTCAGAATTATTAGAATACAACGTTATTTCAAAGAGATATAATCACATTAGAAGTTATATATACAAAATAATAATTAAAACTGTATGGTTGGTTAAAAAAAAAATATTTATTTCCTAAGAGATTCATTGATAATAACGAATCATGTAAGAGCAATTAATCTCTTTTCGATAATTTAACTTTGTTGTATTGAAATATTTGTGGTCAAATTACACACTCAATCATGCCGCACCTCAACATGAGTTGAAATGTTCGTATATGTACCATCATCCACGACTAAATAATTTACTCATTTACTGAAAGTTTTAATTTTTATAAACTATCCTTGAAGTTATTGCTTATTATTGATAACTAGCTATAATTTTTTTTACAGACAACTATAACTTTTACTCATTTACCCTAAGAGACAATATTACCATAGCAGAACCTGGTTTCTTTTTTGCCCTTACTGTCTTTTTTGAGTAATATCATGCAATTTCTATTTGGAACAAACTTTTTTCTATAGAAGAAATAAAATCAATAAAAAAATTTCATTAGAAAAAAAATATCACGTAATCAAAATATAACGCTGCAAAAAAATAAAATATTAAAGAACTTCTCCGGCACACGTTATATTTTTTGTTGTGATAAATAGTAAATAAGGAGTATTTAATATTTATTGTACTGTATATACTCTTTATTACTATAAACGTTTCATGTAAAAATACAGTAGTTGTCACTTCAAGTGGTGCCCCCTTTAGTGTGTATAAAAATTTAGCGTTAATGTTTATTGTCAAAAGTCAGTTTATTTTATTACCTTAAACTTTATAAACATGAAATACTGCTTACGAAATAAAATAGACTGCATTATCATTTAATAATACATTTGCTTGACATCGCATATCCACTAATAATAATAGCGTCCCTTAAATAAACAAGCCCGCCTGTTTGACCAATCACAGCTTTAGAAATTTTGCTCTCTCTTTTCCAACGCTGTATTCTTAAATGAAACAGAGTATACTGCAATTATAGCCAACCTTTTTATTAGACATCGTAAATTATTAATAGCAAGCTGCAATAGAACATTGAATGTATTAATATATTTAATGTGATTATTTTGGTATTTCTTACCGTAATTGTGATTCACACCGAAGTGTAGTTAAAAAATGTTTAAACAATAAAAAATAATGAAATAAAATCACTCGGCGACAAATTCAAACAACACATTAATTAAAAAACGATAACTGCAAATAACCGCGATCAAACGAACACTAATGTAGATAACTTTGTCGCCAAAACTTGTACACAACTCAAGTAACATAATGTCTTCTTCTAGACCAAAATGTATTATATTATTGTCCTCGTAAATGAATTTACATCAAAACAATTTAACATCAAAAGTGACATAAACGAAGTTGTAATATTTAAATGTAGTTACACATTTCTATAAGTAAACTCCGCTCGTGTCTGTCACCAAATTGTGTGTAACTAATAATTAAATATATTTTCATTTATCAGTAATATTTAGCTGAGAAAACAAGTTGATGTTTTGTGAAAATTATTTCGTATTTATTTTATAAATTTCTAGCATATTGTACGAAGTAAAAATCTGTAAATGTATAAACATTTAATGTGAAGCTCACTGCAATAAAATACAATTAAAGTGATTTATACATTTATAAAATCCACCTATCTGTTAATATATTCAGTCTGCAGCATCTCTTAAAGGGAATAATAAAAATGTAATCCTTTACAACTGGCAGAAACTTCCAGTTAAACAAAGATAGTAACAATTACTTTAAATATTTTATGCTATACTGCATTCTTAACGATATTCTAAAAACTGTTGACAACAAAGCCATCAAATTATCAAACATTCTTCTGCAGAATAAAGGAAGTATTGTTTGTTTTTTGAAAATGACATTTGATTAGTTATTCTCTTAGTTGGCTTCCACACAATGAAATAAATCTTCGTTTAATTCATTCATAATTGAATGTGATGAAACAGCATTTTTTTACTGTTCGCAAGGAAACGAAAGTTTGGCAATCATTTGATGTTAATAACTATATTCAGTTTTAAAGTTCGTTTTTTTGGAGAAGAATATATTAAGTGATATGCGCGGTGTACAAATTTGAACTACAGTGTATATCACTATTACGGTACATAATAAAAATAAATCGTTTTAAATATTAATACATTTGGGCTCTCATGCCACCAAGTTTAAACGAGTGTAAATCGTTCGGCCATGCGCAGAATATACATCCGATTAGATGATATTGTTCGATGTGATGTTTACATGTATTTTAGAAATTGAAAGTTAATAGTTTGCTGTTTTTTTTTCTGATTCACTATATAAAAAAAATAAGGCATAATTGTTCAGAAAATATCGACTTAGCAATATAACAATATGTTCACATTCATATAAGTGGTTAATGGAAATTTCATCAATGAAGGCAATAAAGTTTAAGTTCTTTCTTAAAATTACTATGTAATAATAGCAGTAACGCCTAATAAGTTCCGTCTATGAGAAAATTGATTTTCAGTGGATTGACGAATCACTCTCCTTGCTCATATTCATCGTCCATTATAATAAAGTTTTTCAATAAATTCAATCCATTTAGTACTGCTACCAAAATAGCTGTTCTCCATTGTTAAACATAAATGAAACAACTAACCCGACAAACTGCAAGTTTTTAAATTACAAATCGCACAAATACACATAAACTGCGTTCGGAAATTAAAGTGATGCTTGTATCATGTATTCACTCCCAAGTGCTCTTTACATTTAAAACTCTCCAATTTTGGACATACCCTAAAAGATGCCCCAAAGTTTTAATTACCTTATGTTACAACATATGAAAGTTTTGAATCCAGCTAGATTATCCATCTGAATTTAAAGTTTCACTTTGTTAAATGGAAAATAAATTATAATCTATAATTAAAGAAACTATGTTGAACACATAACATGCAGTTTATTTGAACGTTCATTGTAAAGAATATTCGATAAAACATGTGATTTTACTTAGATGTTAATCTGAACATGTTTGCATGTTTTTTAAATAATTTGTGTTTTTAATATTCGCCAGTAGTATCCTATATATTTACTGTTGGCTATGATTTTGATTTTACATTTCATACAATTCTATATTCCATTATGAATTTATTGTATTCGATGAGCTTGTATCATAACATTATTTTATAGTGAAGAATTTCTGTGATCAATGATATTGTCTAAAGTTAAACGCTTATTCTGAAAATGTAAAAAGTCTCACATTTATATAAATATATATTAATATAAGTAATTTACGACTTTTCACCTTACTAGTCCAAACAAACAGTATTTTGTATTGTGATTTTTTCAAGATTGCTTTTTTTTACCATTGAGTAACTTCTATTGTTACTTTTTTAATTGGATAATTTTTTCTATATTTCTTACTTTATATTTAATAGTTAAGCGCTAATATGACAAAGAATATCCGTGTAATATATACAGGGTAGGTACGAAAATCAAAATGATCAAATATTATACTTACCGTGTTCAATTCTTTTAACAGCTTTATTTAACACGTTTCATTTTTATTTATATTGATTTTTACTGCACTACCTTGTATATCAAAGTTTTAGGAATATTTATGTGATCGTAATTTTGTTTATTTATGATTACGCTTCTTTATACTTTTTTTTAACCACGTAAAAAACTGATAACGCGTTTAGTACAGATTAAATCTCAATATACAGGTTATACGTGAAACAAATTGTTAAATTGCATTTCTGTAACAGTATTTAAAAATAATTCAAAATGCAGTATACTTTTGCGTGGTAAATCACGTTGTAGGGCATTTCTAATTAATCGATCAACTTTGACGTATTCACATCACTCATAAAATATTGTTTACTAAATAAAAATATAATTCAAGAATGAAAAACCAATGGTAATGGACAGAAAGTGCATGGTCAGTGTTTCATAATTAACATCCCTGGACAATATAATATGATCAGGGAGTATACTTCTAATTTGGATTTCGTTTATCCATTTCTTTATACTAAAGTTACTTGTATCGTGTATCTTCGCCACGATTAGGAAGTCTGAAACATTTACCATTTACTGATTTTCTCAATTCTATTCATAAACTTTTTTATTAAATTATTTTCTTATTGTTCACAGTACAAGACAAATAAAACCACCCTCCTTTTTGATTTTAAATAATATTCAAGAGAAATTATCATTTAATTGGGAAAAAAAGGCTGAGAACTGACTTTTTTTTTATAGTACTTACGTTCATTTTAAATTTGTTGCTTTTGTATATGAGGTTCCAACTATTAATTCTATAATTATAATTTAAAGAAAAATACTGCGTTGTGAACAATATTTGCTTGATATTCAAATTACGTTCCTATTTTGCGAATTATTAAGTTATCACTTTAGCACTAACTATAATTCAATTCGTTTAAGAATTAAATATAATTTTGAGTACTTGGTATTGGCATGTTAATAGTGCCATTCGAAATAGCGCACCAATAATGAAATTAATTCTTCTTTTTATGTATATTTGTTATTGATTACATATATAAACAATTTGGGGATAGTGTTTAATTTCAATTCTCATTTAGTGAAAGTTATTAAAAAAGAATTTTTCGAAATGAAATATTGTTTTCTAACCTTGCCTGATATTTTTAGATTACATACTGAATTTTAATATATTTTATATATCAATATCAACTACTCAAATAAACGAGGATGGTTATATTGTATATGTTACTAAAAGTATCTCATTTTTTGGCTTGCGTTGTATAAATATTTGCCATTTCTAATTACTTAAAGAAGCAAATAGTACATGAATTTTACCAATTATTTTTAAATGGTGTTACTTATGTATTTATATTTCAGTTTATTATACCATATTTCGAATTAATCCTGTATATACAGTATGTCCCAATGCAATTTATTGTATAATTCTTACATATTTTTAATGACTGTACTGATTGAGATATTAAAAGTAGTTATATAATAAATTTGTATTTGAACTTTTATAAACTTGTACATAGTATTAGATTTGACTTCGTTGACTTTCAACCAAGAACATATAATACAAACGTTAACTCAAAAGCATTAAGATGACATATCCGTTTCCCTTTTCTAATTTTTATTTATAGTATGAATATGCTCATTTATACGGTATTTTTAGTTTTTCTTTTATAGATTACGTATATACCATTTTTTTCTTAAGTATTTATAAAATAAGAAATTTTTGTGAGACTGTTATGTTCATATACATATATATTTTTTGATATCTAAGATTAAAAAATGATCTGATGTATACATATTTTTTATTAACGAATCACTTATTCATAGTATTCATCCTTTCTTTAAGTTTATGTTCTTTATTTTCACGTATTTATTTTATTTTTATATTTTCTTTTTTTTATACATAATTCTAGTGTATTCTGAGTAGAATGTTAGAATGTAAGCATTCCTATATAAATACGAATAGTATATACCAAGTACTATTATATGTATATATTTCAAGATATGAATAAAGTAAACTTATTTTGTAGATACTGCTTTTTGTTTTTTAAGCGTCAGATTTTTTATGTAAATAAACTTTGCTCATCAAATTAGATGAGTAAACAGTAGTCTAATGTACAAATTCTATATAATTAGGGACATTTTAGCTTGCGAAATCCTCTTTATACAATGTTGTATAACTTATAACAAGCTATATATTTTTATATGAACGAACTAAAGGCTATTGTAACATTTTTACCAAATGGTATTCACGCCCTATTCTTAATTTTAACTCAACCTCTTTTACACAAAATTGTTTTAAAATATAAAGACCCGGGTTTCTTTTAAGTACATACATTATTTCTTCATTTTCTACCTTTAAAAGACTAATTAATTTTTGTTTTTTATTACTTTACACAAATCTTTAAAATGCGTCGTTATAAAATTTAATTGTATCCTGTTGCACGAGACGACCGTGGAATAAATTAAGTATATCGTAACTAGAACAATAGATAATATATGTATTTTCCAATACACAACTCAAATTTTGAAAATGATAAATGAACTCAAATAATTTGAGGCCGCCATTTCCCTACAGGCTATAAATTTACTAATATTAGTTTCTTCATTTCAATTCTGATTTTTTGTCTAGGTCACTAACTGATTAATATATTTATTAATAGTTTAAATTCACTGGCATAGATGTGTATTAACATGCAGTAGCGGTCTTGGGCTGGAGGGGACGAGCCTGGTAACCACCAGGGACCTCGCGCAGCAACCCGGAAAAAAGTTAGGATAAAAGAAGTGTAAGTACAATTATGATATGCAAAAGTACTTTACATTTCACATACCTTGCACCAAGGGCCTCACAAAGATCTGCCGGCTATGGCCTCGCAATAGCGAGCATACGAGAATAACCAAACGCACGAAAATAATTTTGGTAATTGTGTTAAGCTTAATTATAAAAATTTTCGTTTGTTTAAAGAAACAGTTCCAGTAACGTAAATATATTATGGTATATTTAACAAAATGTTAGAGGCACTCGGCCTCAGAAGGTCTTAAGGCAATTAACAATTATTAGGTATAAGAGAATTTATCATATAACAAAAGTATTTTTTCAGTTGAGTAATTCTCATCTCTGTTTAAAATTATAAATATTAAGCGAGAATTCTAATGTTTGGATTTAAATAAGGATAGATTTTATTCACAAATTGCAAGCAAAATAATAATTTTATATTTAAAAATTTTAATATTGTAAATAGAAGTAAACGCTAGGCATTCCTTTTTTTCTTTTTTTTTATAAAATAATAAATTTATATATTTGAAGTAAGTTACTTTTTATTACTATTTTCATAAACAAACACTCAATAGTGTCAGTAGTCAATCTTTTTATAACCAATGTACTTCTACAAGAAAAAATAAAAATTCATATAATTAAAATCATAATAATTTATTCTTAAACTTTTCAATATTTTATAGGGGTTAGTAATTGAAATTTGTTTCATGCAAAATTTCAATTTGAAAAGCTTCCTTTTTCTGATTTTTAAATTTGCAATTTACATTCGCCTGTTAGGAATTAATTTCGTATTACTTCGTATTATATTTGACCAGTTAAATGTTGGTTTATTTTAAAACAACGATTTCTTCTATAAATAGAATACAAATAAGTTTGCATGCCTAAGATTCCTGTTGAATATTTTATCAATACATCCTCAAACAAAAGAATTATTTTTAGATTAGATAAAGCTATTTATTTTTTTTTATATGCAAGTTACATAATTTCGGATGGGGTGATGAAAGTTACTGAAACGCGAGTTCGTCCGCTGTATCGCAATTGTCAAAAAGAATTCAAGATGGCTGTCGCCAACTTGACGTTCTGAGGTTCAGAGAAACTTTTTTTAAAATTATTTTCAACTATATTTATTTTATTAAGTACATTTATCACAAAATCTACAATCGTAAGGCGCAAAATTTATTCAACTGGAGCATTTATTTGGTAATGTTAAAAGAAATTTGCGTGTTAAACCAGAAAAAGAAGTTATAGAAAAATGTGCAACCAATACAAGAAAGAATCAACGCGTGTCTACTTGTACTGTTAATGAAGACGTCACGGTGGATCGTTTATTTAAATGCTAAATAATTTCAAAATGATGTAACCGCAGCAATTCGATTTTGAAGGTGCGAAACAATGGATAAAGTGCCCCTTTATACTTATCTGTGATCTACGCTTAAATTAAGTTGTAACTGTAAATATATATCATATAAGTCGATTAGAAGATAATTAGAACCAGTTGCTGAAAAAGAAGAAGCGAAAGTATTCTAGAAAAAAGTGTAATAACTGCATATCGAACATGGAAGCTATGCAATACGAATTAGCAAGAAACATGACACTGCTGTTCTTTTTTGAACGTCTCCTAGACAAAGGAGAGCCCAGAACATTACATGATTTGAGTTGTCAGTTCGGATCAAAAGGTTTCACGAAAGAAATGAGACAAATTGCTGGAGGATCACAAAGTGGCCTTAAGAAATTTTTATCACAATATCCATCATTATTTTGTATTGAGGGTGACTATGTTAATGTGAACATGTTTCAAACAGGCAAAGACAACAAAGATAATAATGGTAAGTGTAAATATATACTTTACTAAATGCTTTACAATAAAATTATTGAGTACAACCTCAATTTGCTTTGAACCGTGTCTTATTTTTGTTAATTAATTTTAATTTAATGCAAATTTACACATTTATTCATTGTGATAGGTTTGAAACATATAACTATTTTTTAATATTGGTTGTAAAACTTTCTAGAAGTATTATAAACTTTAGTTTGATATAGTTTCATTTTTGTATTTAAAAAAAAGCAAACTATGTTTTTTTTTAATTACAGGAATATAAAGAATATAAATAATTTGAAAGTGCAGAATATAATGACAGTTGTCATATAATTTAGCTTTCCAAATTGTAATTCGAATAATAATTAATAGCTTGTGAAATATTTTGTATGATAAGTCAAATTGTTAAACTTGTATGTAATTATTTCAAAGTTATTTCACTGTATAATTTTTCTCTATTATCTGCCTTAATTTAATATTAATAATTAAAAAAAAATTAAAATGAATTCTTCAAAATATTGTTGAAAAAGTTTGTTACAAACATAATTTAATCTCTGTTTTTGGTATTCAGTTGGGAACATACAATAAACTTGTATAGAGCTTAACTTTTTCTTTTCTTTTTGGTCTTAAGTTAACTGAATAACTAACGTTATTTTTTTTATCCATTTTTGCTTCGATATTGGGCTAGAGTCTTTCAGGGTAACAATATTGTGACGTACTATTACAACTTATTAACAGGGGGACTCCCTCCCCCATGTCCGAATTTAATTCTTGGACTAGTTTAGTACCCTGAAGGTTAGACGTAAGAATCTCTGATTAGGTATGGTTACGAGCGTTTATTTATTGTCTTATTAAGCACAGGACAAGGCGTTACAAGTTATATTAAATTTTTTAAAAAACTATTTGGTATAAAATTAATTAAATTATCATACTCTATCTGTTTATTAATACATACAATATGTATTTGTTATTTACAGTGCTTTCTTAAGATTTGATGTAATAATATGTCCTCAGAAGATCTAATTTGCTATATGCGCACATATATATTTTCACGCGATTAAAATTCAATTAATAGTGTTTGATATTCAATTTCAATATTATGCAGGTTTATCAAGGTCATCGCGAAAATAAAATATCTAGTGTATCATAAATTTATCATTTTAAATAGCATGAGCTGTAATTCCAGTTAAACATTATACCCCTGGATTAACTTTAACGTGATTTCACACAGTTTTTTCATTTTGAGAAAACTTCAGTTTTTTAGAAATGACGTCAAACAGACTAGTTTTCAAATAATTGCTTATGCTGTTATAAATTAAGTATTTATTATTCTTATGATGACATTAACTTTCAGTTATTTAAAAATTATTTTAATTAGTATATTCGTGATAATTAAAGTTGATCATCTTTATTCATTGTTTCACACTTTTATTATTTCTTAATAAAATATTTGATGTTATACCATTCTTGCTGTAATATACTCCATAACTCTTCTAAATTTTTAGTGGTCTCTTTTTGATTAAAGTAGTCTCAAATATGCTCTATGATGATTTAAATCTAAACCTTGAAGCAGCTACATCATGAACTTGGAAAAATGTTTGTTGTTACTATCTTATTGTAACAATTTTAATTGCTGCCTATTGAACTATATCTAAAGGGCGTGTATAAATTAGTATTTGTCCATGGGATTTCTTAATCAGGCTTATCACCAAATCTAGAGTATTTCCAATGGCAGGGATCTTCAAATTTGACACATATTTGCTCTTGTTCATTGTATAATCTGTATATTTAGGTCTGTCTATTCAAAACGCCCATTATAATCTAACCAGGTCCAAAGATCAATAATTTTACAGATTATTGGCCCTTGTCTGCTTCAAAGTAATTCCCTTACCTATTCACACACTTGCCCAGCAATGTTTCCACTTCGCGAAGCAGTTCCGGAAAGCTTCTTTAATAAAAGAGTAAAAAGAATAAAAAGAAATGGACGGAAACAAGCTTGAGGAGGCTGAGGAAGTTCGATCATTTGATTTTTGGAACAAAATGACGAATTGACAAAGCAGAATGAGCGGGCGCACTGTCGTGGTGAAGGAACTTCGAGTACGTCATAATTTTGGAGTCTCTTTGCGAATTTTTTCACATAAGCGTTGTAGAACTCCTCGATAGTACCAAAAAAACAGCGTACATCACTTTTAGATAAGATCGTGACTGATGTGGATTTTCTTTTGACAACTATTTGCCAATCCACTATGATGATTAACTTTTGACTCAATGTTGTAGCCGTAAACCCAGCTTTCGTATCCTATTATAATTTTTTACATGAATGAATCGCCATCGTTGGCTTGTTTAAGAAATTGCCGGAAAGCGTTTACTCGACTTTCTTTCTGATGTTCGGTCATCAAACAAGGAACTAATTTCACCGCAATTCGATGCTTGTTCGGTTTTTTCGGTTAACATTCATGGCACACCCCTATGCTAACATCTTTTACAAATTCTCTGATAGTTAAACGACCACTTGAACAAACCAGACACATGATTATCTGAACGTGACCGTTATCAGTCGAAGTCGAGTGTCTTCCTGTTTGAGGTTCATGTCCAATTGATTGATGACCACTTTAGAATTGTATAAACCATTCGTAACACCGTGTTTGACGCAGAACATCACCTGGGTAAACTTGTTTCAATAATTAAAACGTTTCTATAAAAGTTTTCCCCAATTTCACATAAAATTTTACGCTGCAATGTTGGTTCCAAAAACTGCTACAAACACTGAAACACTTGTACCTAAATAACAGTAATATGAGAAGTAGACGCGATGTTAACAATCCAAAAACATGTAATTAGAGACAGGAAACAATGTTGCAAACCGCACGTCATTCTCTCCACTGGTACGTAATTCAAAATATTTGGTTATTTTCAGAACACTCGTATGTTTGTTAGATTGCAGTTGTTTAATATAAGTGCAGTTGTAGTTGTTTAATTATAAGCGCCATCTCTAATCTTAGTTGGTTTCTATTTAAGTTTAGTAGGTCCTATTTCTAAGTAAACTATTGTTGTCAACACGCTTTTTGAATTTGCTTGTACGTGGGATGTCTTTTAAGTTTTGCATAATGGGAAACAGAGAGCGCCACTAATCAAATGTCAGTACTAAAAATGAACCTTCATCTTTAGTTAACCTAAATCCGGCAAGACAATGCAAGTTTGCACACAGCTGGCAAGACAATTGAATTTTTAACGCAATAAAACGTCGAATTGTTAGACCATCCCCCGTACAGTCCGGACCTAAGTCCCAACGATTTCTTTACGTTTCCGAAAATCAAGAACGGACTGCATTGTCAAAGCTTCCAGTCGTCAGAAGGAGCAGTCGATGTCTTCAAAAACGCAATTTTGGCTGTACCAACAAACGAGTGGAACAACTGCTTCTAGAGTTGGTTCGATCGCATGCAAAAGTGCATTAATCTTCGTAGAGAATACTTCGGAAAACAATGAAGTCTTTATTCCAATTTTATATGCAAAACTTAAAAGACAACCCACGTAATGTAACCATTAATGAGTTTTCACCCAACCAAGCGATTTTAGTAATCCTAATTTCAAATTCAAGTCCAATATATGAAAATGCATACTTTTGCTAGCACATGTATCAGTCTTCTCGTATCTGATTGTTCTCGTACGTCACAACTTCCGCTCTTATAGGACTACTGTGCTTCGCAAATATATTAAGCTTTTCATGCCAATCCGCAATCCAATTTATTTGGTTTCATAACATTCAATTGCATTTAAAGCTAATTTTGTTGTTCTTTTATGCTTCAACAATAAATTCTATTACGAACAAATATCACTTGCATAAATTCAGCTGGAAGCATAGTGGTATACCTTTTAAAGAAAGCGATTTGACTTTATAACTTATCAAATTCTTGTATATTTTACCGCCACTCTTAATTAACAATAACAAATTTAAATTATTCATTACATTTATCGTATTATTTTCAAAGTTTAGATCTTTTTCAAGTTCAAAACGAAAATATTATCATTTATTTATTTAAGTAAGCATTTATTCAATTACAAAAGATAATGATGGAACTATCCCCGTAATACTATTATAATAATTAATTCAATTAATGTCATCAGCGTAATGACATAATGGAGAAGCTCCTAATACAATTTAATATCATTGATGTTTGTATATTACGGATAATGTTGGTCTCGACTTTCGACGACTTAAAATTTTTTGTGCAGGTAATTTTTTTAATCAAAAGAAAATTTAATTTTCATAAACACGTATTTACATTTTAACTGTTAATTTTTGGTTACGTACTTGTGTTATCGAAATATAATTGAACATAAGATCGTCATTTTTAAATATACAGTGATCAGGATAAATTTTCCCACACCTTTCAAATTAAATTAAACGAAAAACTAAGAAAGAATTAAACACTTCTGACAAAGTATTCCGTAAGTTTTTGAATATTTAAGCTAAGTACCAGCGAAATTAGAAAAAAAATTTATCTAGCCGTGATAGAAACAGCTAATTATATGTTGCCTAGTAGCGTTCATTAGTGACAACATTTTCCACTTGTGTGTCAAGTGGAATTCAATTTACAGTGTCGTCAATTTTTTTCAAATTTAAATGCAAATTATAATATGTAGGTGGCTTTAAAAGTTCGGCAGTTGTGCTACTTCCCGCAAGGTGGCGCTGACGGAAATATTTTTGTTGTAATCTGAGATTCGAATAGCATTTACAGATTGTTAGTATATGATGTCTTTATTAATTTTTTAAATAAAGTGAGTTTTGTGAAAAATAGAATTAACGCGCGAAAATTTTTAAGCCATGATTTTCTACGATTTTAAAAACGGTCTCACTCGACAAGAATGTTCTCGAAAAATCATGCGATCGTTTGACGATGAAGCACCATCATTGGCGACTGTTGACTTGAAACTCAACGAGTTCCAACGTGGACGTGTTTCGCTCAAAGACGAGCATCGTGAAGGACGGCCTGCCACTGCAATCACTCCAGGAAATGTCGACGCCGTGTACAACATGATAAGGAGAGAAAACCACTGCACGTACAGAGATATTCGAACATCATTGAGCATAGGTATGAGCCAAATCAGAACTATCCTGCATTGATCATCTTGCCGTCAAAAAGCTTTGCTCTCAATGGATCTCACATAATTTAACGGAAGCCCAAAAAAAGCGCTTACGGATTGGTTAAAAAAAATGCTTAAAAAATAAAACCGAGATCGAGCAAAATCAGTGCGTGACATCGTTACAGGTGACGAAAGTTGGGTTTATTGTTAAGAGCCAGAACGCAAGCGACAATAGGCTCAATGGGCCTTAAGATAATGACAGGCGATGAAATTTGGATACATCACTTGGATCCAAAAACAAAATTGTAGTCCATACAATGGGTTTATAAAAGTTCTCCATCTCCGAAACGGGCCATCACGCCAACCTCAACTGGAAAGCTCATGGCCACAATCTTTCGGGACCAAGCGGAAATTACTCATTTTGGATACGTGTCAAGGAGGATTACAATAACAGGCAGTTATCTATGGTAATACGTTAACAGAACCTTGACCAAAAATGTCTAAGTTTGATCATTGTCACAAACAAGTCTTACTTGTTCGGCGCGAGTTCAAAGGACAGCCAAATTCCAACCCAACTTCTTTGAGCTGGATCACGAACCATATAGTCAGGATTTGGCTCCGTACGACTTCTTTTTATTTATAAATTCGAAAAAGCACCTCAGAGGATGTTATTTTACAAATAAAACTTTTTTAGTTCTTCTCGTATATATTTTTCGTTAGTTAAAAGTATACATAAAGAATACTTGGTATATGAACTTGTTGATTGAAGCTCGAAATTGTATTTGGTAATATATGTATATTACTAGAACAATATCTTGTTCCATAGTTACACGTTTTGGATGACCAGATCCTCCGTCTCTTTTCACTGAATTTTTTTGCGTTATTATTCTTCAAATTAAAAGTAGTGCTCTTTCTTTTTCAAACAATATAAAGTCGTTTTTATAAAATAAAATATTGCTGTCCCAAATTTTATTTCATTCATGATTCTGAATATGTATTTACTTATGGTAATTACTGTGTGTAATTATTGGAGTCTATATCTATAATAAATTTATTTAAAAAATATTTTCTTCTGCAATACTCTATTCTTATCATTATTAAATGTAATTGTAAAAAATCACCAACGTAGCTATGTTTAGTTTCTCATTATTTATTGTTTTGACGTATTGTGAAAATTTTAAAAAATAATTCGGAAAGTAAACACATTTACTGACTGTTTGTTTGTAAAGATTTTTGTTTTCGAAGTGTCGTTATAGGCTGTTCACTAGATATAGGTTTAAGCAATCCTCTTAGTCACCAGCGATAGGAACTAATAGGGGCGAATGCGAGCAGGTATTGCCGATAGTTTGCATCGTGTCAGTGCTGCGAGGATGCCTCGTAAAAGTGGATTGTTAACTGCCACCGGTGTAAATAAATTTCTAAATCGTTTTCCAACATTAGAATATACACATAAGTATGTGTGTGTATATATACATATATATATAGATATATACACGCATACTTATATATATACACACATACTTATATATATACACACATACTTATATATATTATCGCACCTATCTAACTTTCCTGGTGAAGTTTTACGCTATTGCGAACCCGAAGGTTTGCTCAACATTAACTATAACGACGACAATAAAATAGGTGCACGTAATCAATGACATTTGTACTATGTTGGCAGATATCAGGTTGTTACAAATGTAATGTCCGTTTTTTCCTTCAGTCTGAACTGAATCGCACCTGTGTGTATATGTTTTTGGTGAAAATTATTATTGTATTTGTAGAAAAGGGTATTTATTTTGAAGTGTGTACCTGTTCCATTTCTTGGAAAGATTAATACACCTGTCCTTGTCTCGCCTATGGAAATGCTGTCGGCAAAGATATTCGGGCAATTTACCTCTTTCAATTTAAAAAGGGAGTAAATGCAGCTGCAGCAACGCGAGAAATTAATCAGACGTTCGGTGAAACCACGTGTAATGAACGCACATTACGGCGATGGTTTAAAAAATTCAGCGAGGGAAATTTTGATTTGGAAAATGAGCCTTGCGGATATGCGCGTAGCACCGTTAATGACGACGAGCTGCGTGTAGAAGTTGAAAGTAATCCGTCGACAACAGTGCGTAGCCTTGCAGAAACATTTCAAGTGTCCATTGCCACCATTAGTCGTCACCTTTCTTCGATTGGCAAAGTGAAGAAACTCGATCGATGGGTGTCGCGCCAATTAACGGAAGCCAATAAGCTCACAACAAACTATTAATGTAAATGGAGACTATTTTGCAGAATAAATATTTATATTTTTTTAAATTTAGACTTTTTTTATTCCTTACAAAATCGGACATTTCATATGTAACAACCTGATATATACTTGTAATGAATAGGTTAGATATCAGTTGATTGATCAAAACTAAGACAACAAATACGCGAGACAATATATGGACGGAAAGATGATAAAATAGAAAATGCCATTATTGCATTAGTGATCTTCAGCACAATCGTCATAACAATAAAAATACTAGTAATTGGCATATGTAGTTAGGTATTTTGAGAAAATAATATTTGTTATAAATATTTGTTATAAAGTAGTGTTGATGATGTGCACTGGTTCTTATCGTGAATACTATGAATATAATCTAACTCATTCTTTTTTATTTACAGGTCATAAAGATTATACAACTCAAGCAGTTGATTATTTTTCCGAGAAGCTTGCACAATATGGGGAAGGTACTGAAGTGCCTATCAGAAGTTTGTTAGGCCATCGTTCTCAAGCGAGCCCAGAAGTTAGGCACGTCTCAGGACAACATTTCCACGAATTCAGGGAGTTCTTATTCAAACATCCCGAGACCTTTTTAGTAGACGATGAAAAAGAAACAGTTACTTTGAAAAACTACAGTAACGTGAAATCACATACTCAGGAACTTCATTTTAACCTGAACGTTCAAATAGATCCGGAAGTAACACAGTCTCTGCTCGATTTTCTAGCTCAATGCATCGAAGTTAAGGGTCCTATATTGGTGGAACAATTATTCCAGATCGTTAGTTGTAATTTACCGGAAAGTATGTGGTCCAATCTTTTCAACACTCCAGCACATTTAACAAGCTTTTTGCGTTTATTTTCTGATAGCTTTCATATACAATCGAATCTAGTTACTTTATTGCAACGGCCTCAAGTAAGTCAAAAACACATAAATGCGCAAATTCTAAATCAACAAAATCTGAACAAAAGCAAAACTGTCCAAGTTAAGGTAGAAAAGACTTCCAAGCAAGAGGATGTCGATTCTAATAGTAGAAATCGAAGTAATGATATTTCTAGCTGCGATAGGACTATTTCTAGCGGCGATAGGACTCCTGTTGAACGCGTAGCATCACCACTGAGTCCAAAAAGTAGTAGTATTAGTGATAGGCTAAAACAGCCTAAAATGCAACAAAAATTAAACGAAATTCAAATGAAATCTAAGTCTCCTGAACCTCAAGAACAGAGATCGTCGCCCACAAACATGACTACCAATGATTTTGACAAAAATAAGGGTGTTAATTTTAAATTAGGTAAGTTCATGTTTCATACATTAAAATATTTTTTTAGAAATTTAACATGAAATGTATAGTTGTCATAAAAATAAAAAAGGGAAATGGTATTTAAATTGAAGTAAAGACCCTGTAAAGTAATAAACACTAATAGCAACACCAGCAGTAGAATGTATCTACAGTTGGTCTATCTCTTTTTGGAGTTCTAAAATATGTACATGCATATGAACCAAGAAAACCGCGAGTAAAATATATATTGCACAGTAGGTGTTCAACGAATTGGAAAGTTACAATTTTTACAATATATGATAATCAACGCTTACAATTTTAACATCATATTTATTGATTAAAAATCAAGTATTGGAATTGAAACTGCATATGCTTCTAATTCTTTGTACCTTCATCTTTGGTTTTCAGGTGTTCTTGCATTTATTGTGGCATAGTAGCAATGCAGTTAGCACTATAGTAAAAAAGAATAGAGAAAGGTACTCTGACGTAGCAGCGCAATGTGCAATGTTGAGAATTATCAGTAACGGAGAGCAGAGATGTGTGTTCACATCAGTTTATATCATGTTTATATCGATGATGCAAAATATTGCGCCACTGATACAGCAAATATTTCTTACAACGTAATTGATAGGTCGGTCACATTTCGTGCATGTGTTCATTACATCAGAGTCCCTTTCTCTATTCTATTTTACTATAGTGCCCTTAATATAATTAAATTCCCCTTATATATCATTATTCTTTATTTTAATTCATTTATATTTGGATTGTTAAGCTGTTATACTTTCCAGGTGCGACAATGTTTAATTATCTGCTGGTGATGACAACTTAATTATCGAAACATGTATACAGAATACGAAAATTAATGTAGAAACGGGTTATATATCAACCTTCAATGATTACGTTATACAATCTGTATAATAAGAAACGCAGTCTGTGTTATAACCAGTAACGAAACTTCGTGTTGACAGCTTTGATAACATACCATGATGATTCAGAAAATTTCTTATAAATCTTACTCTACTGCAAGATTTCCTAAACTTTATCAGTCTGGGGGAACTTTGGGAATCCCTGTTCTATAGCATGGCACATCATCGTGCATAAATGTGTATAATACGTTATTCTGATCAATATTTTGCAGATACAGCAAAAAAACAATTGATGGGCATTCGCGAATATTGAATTTTACTCATTGGTCCTGATATAAGATGGACTGGTCCGGGGCCACGTTCGAAAATGCAGTTCCAGATCATCACAGTCGCTGAAGTCATTTTTACGCTTCCCAGAAGCTCTCCTTTGTACTTGTTGTTACAGCGTCTATTCGCCATTCATCGCTTTAGATTATCTAATAATAGAAGATGTAAATTGAAGTAGAGGTGTCAAATTACACTTAACCATAATTTTCGTATTGGTTCGCAACGTGGCTTCTCTTTTTCCACGACATTCCTACCATTTGACGTGATCAGTAACAACTTCTCTGCCACTCGTGACAGTAGTGAATGAAACGAAGTATATGTAAATGATCATTCTTCTGCTAAATGACAGTAGAGTACCCATCTAGCTTCGTCGTCAAAGATTAATGAAAAGAGCTGAAGGGGGTGTATCTCCATTGGAGACTATATTGCAATTTTTCCACTCAGCGTTAATTGTCCGTACTAATTCAGTTTCAGTAGTAAACCCTAGATTTAGTGTGATTTATAAGATGCGCAGGGAATGCGTCATCCTCAAGTTTTCATTCATCATCACACCTTGAATTAAAATGCAAGGCAGAGTATAGTGATTCTGTCATTTCGAAGAGAAACAAAGTATTTTCACACTTATTAGCCAGACGTCGCTTACACTCAGCTTACAGCTGCCATCTGTAGTAAAAGTATTAGAGACATATAAAAGTCATTTACACTGCAGGCCATAAGTTTGGAATCACTTGCATAAGTTAGGAATCACTTCTGAATATAATGAAAATATTGTAGTGGCTTTAACAAACATTTTAAAAATAAAACAATATTAATATACCAAAACGTTTTATTATAAAATAAGCAGGAAAAAAAGCAAATTTTATTTATTTACATCCACTTATTTTTATTATCAACTAAACGGACTTTTCATCGAAATACCCTCCTTTTGCTTTAATGACGGCAGCACACAATCGCGGTAAACGAGACACTAATTTTGTAAGGGTTTCATTGGGTATATTTGCCCAAGAATCTTGTATAACTTGCCACATGTGAGTCTTGGACGTCGGACACTTTTCACGCACTTTTCTATCCAATTCTTCCCACAACAGCTCTATTGGATTGAGGTCTGGCGATTGTGCCGGCCAAACCATGTTTTGTAAAACACCGTCAGTTTCCTGTTGTTGGAGATATCCTCTACATAAATGAGAAGAATGTTTTGGGTCGTTGTCTTGCATGAATATAAAGTTTTCTCCAAGTAATCTCAGACCGGAGGGCACAGCGTTGTGTTCGAGAATCTGTCTGTAACCCTCCTTTTTCAAAACTCCGTCGATTTTCACCAGATCTCCTACACCAGCCGAAGAAAAACATCCCCAAACCATTACAGAACCGCCACCATGTTTTACCGTGGGCACCACACATTGCGGTAACATTTTTTCCGTAGCAGTTCTTCTTACAAATATCCGACGTCTGGAACCGAAGACCTCGTACTTTGATTCGTCGGTCCATAGTACTTTTTCCCACTGTTCTATTGTCCAATCTTTGTGTAACTTAGCCCATTGTAGCCTTTTTATTTTATTTTGCGGACGTAGAAGCGGTTTGCGAACTGCTACATGTCCCATCAGTCCAGCCGCTCTGAGCCGCCTTTTTACTGTGGTTAAAGAGATCCGAGTTTCACGCTCCCTGTTAAACTCACCGCGGATTTGCGAGGCCGTTAATCTTCTATCTCTTTTCGACGTCAATATAATTGTCTGATCTTCTGCAGGAGTTGTAATTTTTGGTCTTCCTGATCGTTTTCTGTCCGCATACCCTCCAGTAGACTGGTATCTTTTAATTGTATTTTGTACACCTTTGTACGATATCTTCATTCTTTTCGCGATATCCCGTATAGAATCTCCCCGATTATGATAACTAATAATTTATACACGTTTTTCTAGCGATATCTGCTTTCTCTTCGCCATAATCAAACGATGTTTACTGATTCTACACACTTTTATGTGTCTACACACTTTAAATGATACGAAGCAACTAAAATATTCTCATTACTTCAAAATGTATAAATACTTATAAATATAAAAACTAAATGTAATTACAAAAGGTTTATGCGTAAGGGTCTGCAATAAAATTTGTCCATTCCAGGTAATCGTTCATTATGCAGAAATATTACCTGCTCGAATAAATAATACCGCACGCAGAGTTTCCTTAATCTCTGGTTATTTTCCAACTATTAATGCATTTAAAACTACATCTTTTATGTAAAGCTTTATAATGTACTTAAGAATAATCCTTTGTACTTATATCAAAGTAATACGAACGTAACATAGATAAATTTTAATTTTTATGAATTTACTGGAACTGATTCCAAACTTATGGCCTGCAGTGTATTTACATTGTACATTAAATACAATAACTTATTTGAACAAAATTCGTAAACAACACAATAATTGTTGTCGGCAACATTAGGACCGCAAATGAAGGGACATTGGATTCTCAGCATTTTTTCTTGTTAGCGAAAGGTCTACTATAGTAAATACCAATATTTATGAGGTATGTAATAAAATATGTTCCTTAAAATTTCCAAGAATTTAAATATCTCAAAAATATACGCAACAAAAGTAAAGATTAAAATACTTCGATAGGAGTCAAGTTCGTTGAGCACTTACTGTATTATTTCTAAATTATTTAGTTTTAATTTGATAAATCAACTCATATTTAATTTTCAAACCCACCTAACTTTCTACATTACTTGTTATTCAAGTAATTCATTTGTGTTTCACTTTGATTATTGCAGGCAAAATTAACCGTCAGATTGAATTCGTTGACGAACAACAACCAATCGTCAATTCGAACAACGTCGAGAAACAAACCAAGAATATAAATAATAATCAAACTTTAAAACAAAGAATTAATAATCTTGTATTAAAAACATTACAAGAAAATACCGGAAGAGATCGGCAGAGTATGTTAAACCAAAATCAAAATTACACGGAATCATGGAAGGTGACTCTGTTTCAAAATACTAGAGTTATTTGTAATACTAGAGAATGTCAGATGGTTATAGATCAGATTATGAATAGAAAGCATCCAGTTAGACTAAATGGTAACTGTTTAAATGATAGTTGGCCTTTTACGGAAGATAAAGTCGTTGTCGGATTCGATTGCGAAGGTATAAATTTAGGTGTAAAGGGGCAGCTTACTTTAATGCAAATTGCTACGATGAACGGAACGTCTTATGTTTTTGATTTAATTTCCTGTCCTGCAATGATAACAAGCGGTCTAAAAACAATATTGGAAAGCAATGAGGTTATTAAGGTATGTAAATAGAAGTAGAAATGGTATATTTTGACAGTCTTTAGAAACTACTGTGCGTTTTAAGAATTAAAGAAATCAGTTATGTATACAGGGTGCGATATCAAAATCCGAAAGATATTACAATTACCTTAAACAAAATTTTAATAATGAGAAAATTAAACACTAAAAAAAGATTTTATGTGACATTGTGGAATACTTATATATCACAATTATTCAATATGTCTCCCCATTAGCTTGAATGACGATCACCATTCTCCCCCAACTCTATTCATGTCGGCGAATGTTCGTTATTATGACATCATTTTGTGACACCAGAACTACCCTCGATACGTTGTCCAAAGAATTCAAATCTGGGTTCTTGGGTGGCCAGAATTTTTTGGACCAAAACATATCAACGTTTTCTGAAAGCCGTTTTTGGACAAGATTGCTTATGTAATCACTACTGAAACACATATGACGTCCTGGATACAACGGTTTCTATTTACGGCACATCACATATGTATATTGAACACAACACCTATCACACTGGCCGGAAATTTCGTTTTGGAAACGAGAACGTCCTCGAGATCGTGAACAAGCCAGCAATCATTTCTTCGATTAATTTTGATATCAACAGTAAAAATGTTTTCGTCAAAGAAGAACCCGATACGTCCCGCCGCTTCGTTTTCAAAGAATACACTAGCAGATTGTAACGATCAACTAGCTTTATCCTAGGAGTGATGGAAAGTATTTGTCATATCTTTAGTGTTTAGTTGTACCATATATCCCCCTATTTGTGTTGTTGAGCGCCTAGGGCGGAGGCCTTCGATGATCCCGACCCTTCGATTATACTCCGTGTTTGTCTTCAACATCGCGGTCATTTTGAGATTTTGGCCCTACTTACTAAAAGCATCAAACTCTCTCGGAAGCCAACAAAAGATCTTTGGTAGAGGCGAAATATGGTGATAAATTTAAATATATCGGGATTTTAATGACGCACCATGTAAATGTAATATCTCTAGTTATGAAATACATTACTTTCAGGCATTTTTCAGTTAACGTTGCTTAATTTTTGAGTTGATTTATAATTTCCTGGGCAAGAGCTCGTGTTTGTTTATAAACAAACAACTATATACCAGTTACCTGTCTACTTGATTGAATAGATCTTCAAGTTCTCCAACACATTTTTCTTCATTCACCATTCTTTTTGTTATATTAAAAAAAAAGACTGTGGTTGGAACAATTTCAGCAGCTCGAATACTTCCGTACTCCAATGAAAAATTACAGTAACAAAGTACAATGTGTACATCGGTACTTTTTGGTTGTTTTGTATTTATAGGCAACAAGTAATCATTGAGTCTAATCCAACAATAAAGCACAATATCTAAGAAATTAATTATACTTCATCGCAATCAATACCATACAGTTGTGTTGCTATGGGTAGGTCATTTATTTCATTTCTCAAAACATGACCAGCTTGATTAACGAAAGTAAAACGTATTCTTTGCAATTTATCTTTGGCATATATAAATAAAATAAAAAATATATAATAAAAAAAAATCGTTGGGTATTATATGGTGGATATCTAATCCACTATTTCCTTCATTAATTCTTCATCCGTACTCATTGTCTAGGATTGTAGTATGTTTCCGGAAAAACTAGGAATCTCGTTACGGCCTTATTTACAAACAACTTTTATTGGAACAGACTCGTTTTAAAAGCCTTAAATAGCCGACTCCTGTCTTTTTTTTCGAGGTTATAAATCAGATGATAACGATTTATTTTTTATGTCTGTTATAAGCAAAGAGCGTAAATAAGTTGCGTTGCCTTATCTACGATATGGAAAGCGGCCATTAAGAGCAACAGATCTATTGCATTGGCCAATGGGAGCGCAAAAAGATCATCAAAGCCATCGGTAGACATAGCTGGCATATTTAAACATTAGATATAAATGAATTAACGTCTATGAATATACTTAGATATCAAATCTTTGTTATTCTTAATATAAAACAATTATATATTTTACTGATGTATACACTTTATTTCGCTATCTACATAATATTACTTTGTCATGACATAACTACTAAAACTATTTTGATGTTTTCTTTTATAAGATTAGATCTTTCGGAATAGCGACCTATTAACGTCGCATAAGTAAATCATAGTAACAACGTAGTATATTTATTTTTTGTTTCTCAACATGGCTACTACCAACACAACATTCTTATTATTCTTCCAAATATGGCTGTAATGTTTTGTTAACCGAGCAGCTAAGTATGAAAGATAATGTCCGGAAAATTTTGTAACTCCAAAAATATCGTAGGGTGATTCAGGTGATGGCTATGAAAGTCTCTTTGTCCACTAATGAATCATCACTTATTTTACGTCGGCTACACTCATAACGTTTTCATTAGTATCAATCTACGAGACTCACGCTGTAAAAGGTTGTAGAAGTGCATAAAGCTAAATTCATTGTACTAGCATTTTACAGTAGCAAATTAACAGAACTTCAATCCAGTTACAGAAAATGGACGCTCGAAAATGCGATCTTTCATAGAAATATTTGATCAAAACTCTACATATCATTTTCAATAATATATTCAATATGTACACAATAACATTTGTGCCCACAAAGCATCATTTACTGATTTTTCTTAACATTAAATTAACATCCCTCGTACTTAATTAATCAAAACTTCTATTATAAGTACTTTTTCAGATCATTCACGACTGCAGGAATGATTCAGCTAACCTGTACCGTCAATTCAATATTACTTTACGCAATGTGTTCGATACTCAGGCAGCTCACGCTGTATTAACCTACCAGGATACTGGTAAACCAGTTTACAAAGCGAAAAGCGTCGCTCTCAATGCCCTCTGTGAATGTTACGGAGCACCCGGAAATCCCATGAAAGAACAGCTAAAAAATATTTACCGTCGTGATCAGAAGTATTGGTCTAGGAGACCACTGACTAGAGAAATGATTCTCTACGCGTCCGCAGATGTTTTGAGTTTAATTCACGAGAAACTGTATTATCCACTGTCGAAATCTATTCAGCGAGACAACAGGAATTTAATGATTGAATTATGCGAAGAACAGATCTACATGCACATAAGTCCAGATATGGTGAAAATGAAAAAACGACAAAGAAAAACGGATACAGAGGTTGGAGAATTGAGAGTGAAGTTGGCGCAACCCGCGAAAAGTATTGTTTTAAGTAATAGAGAAGTTAGATTGTTAAGGTATGTATATATAATAACGTGGTGATTAAAACAGTCTCTAAAAATAATAAATATCTTTCATATTGTATAATAATGATTGCAACTTACAAAATAGGTATTCAACTATTAACAATATCTTAATTTTTAAATAAATGTAAACAGTTCATTGGTTATTTGGTCAAACATAACGTTTTCGATAGTACGTTTTTACAACAGTGGTTCAATGCTGTTTGTGACCAATTGTAAATATTTAATTTTTCTAGATTCTGTTCAATATGTACCTAGTCAAGTCATAAATACTGGTACACAACTGAACGCACTCATTACGAATCCAACACTGGGCGCATCCATTTCGTATTGATTGCGATTTGACAGTTGACAATTTATTCTTCATTGTGACGTTAATTGTTTACAATCATGGAATGGGGTGGCATCGAAAATCGTATTGTTGTAGTTGGCCTACTAAAATGCAATATGGAAAAAGACGATATCTTTAGGACGTTGCGACCGCTTGGAATCACTCGCAATTTTGTGTATCGTGCTGTGAAGTTGTTTGAGAATACTGGTGGAGTACGAGACCGTCAAAGATCCGGTCGTCCGCGCACTGTGAGAACTCCGAAAGCGATCAAAGCCGTGAAGAAACGAATCAACCGCAAACCGCTACGAAAACAGAAAATCTTGTCGCGGGAAATGCAAATTTCGCAAAAATCCATGTCTCGCATTATCAAAGATTTGGGACACAGCGCGTACAAGCGACACACTGGACACCTGCTCACGGCCGCATTGAAGGAAAAACGCAAGCAAAAATCGAAAGCGTTACTCAGCCAGTACGCGAAGAACGCTCACAGACAAATTCTGTTTGTGAACGAGCAAATCTTCACCGTAGAAGAATCGTTCAATAAACAGAACGATCGTGTGTATGCTCGGTCATCCAGAGAAACATCCCAATTCATCCCGAGGGTTTAAAGAAGCCACCATCCCGCGTCTGTAATGGTATGGTGGGGAGTGAGCTACGATGGCGTTACAAAGCTCCATTTTTGCGAGAAAGGAGTAAAAACATCGGCCAAAGTATATTAATCGACCGTCTTGGAACCAATTGTGAAGCATGGACTTTCCAGCAAGACTCTGCTCCAGCTCACAAAGCAAAAACGACTCAACTGTAGCTCAAAAACAACGTTCCGGACATCATATCAACGATGATTGGCCAGCTGGTAGTCCAGACCTCAACCCGTTGGATTACAAGTTGTGGTCCGTATTAGAGGGCATGGCTTGCTCTACTCGACACCCAAATATTAAGTCGTTGAAGCGAGCCCTTGTCCGTGCAGTGGACAATTTCCCCATGCATGAAGTTCGTCTCGCGATCGATGAGTGCCCACATCGTCTCAAGTCGTGCTGGAAGGCAAATGGAAGTCATTTCGAATAAGTTGTTCTATGATTTGTAACTATTGAATAACCCAATAAAAACAACAAAAAATATTTTTTTAATATTAATTCGTTTTCATTTGGCGTCGATTTTTCTGTGTACCAGTATTTATGACTTGACTAGGTACACTTACAAGCTATATGATGTTAATAATTATATATAAACATATAATTAAGTTCTTTTACGATGGGAATTAATTATTATTTTCTGCTATTCCATCGTTAATTAAATTCACAGTAATCAATTAAAAATTTCTGCGCTGGAGAAGGATTCGAACCTCTACCTGCCGTTTTCTAGATGGTTGCTCTATCAATTGAGCCACCAGGCAGTACAACTTCCGAGTCCTTTAATACGCCATAAATCTCATTATGGAAACAGATCTAATGTTTATTTTAAAACTCACAGTCAAGTTATTATGATGTTAATAATTATATATAAACATATAATTAAGTTCTTTTACGATGGGAATTACATTTTTTACAAGTTATATGTTTTAAAATACAACATTTAAGAAAAGTATTTAAATTAGAACATCAAAAGATATTTATTAATTTTGGAGCGATCTAGATAGGATTTAAAATCACTATTTACAATACAGTCTATGTCACAAGAAAAAAAGATGAACAGAATGTTTACATACAGCGTAAATGTACACATTTCATAATACCCACTGTATTTAAAATGGTGTCTAATCTCCTCATCGTTTTCTATAATCGCTTCACAGCGATTTGTTATGTTTTCTTAGCAATTTTTCAGCTTATGAATTATGCAAATTTATCGCGAGTTATATTTAAAGTAAAACATTTTGTGCAAAACTTTTGCTTCATAATTGCCCATACATTTTCTATTGGGCTCGCGTTTGAGAGGGTCATTCCGTCGTAGTAATTTTCCCGCTTCGATTCTACACAATATTTCGAATCATTCTCTTGTAAAATCGGTCGGTGTGTTCACCAAATCAGTTTCCGACAGTATATATATTTTCAACATTCATAGCGCGTTCAAATTTTTTGAAAAAAATCCACAAAGTCCAAAACCGCGCGTATTAAAGCATTCCCATATGTGAACCTTTGCTTGGTGTTTTACAATGCATTAAACGATTCGTACTTGTACAAACTAGGCTTTTTCTATTTGTTACCATGTGTAGAAAGACCCTCTGTCAAGATTATTGTTTGCGCCCAGATACGTCGTACTTTTCGATGACAGACAGATAATTCATAAATGACTTCTAATAGCCACTAAACTGATATTTATTTCTTTTTTTGCTAACTCGTGTTGGGCCCGATGTAAAGTATGTTATGGCTTTTTTTTATATAAATTCATTGTAACATTATTCTTTGCCGCCACCAAATTGATAAACTATTCTGCGCTTTGTAGTGGATTTCTCACAATCGTACAAATTACTTATCCATCTTGCTGTGGCAGATATTGTAATTTTCGATCTTTTAGGATGAACACAAACAAATACCGTTTCGTAACTTATTAAATACGGGGCCCACTTCACATCGATTTACTTTCCCTCACATGCAAAAGAGAACTGCTCTGAAAATTATAACGCATATTACAAATGTCTGTCGTTTGTGTGTATCTTTAAATATCTGATTGGTCTTGCCTTATCCTTTTCTGGTAAAAGTCCATTATCTTTTTTTTATATGGACTGTACATATAAAAGAAACTTTTTTACTTTGGCTGTTTTAGTGGAATTATCTTGTCTAAAATTTAACAACAAATTTACTACTGTGGGCAAAAAATAGTAAGACTTTGTTCGTAATTTTTAAATTCTTAATTTATTCTTCCAAATCTATTTCGTCTCTCTCAAAGTAATCTCCCCTGGCCACAATACACTTGTGCCAACGTTTCTTCCAATTCTCGAAACAGTTGTTAAAGTCAATTTCAGGAATAGCCTTCAATGCGCGTAGCGATTCACGTTTAATGTCTTCAATTGACTCAAAACGGTTTCCCCGGAGCGATCGTTTGAGTTTGCTGAATAGCCAGAAGTCACTCGGAGTTAAATCAGGCGAATACGGTGGTTGCGGCACGCTATTGGTTGAAAATTTGCCGAAAAACTCACGAAGAATTAATGCAGTATGCGACGGTGCATTATCGTGGTGCAAAAACCAAGAGTTGTCGGCCCATAATTCTGGCCTCTTTTTACGAATAGCATTGCGCAAACGACGCATAACACTCAAATAGTATTCTTTGTTGACAGTTTGGCCGGTCGGAAGGAATTCGAAGTGCACCACACCTGGATAATCGAAGAAAACTATCGACATAACCTTGATTTTTGACTTGCTTTGACGTGTTTTTTTGGGCTTCGGCTCACCTTTGATACGATATTCGGCCGATTGATCGTCTGTTTCCGGGTCATAAGCGTAAATCTAAGTCTCATCTCCAGTTATGATGCCTTTCAATTTGTCTTGGTAGTCGGAAAGCATTGTTTCACAGACGTCAACGCGACGCTGTTTTTCGAAAAAATTGAGTGATTTTGGAACAAATCGTGCTTTCACTTTTCTTAGGCCCAAATGATCTTTCAAAATGGCACAGATGTCACTGACAGTCATACCAACCTAGAAAAAAATATTTCGACGAACGGGTTTTCGCGCGAAATTTAAATTAAAGTCTTACTATTTTTTTGCCCACAGTAGTATTTTATTAAAATCATTACAATTAATATTAAAAAAACTTTCCTCGCAGGTATATCGAATTAACCGACGAAGAAAAAGAAAAATTAAAATCGTCAGCTAAAGTTGCGAAAAAACTAGAAAAACTGGAAAATCTCGGGCAAGAAAAGGATATAAGTTCTGACGAAGACGAAAATGATTATCCAAGTATGGAAAGTGACGTAGCTTCCCCGAGAAATTCCGAACCCACTAGTTTAACGGAAAGTATGCAACTTGTCGATTCTATATTGAGTGACAATAAGATCGACAAAATGGATAAACTAAATAAATTAGAGGAAATATTGAGCGTCGCTACCTTGTTGCAAAATGACAACGGCATCGACATCGTAAATAACAAATGTTCCTGCAGTTGTCATTCCACCAAGGCCACCTTAAATCGTGGTCTAAACGAAGGCAAATTTATTACTCCTAGAAACGATTATCAAACGCACAATTACAATTTCACCGAAGTGGTCAAGGAAAATCACAACAATGTAGAGACGCAAACATTAAGCACAGGTGATATTGTAGTCACCAAAATATACTTTAATGAAACTGCAGACTGATTTGCTTTGTTTTTTTTTATATTTAAATCGTAATCAATTTACGTATAAGCTTTTTTGTTGATTATTTTTGTTAGGTCGTTGAAAAATGAAGAGAAAGTATATGGAATATACATATGCGGATGTGGAAACATGAAAACTATTTAATAAGTAATTGCCTAATTTTAATCAATTATTATGAAATACATTAATTGATGAAATTTATTATAAGAAAGTTAACCAAGTTTTAAAAATTCCAACAGTCCATGTATTGAATTAGTTTGATCTTTATGTAGTTTATTTGAATATTTTAATTAACACAATAATTTCAAAGGAGTTCTTGTACCGTTGCGATTTTTACAGAAAAGTTTCACAAAAATATGAAATAATTTATTAAACACAATCAATGATATAAGCATAATTGTTATATATCCCTTTTAAGCACTTGCAAAGTTAATCAACTGAATTAAACTTGTACTAAAATGTAATCCTTTTCCGCAAAAAATGCTCAAAATACATTTCACATGCATCTAAATTGTAAAAATGTTTTCCATGAAAAGAATTTTTTATAGAATGCTCATAAACGATGGCCCGATGTGTACAATACCAAGAGAATATGTAATATGAAAGTTGTTGCAATTTTAGTTGTGTTTGCAAAGAAACATGAGGTCGCATATTCACAGGATGGAAAATTATGCTTGTCGATAAATTTGATTTTCATGAATTACCCTCAACTGACTTATAATCTTTATCCAAATTAATTAGTTATTGTACACAATTCTATCAAATACAAGCATACTTTTCGGGTCTAAATCAATCTTTAAAATCGCTTTATAAATTAGTCGCGCTTATAGAGCAACGTATACGGTGTTGTTAAAACATGAGACACTCTTTGTATCGATTTATATACCCAAGTTTCAACGATAGAGCGATACTGTTAGCAGCAATGTTAATTATTTCCAAATAAACTCTACTAAATTCTGGTCGACAATGGAAAGTCTTCTTAACTTGAAGACTGAAATGGTCAACTCTAACGACTTACAAACGGTTGCTTCTGCTATTACATCATCGTTAACACTTATTATTTATATCTCATTCCAATGGTATTTATTGCTTTAAATAATACTATCTTAGTGCTGTTTAATAATTATTTTCCTAAAATAAAGGAAATCATAAATACGAATTACCCTTGGATATAATACAAATGAAAAATAATTTTGATGGTAGCAATTTTAACAAAAAATCATGGAATATATTCCAACTACCTTGAACAAATGGAGGAATGCATGAAAGCTTTAAGCAGCGATAACAGAAAACATTACGTAGATCAACTTAGTAATATTGATAATAGATAAAGAACCATATGAAAATAATAAATGAAAACAAGAAAAAAAATGTTAACAAGTAATCATCTTACTTACTAAAGGAATACTTTATTCAGTAAAATGAAAATAAGATAAAACAACTTAATTTTATGGATTACCCACAGAATATGAATATTCAAAATGTGGACTTCCGCTACTTCTATCTATATTTGTAGAATTACAATAGTAAAAGATCGTTAACTGCGAAAAATGATTTAATTAAATAAATGACATCAAGCACCATTGCACACTAAAGAGAATTTAGGAAATACTAACATTATTTGCACATATGATATGCTCATAGTGCCTATAACGTGTTTAAGCGTACTCAAATACAATCTACAAAAAGTCGTAAATTTTCCAAATAATCCCATATTTTATACACTCATAATCTATTGCTTATTCAGAGTTTCGATTAAATAATTCTAAATTAGCATTTGAATAGACTACATATTGGTTCAACTCGTTGAAGCAGCCACGGATATAAAATCTCTTAATGTATTTAAGCAGTTGATTAATAGAAATTACTAATGCACTCTGTGTTTAATATCTAGTTGGTTATCTGTAAATAAAGACTTGACAACTGTTAATAATCATTCCACAAACAAAATTATTATAGTGTGTCTAATGAATATTTCTACATTTTGCTAGATGGCTCTATTTTCACTTATACAACAGACTCTTGATTTAGTTAAATAACAAAACTGGCAGTTTTTATACAAAATTGTGATTGTATGTAGCATCGAGAAAGCTTTAATTACTTAGAGTATATATTTAATTTTTTTAACTGAAACTACTTCGACTCAAATTCAAAAATTGATAACAAGATAAAAAAAATGTATATTATTTTAAATATTTTAATGCACAACTGTAGTATATCATTGTCTTATACTTTCTCTGTAAGTATAAAACAATGATATATTATGCCACACTTCTTTGTAATGCGTACATCATTATGAATACTCATATGCTTTCTCTTAAACAATCATAAATTCATAAAAGAATTGACTGTTTTACTGATTATTCTTCCTTTTTAGTAATATTTTCTAATAGCATTACTTTTTAATAGGCACATTTTTTTATAGACAAGCAGTTGCTTCCTAGATCCACTTTTAGGATCTTCTAATGATATAGTGATCTGTTTAAGCTTTTAATTTATGATTTGGATTTAATAACCCTTTTCACTTGGTTGGTACATTTGTAATTCATTTTGACATCTATCGTTGCGTGTGAGGCTTTCATAGAGATGCACTACTTATATTTTTTAACACTCCATATCATATTTTTCTCAATTATGAAGGATAATCTTAGGCACCACCTTCGCAGACCATAGGCGTACGAACATTATCTACTTGCAGAGGCGGCAATTCTTTACTTCAACGTTTATATCCGTTTCACTACGTTACAGAGAGGTGTACAGTTCGTTATTTATATCCAAACTATTAAGTTTGGTATATTTTAATTTACTTTTTTTAAAATAGTTTTATTTTATACATATCGTTGTATTATTCAAAAAAATGGAGTTAAAAGATTACTTAAAATTGGTTAAATTCATTTTAAAGATTTCAGAATAATAAAAAAAATGTATTACATCCCTAGGTGGATTGCGGCCTTTCTAATCTTCTGTTATCCTCGGTAATCACCTCAATACTTTCTTCCTAGTAATTTTAGGTCTTCAACATTAATTAATCATTTCTTGTAATACTTGCAATAAATTAAAGTTATATATTGTAATTTGTCAGATGTGGGTAACCATAAAATAGATGCTATAGTAGAACCCTCTATTGACTACAATATGAAAATAAAATATGGCCAAGCTGATAAATATACCCATTTATCTCAAATATGTGAAATTATTTTAAAAAATAGTATAAATAAAAAAAAATCAAAATACTATAGTAATATATATTCAAATTTCATATTGTATTTAATAAATTTTGATTGTTTGTCATTCAATGTGTACTTGCAAATTCATGATACTTGGTGACCCAAAACTAGCTGTACAGCAGGTAGATAAATGTAAATTTAAGATATTAAATTCAATCTTTTAAATGCTCTTTATTAATATTAAGGTATATATATAATAGGTAGGTAAAGTAACTCAGATGTCCATCAACATTACAACATGCTTCCGACCTGTCCAACAAAAATTGTAGTCTGCATCAAGGTCCATGAATACTTCTACTATGAATTACTTCGTTTTTCGCGCTGTTCTGAGTTTTCTCCCATTACGCCGCAGGAAAAGAAGACAATTAACGTAAAGTTCAGTGAATATGGTGCCCAGCCAATGCAGCATCGTCGTTCGAGACATTGCCAAGGCAGTTATTTACCACCAACACATAATGAGGAGTTCGCCTAACCCTACATTGCGGCATTATAGACTGGAGATTGCATCCCATACTGTGATGCTTGACCGAGTTTCAACCCAATAAACACAGTTTTGTGGTGTAAGTGGTCCAACAACTTAAACAGATCTTAATCCTCAGAGAATTGATTACGCGTGATTTCTTGGCTAGCTAAGAATATATTATTAAAAAACTTGGATTCATCGCTTTGCTATTTATATTTAAATAACATTGAATTGTCGAAAAAATTAAAAATGATTAGTACTTTACAAATACAAGAAACAAAATTAATTTTCACAAAAATTAACTTGAATATACAATGTAACCAAGTGCAAAGGGTTAAATTTATGTCTGTTAATTGAGCTATGTATGTCTTACATATATTATATATACACGAAGAAAATGTGCTCAAAACTATGATATTTTAAAATATGTTTTACTTTTAAAATTTTTATTTCAGATACTTTCTTCAATTAGATTAGTTGAAACATTAGTAAAATGTATTTATTCTGGTGCTTTATATTAACTACTTAAAAGGTGATTTCTAACATTTATTACTTCGTAGCGTCCATTTTTTTAGTCATCTGTAATTGATCAATATTTAATATATATATATATATATATATATATATATATATATATAAATAATATAGAATAATACATTAAGAAATAATTGTTGATTGTTAAAATTTCAAATATCTTTATGTAATAAGAAGCTTGTAATGATTTTAGTGTATCCGTATAGTTTTCACTATTATCTAATTCAATCATTACATTTTTTTAAATTATACGGAAACACCAAAAAATAAATTTACAGAATATAAAAGCAATAATGGTAATTAATACCTGCACTTTTTATTATCTACTATGAAATAATATGAAGGTAATATATAATAAATAGAATAATATAGTTACGATAAATATAATTTATGTACTTAACTTTAATCGTAGCTACCAATATTATGGCAAAATAAACTTAGTCAATAATGTAAACAACACAAACGTAACTATTTGGTTATCTATTTTGGTTTAACTTAAAAGTTAAAAATATTAAATTGCGACTTTAAGACTTAAGATAACTGAATAAAACATGAATTTAATATTTTCACAGTCATTCAGAATGTTAAATTGTAACTTTGCTGCCTTGCATTCTAGAACGTGCGGTATGATTAAGGGTAAGTTGAATTCACTGCTATATAAAAACATTTTTTTATATGCACCTTTGTTATTTTTCTTAATTGTCATCTTGGAGAGCATGCTTTGTAACTAATTTAAGTAATTTAAAAAAAAATAAATATTTAGAACATCTACTGTTGGTACTAAACAAAAACAACTTTCTAGTCGCTGCTGATTTATATAGTTTATATCCTCCATAATTTTTTCTTTCAATTCTAAGTTAAGCAGTTAATTTAGGAAGAAATTCATTTCCAGTGAACCACACAAAAGTAAATTGAAAAAACCTCTAGTGAGTGTAGTAGGCTAATCACTTCTACTTATTAACTTCCTGCAGATATTTCAAGGTTTCATGAGTAATGTAAGACGGGGTTTCCTTTTGGAACTATCCTTTTTTTACAATTTATCAGTATGTAGCTAAATGATGAAACTTCCTAATGTACAATACCGTTTTGTATTAATATCTTCAAAAAACTTTGGCCCAATTAGTTAAATGGCATTGCTATCCAAACTCAAATTTTTATTAGATTTACTAGATTCTATAAAGTTGAGTTAAGTTTTCTGTTGCTCAAGTTCCGTAGTTGTAGCTGTAAATATATGTCCTGATAAATGATCGAGAGCCTCATCTTACATTCAAAATGTCATCATTATTCAGGGTGTTTTTTGATTATTGACAGTATTGTTTACGTTATTCATAAATAATTCCTAACAATATGTCATTATGGTAACTAAAGCTTTTATAATTGAGAGATAATTTTATATAATTGCAGTCACGTGGCATTTTATATCTATGATCTTGGATAAACATAAAATTATTTCCAATAAAGGGATGCAAGAATATCCTGTCAACTAATATCTTCCATACGAAACACTACAAATTCCAACAAAAATATCTTTTCATGTAGTTTGAAAGTCTTTGCTAATATCGAATCATTCATACTTCATTTTTCTCTATATACTTTGTTAAGCCTTAAATCATAATTTTAGCTCATTTGTAAAGACTATTTGATATCGCCTTCGAAATTTTTTCGCATTCTATCCAATGTTAACCTAGTTATGCCAAGCAGGTGATCGTTCTTTTTAGAGTTCTCTCACTTATCCTTGTATATTGAAAATCCATAAGCTCTCAAATTAATGTTTATATTCGCAAACATACTTCAAGTACACTGAATAAACTGGAAGCTGTTTCTATATTTCACTGGTATTTTAAGTGCGCATTTTTGTTAGTATTTTACTTTGCTGAATTTCGAATGCATATTAATATGACGTATGTTGCATTATCTAAAAGAAAATTCTCTAAGTTGTTTATGACAAACCAAACAACTTTTTATAATCGAGATAAAAATAAGTCTTTAAGTGATTCTCTTTTTTTTATATTATTTAGTATTTGTTAATATTTACTAAATTGGGTACTAAAAAGCTTAGAATTTGAATAAAATTCTACTACTAGTTTATTATATATAAATACAGACTAAAATGTTTATCCGTGCCCATGTTTGTTACAGTAGATAATAAAAAGTGCAAAGAATTGTAAGAATTAACTAGATTATTCTTTTGCATATTTCTTCGTAAGTAACCTATTAATTTTTAATTTCCCTTAATGTTTAATTTATTTAATCTATCATATTTTATTTATCCATTTAGTATTATAATTGAGTGTCTGTTGAAGACAAATATTGCACAATGCTATAATGATTTAAATGATTACCATTTTAGAGTATACATATTAAAGGAAAAAAAAATAATGGTAACTTTATTACACATTCTGAATTTTAAATTCTTATGTTATCTTAATAATATATAAATATTAGGGCAAGATGAAACAGTTGCCATATCTGATTGCTGTTTCGATCTTTTTTTCATACTCCTTTTAATCCAATGGATATTTTTTGTGATGCACTGTTGATACGGTTTTTTTTTTTTTGTATATACAGATATTTTTTTTTCGTAGCTTAGATTTAACTTGTTTATTCTTGTGACTTAAATCATCTTTTAAGTCAACTAAGATTTTATCAATCATTTGAAAAAAAAATTGAAAAATAATAAAAATAAGCAATATATGTGTATTTCTAACATAATACATCTATTGTTTGCTGCTGGTAAAGGAAATTTATAACTCAAACTAGACATTAATAAATAAATATGTTTTGTATACGATTTTTTTCATTTTCAACACATCCATATAGGAAAGCTAATATAAAGTGGTGTGGATAGCAACATTAGTTTAAGGGTTGTGTAAAAGATTATGCAAAGTATGTACAAGGAGAATCAGAAAAGTGTTCTTTCTACGTATGAAACAAAACCTACGAATTTTTTGATAATTATATTTTTTAACGTAACTTCAACCCACTTGCGCCACCTGCTTTGACTTTGTTTTAAAAGAAAAAAAAATAATTTTGTTCATCTTCAAAACAGGCATCAATTTCATCTTTCAATTGGTTATTGAAATAACGTCCTTCGGGGTGTTTTATGAGATTTCTAAATAAAAAGAAGTTGGACGGAGCCAAATCTGGACTGGTGAGCAGTTTGGTTCAAAAAAGTTGCACTGTTGAATATTGAATGACTTATGAACTCCGCTTCAATATTAAGAAGGAAGACTTGTTTGTGACGCAAATCTGAATGTTTTAGATTAATAGTTTCGTTAATTGTCATAAATAACTGCTGTTATTGTAGTGCCCTCGGCTATATATTCAACAAACATAACTAATGCTTGGTTCCAAAAGACTGTAGGTCATGTTTAATGGATTCAGGACCCACCAGAAACTGTTTTGATCAATATTTTACTTTAAAATATAACTGAACGTCGCTCCAATACTCTGCTCGTAAATAATTACACGGGGATGTTTTAATATTACAAAACTAGTGTTTTGTTGCAAAACACTTTTAAGTACAAAATAATGAGTAAATAAGTTATTTTCCATTTTTTAAATTTTAAAGTAAAATTATTTCAAATGAATAAGTTTTCCATTAGCCGAATTATACAGTTTTCAAAAGGAGAAAACATTCTAGGATACTCTCTATAACAAAACTATTTCACGTATTACATCATTGACAAACCACAAAAATTTTCTGTGCTCTCGCAATATCGTTTCAAATACTTCATAGTGTAAAAATTGCTCTAAAAGTGTTCTCCCAATTATTAAAAATTAAAGCATTAAAAATCGCATTATTTATGGGATAACCCAGCATCTTTCAGTTGGGAATAGGTGTGTTTGTACCTGTTATGTCATATACCTAGAATAACTATATCATGCATTTCTAATCCTTTGCTAAACGCCTAAATAATTTAATTATTTAATGTGCATCCAAATAATCTACCAAGGGTATAAATCTTACTTTTCAAGGATATCAAGTCATCAGACCGCATTTCTAAATAACAAACTAAGTTTATAAAATATATAAATTTAATACAAACATGTATTTTACTTACATAAAAATATATAACCAGTTAATATTTATCCAAAAAATTCTTTTCTGATCGGCTATTTTTCACAAATATTATAAAAGAAGGTGTACCAGCTTTCAATAAAAACCTAAAAATAATAATACTAAAATATAACATTCAAAATTATTAAATTAAAACAATTACTTTTCACAAAATAAGTTTTAATTTAAAAAAAAGTAAATGTAAATTTTCACATATATGACTTCCCACATATTTAAATTTCTGCTATTGCTTTTTTTTATCAAATTCTACAGTTTTTAAACGAAAGTTAGGACCTGAAGTTATATGGTGTAGAACTAAGGCTGATGTACTGATGATGTGTAGCTTGACATGAATAATGTGTTCTTTATATCGTGTTTGAGCATTTATTTTTGTCTAACCTATGTATAATTTTAGACAAGAGACGCAAATTATTTTATAAATACCCGACTCATCTAATGGATTGTTATTCTTTATTTGCGTTACAATTTCATAATGTGCTGTTGTCTTTAAAGCGTGTTTTATTGTATTATTATTTGTAGAAATGGCTGACCATAATTCCTTTTATACTAATTTCATCGATTCAATTATTCACGATGGGGACGAATTCTTTTCCCACTGCTGCTGCATACAGAAGAACAATGGGTCGCAAAATCAAATCCAGATATCTCTGGACAGTTAAAAAGCTATTTTCTATGGAATAAACGTCGGTATGTTCTCCAGTGCTTATCCAGGTTCACTCATTACACCATCACCCTTATATTGAGCCTTTTCCCAAAAAAATGTTTGTTATTTATTACGTTTACCAGGTTCATGTATGTCTATTATCCGGCTAAAATGTAAATCTAAATTCATTACTGAATAATATACACCTGCCCTTATTCATTATGACTCTAATAGATATACTTATTTGTCCACTTGCAACATGTTCTTATATGCTCAGAATTTTTATATAATCTCATAGGAAAGAAGTCTAGGTTAGTTGCTATTGAAAATAAGTGCAGTGCACACCAAATATACATGTTTTTTAAAACTAAAATCAGTCACGATCTTATCTAAAAGTGCTGTCCGCTGTTTTTTTCGTACTATCGAGGAGATCTAGAACGCTTATGTGAAAAAAATCGCAAAAAGAAACCAGAATTATGCCGTAGTCGTAGTTCCTTCAACATGACAGTACGCCCGCTCAGTCTGCTTTGTCAATTCGCCAGTTCTGTGCCAAAGATCATATGATTGAACTTCCTTGACCTCCCTGCGCAACATGGAGAATATGCTCTTGGATCGTCGCTAAGACTACTCCATCCCCGTTTGATTTCTCCATACCAATGCGGAAATTGTTAACTAATGTGGTGCTTCATTACTGAAAACAGAAACCAACTCATCGAGGCAGTCTTGTTGAGATAATGGTGTTCGAAAATTATTCCGCGAAAATGATCTCGGTTTAATTCCACTTTTCAACTAACTTGTCAACTTTGGAAGTTCGTTGTAGCTACAACAGTTCACGTATCGCACTGAAACTTTGGATTTAGGTTACCTAAGATAGAGGCTAATTTTTAATACTGACATTTGATTAGTGGCGCCCTCTATGTCCCACTATGCAAAACTTAAAAGACATCCCACGTATTACGGTACTTGGAAAAATTGTGAGAACACGTTTATTAAAATACTATCTGGGAATTACAAAGTGTGCTTGGCAAAAGTTCTTAAAAGGAAAATTGACAATTGATCAAAATAAACATATGATATCAGAGTATTGTAATCCTATCTAGTACCTAGCAATTTCTTTTTATTTTACCTTGTACAATATACACTAGAACGAATGAATTTTCCTTCAGTCAATGAAGATATCTGTACATCCAAAAAAAAAGATAAATAACAGAAAAAGGCAAATACTCTAAAAACTGATTTCTTGGAATGCAAAAGTGAATTGACAGAAACGAGCAATATTTTAAAAAGATGTATATAAAACTTTCAGAATAAAATATTGCGTTTGACTATATTCAATTTAAAATTAACAGAACATCCTTCGTAAAATAAAGCAATTTTGTTTCTGCAGAATTTAAATCATTTATGCTATGAACGTTAATCTATGGACGACATAAATACAGATCTATAGCAAGTTGTGTCCCTATGTCAATTAAAATTTCATATATTCAGATGTGCAAAAATTTAACGTCCAATTGTGAAATACAAGTGTATACTTTAGCTCGCTACAGGCCTGCAATTTATTTTGCTTATATGCACACAAAGTCTCATTACCAAGGTTAAACAATTCTCCGGGGTAACCAGTGAAAGGAACAGGTGGAGAGCGAACGCATGCAGGCATTGTCGATATCTTGCATCATGTTGGTGGCGCGAAGATGACTTGTAAAGGTGGATTGTCAATTGAAATGGGTGTAATAGTTTTTAAATCATTTGCCTACGTTAAAATATACCTAATTAAATACATTATTTATTTTATTTATGATCGTACCTATCCAGCCAACATTAATTATTACTTTAGAAGGCTACTGAATATTTTAATACTGCATTTGCATTAAATATTTTATATGTAGATTACTAATATACTTACTTTTCATGTTGCAGAATTTGCTTCAACGTCTGTCTACAATTAACTGGAAAAATTTTTTGTATTTTAGAATTTTCAAAGTAAATATTCAAGTTATTAACAATATATTTCCTTTCAGTATCCCATTCTGGCAAATTTCCGAATACTTCAGTCAAATGATCGATAAATCTAATAAAATGAATATTTAGTGGTTTATTACAATTGAACAAATGTAAAACTTACAAATCATTTTCTGGAAAACTTTGTATGAAATCCATGGTTTGGTATTCTGGATATAGAAAAATTACAGGCCATACTAGATTATTTTTCTCATCTAAATGGACTTTATTTTCAACTAAGGCAGGGAAATGAACCTCCAAGTCTTGTATACTTAAGGTTTCATTATTCGAACTGATATTGATCTTTCTATTTTTAATTTCATTCAAAAGCATTTCTTCTTCCTTCAGTCGTTTTTTAAATGATGCTTCTTTTTTTCTAGAATCTCTTTCTTGACTTTTCTTTGCATTTATACTGTCTTGTCTTAATTTAAGTATATCTTTATTGTTTAGCTCTCTTTCTAATATTACATCACAAAAGTGTATACATTCATCAAATTTTTCCATCATATAACAGCAATTAGCAGCTCTCATTTTTACTTTGGTATAATTTGGATTGATTTTTAGTGCCAATTCACAATCTCTCAGGCTAGATCTAAAATTAAAATTTGAGACTTTCTATTTGAAATTTTTCTATCTAAAATTAATAATTGACAATTTATGCACATTAAGCCACTTCTTTCTACAATAGGAAATTCCTCAACTTGTGTAAAATGTTCAAAGAACAAATCAATGATATACAAGTAATTCTCTCAGTATATATCTACTAAGCATCATAAATTGTTGATTTACATATATACTATATAAGATCTGCCAGGCTTATATCGTTAAAATATAATGTATAATATATTATTACGGACTAGTAACAATTTCAGGCTTGCAGTATTAATAGAAAGTAAATAACAGATTGATCAAATTTTTAATGAAAAAGACTAAACGCTATAACAAACTAAATAACGCTGGGATTGCATGTATGGGAATTACTATTAATTAGTGCTCAATGGGTACTGAAAGTTCGGCTGTCGTAAAAAATTAAATGAATAATACTTATTCATTTTTGTTATCATGTGAAATAGATGAGATACAGAGGAAGGTGCTAAGATTGAGAATCACTGGAATAGACTACTACACAGTAAAGAACCTATCCACATTGCTATTATTTGAAATCAAATTACTTTCTGTTGAGTAATATAGAAGAAAATACAGAGAATAAAAACGAAGTGGAGGCGGCTGTGATAACGCCCTTTAAAAGCAAGACTTCTGATTAAAAGTAGTTAGAAGTTCTGTATCTATACAAAAGAATACAGACCCAAACTTATTAAACAAATGTGTAGAAGTGAGAGAAAATGTATGAATTACTATGGATATGTTCCAAATTATTCCTATTTCCAGGGAAGGAACATTTCTGCCATCCCGTTCAATAATCAGATTGCAGTCTAAAAGCCGTTATATATAATAATGAAACTCCTATATATAATAACAGTATAATTTTGTAACAAAATCACAAGTACTTTTGCCATTAGTTTTTAATAAAAAAAAAGGTCTTCATTAAATATACTTACCTATAATTTTTTAAATAATAATTTGCCGCTGAGCGATTATTCAATAGTGATGCCTCTATTTCCGAATTACCACATTTAACTTTTATACCCTCGGTGTATGATAGTATAGCTAATCGATAATTTTTATGTTTAAAATTGAAGTTTCCGTCATCTTTATAAGAAGTTGCCAGTTCAGTGGGAGTATTTTCATCAGGATCGTATTTAAGCTGCTGTAAACCTTCATACAATGGATGGAGATCGTCGCCGGGTTCAGGTGGCTTTTTCATGAAAAAAGGGTGCTTGTTCATTTCCTAAAATCAAACGACACTGCTTACTTCTAAACAATAATTCTGAGAGTGTATGTACCTCTTCCCATTTATCTTCTGGCCAACCATCTTGATATGGCTTCTTTGGCAAACTGTTAATGTAATCATCTAGTTCTTTATCCAGTTTTTGAGCTAATTTAAGTCGCTCTTCCTCTGTCATGGGTTTCTTTTTATTTTTTTCGTCCATAATTTAATATTAATTTGAAAAATAAGAATGCTAAAATCTTTAACATTAATTATTATAAACGAATTATTTTTTTTCCGTTTGTACAGTACCGTTTCAGGAAAATTTAGTAAAAGAAACTTGTGTAATTATGCATGTTGTCGTGAGAGATACAATACTCTTTTTATAATTAAATAATTTACTATTTAAAATATTTTTTCGGTACTCTTATGCGAATAGAAGCATAGTAAAATAAAAACCAACATAATGCGGTATAACATATAAATAATTTGGTTGTATTTTCATTACAGGAACAGGTGTTTCTAGAATTCCATCAATTATTTTTATTAGAACATATGCGATAAATATATCTCGATAAAACTACTTTCTTATTCTCAATTTTTATATAACAAAAATGAAAATATATTGCTTTATAATATACTTTGCGGCACAACGCAAAAATGCGCTGCGAAATCTATTGATGATGTTTATTTTATTTATACAAATTAGTCATAAAATTGTATAAAATTGATTATTACATTAATTTAATGTGCCTAAAATAATGATTTCGTAAAACTTAAAATACAAACATTAGGTTGGATATCTATATTATTTCTGACGTAACACTAGGAAACCTACATTGACCATGTACTAATGATATAAAATAGTGTTAGCATGAAATATAGTTAAACGGAATAAACATTCATATTTATTCGTTAGAAATGGGTCAAAAATTCTTTTCCAAATATTTTTTATATACTATTTTTGGTTTGAAACCATATCCACTGCTCTCAACCTAATATTATAAAGTCTCCATGTTCATAATTTTTCTAATCCTAACCTAAACAATATTTAATAAAGATATTATTATAAGTGATTTTGAAAAACTAATTTAAACAAAAAATCCATTTATTTTGATAATTATCTTGACGTACATTTGCTTCAATTAATGTTTATTTTAATTGCCATTATCCATATTAATTCTAATTGAACTTTAACAATTGAAGTTATAGTTAAAACTTTGATAAATGGGTCCGTAACAAATTTAAGACATTTAAATGTTACATTTATTGTTAAATATTAATAGAATGTATCTACTTACTTAATGTGTTCCTATATATTTTATAACGCTATAATTGCTTTACTTCCGTAATTGAATATTAGAAAGTAAGTTATACTTAAGGAACGTAAATTATTTACATATTTAATGTGCATGTATGAATATATATGTGTACTTTTCTTCTAATATTTGAGAAGGCTTTCTGAAACCATAACCTAGAGTAGCGAAAAATGTAGATATCTATGCAAAATGAACTGTCAAAGTTTATAACCTATTTATAAAGCTACTTAAAAAGTAATTTATTTTCGAAGCCATTTTAACACCAGAAAATATTTCCTTAAAATGTGAATTTTATTTATGATTAGAAGGGCTAAATGTCAGGCCAGGTAATATGTTTGTGAAATTATTATTTTTTTTTTTTGGATGTGTGAAGCTTTAACTGATAACCGGTGTTTGACACCTCAATAGTGCGTAGTTTATTTTCCTTTATTTTAGTTCCCTAAATACAATTTATATTAATTGCAACTAGTCATGGCTTTAAACGGATTTTTGGAGTTCTTTCAGAAAGGAAAAGTAAGTTACATAAAATATGATTCTACAGCTTTGAATATTTTTGTTATACTTTTATAATTTTTTTTAATTTAAAATTTTATTTTTTACAGACATTCAGACCAAAAAAGAAATTTGCTCATGGAACTATAAGATACAGTTTACATAAGCAAGCATGTGCCAGTTTGAATTCAGGTATTAATTTAAGAGCGGCTGTGAAATTACCAGGAGGAGAAGACTTGAACGATTGGATAGCCGTCCATGGTAATAATTTTCAAATTTACTTTAAAAATCTTCAAGGTTGAATATTCTTCACAAAATTCTTAATCTTACAATTGTGTTTAATTAAACTTTATCTTATCTTTTTGGTTTCCTTGTTGAATCATTATTCTTTTACTGATACTATTTATGTTACTGGAATTACTAATTTATGTATACTTTGCATTAGTTGTGGACTTCTTCAATCGAATTAATTTAATTTATGGAACTATATCAGAATATTGCACGGAAGAAACATGTCCGACAATGTCTGGTGGAGCTCGATTTGAATATTTGTGGGCTGATGGTGATAAGTATGTTGGTATTATTATTATTTACACTTTACACATATTTCTGTTACAACATTTATTCTAATTAACCTTAAACTTGCAGATATAAGAAGCCTACTCATTTACCAGCAAAGGACTATGTCAGTAACTTGATGGATTGGATTGAAACTCAAATAAATAATCAAGCATTATTTCCTTGTACATCAGATCTGCCATTTCCTAAAACATTTCAATCTCTCTGCAGTAAAATACTTGCACGGCTTCATAGGGTTTTTGTTCATGTTTACATTCATCATTTTCAAAATATTGTTGGCATAGCAGCAGTAAGTATATATATTATATATTGATGTATTTTAGTTAATTTTTGTTTTTAAGCAATATTATGGTTAAGAATTTTATGTAAATACATCTCTTTATAGGAAGCCCATGTCAATACCTGTTACAAACATTTTTACTACTTTGTAACAGAATTCGATTTGATAGGTCATAGGGAGTTGGAACCATTAGCTGAGATGGCTTCAAAAATTTGTAAGGATTTAGCTACTTAATTGTACAATTAAATGTAGATATATCAGAGGCATTATTTTTGTCATAATTGATATTAATTGGCTTTGTTATTATAAAACATGTATTTTATTTGTTTGTATGTAAGCATGACAAAAGTTGAAATCTCTACTCTCTAAAAATTTTTTTGAAGAATGTGTTATACATTTGTTTACAATATTAATACCAAATATTTACTGAATCACTGTAGTTTTCTATAAATGTGGCTGTAAAAATCAGTTCGACTGCTAAACTGAAGCAACTCGATCTGCAATGAATATTCTACAAATAAACCAAATATAAACATATCTGAACTCTATATATTCAATAAATTCAAAAGAAAATTACAAATCAATACTATCTCAAATAATAGATAAATCTAAGTCGCACGTTTTTGTTGTATCTTTGTTGTTATAGTATAATTGGAATAAATAATTACTGTAGCATTTGTATTTTATTTAAAATTTGTGATGTAATTATCTTGTTTTGTAGATATACTTTTCAATAAATTTGCTGTTCTCGGATCACGAAAAGAAATATTGTATTTATTCATATACCTCAGTTCTATTAATTGAAGTTGGCATTTGTATTTATTCATATAGAGCGAACTGGAAAACAAATCTGTCTAACCATGATAGAAACAACTAATTGTGTGTTACCTAGTAACGTTCAATAGTGATGATGCTTTTTTTTACTTGTGTCAAATCTGAATTCATTATTTTGTGCTTTATAAAGTTTTTGTAATAAAAAATGAATATTGTGGAATTACATTACAGTGTCAACAAATTTTTAATAAGGAACAGAGCTACTGAAACTATTCATGAACGAATGATTACAATGTATAGAGACGAAGTTTTGTTATATAGTGAAATATTGGTAAAAGTAGCTTCGGTGGGTTCATAAATCCATTGAAGATGAACCACTATTGACTAAAAACGTCCAGGTTTGCATCACAAAAAAGTCCTCTTCTCAACAATACGCGAGTTTATAAGGCAGCGAAAGTCCGATCCATCCATCGCCAGTGTAACTTCTTTTAGCTGAACTACCTACCATATAATTAAGGTTTTGCTCAGTCCGACTTCTTTTTATTTGGGAATTTGTAAAAGCACGTTGATGGACGTTATTTTGCTCTCTTTTTTTTAAGATCAAGAAAAATTATTTTTTCCAATGGAATAAAGTCGTTACAGAACCGGTGAGGAAAATGCGTTGAAGTTAAAAGAGAAACAAGATCATCAAAAAAAAAAACCATAGATATTTCGTTCCATTTTTAGATAGGAAGCTCTTTTAGTACTCGATTACCAATATTATCAACAGGAATTTAGAAAAGTGTATAAGCGGATATTGCTAATGAAATAAAAACTCAAAAAGGTTTAACTAAAGTTGGTGCAATTATAGAACTAGAATTAATTTATTGTTCATTTATATTTTTTAGTTTGAACAAATCGTTTGTTTAAATAAGTAAAACAAGCATTCTTCTTCCTCAATTTAATGTGATAAATAAATAAACTCTTTAAATTAAAAACATTTTTTTTAAATTAGGCATTTAATAATAATAAAGTAAAAATTAAACAAATGCATGTCTATAAAAGCAATTTAATTAAATTAATATATATAATAAAAAAATGGAAACAAAGCTTTTATATATCCAAGAAGCCGAGAAAAATATATTCAGAGGAGCAGACCAAATACTTTACAAATCGCTAATATTTTAGTGTAGCTTGCAAGTGATAAATATGTATAGATTTGAACTTTTTGTTCCGGTTTGAAACAGTATGAAAAACAATTTTTTTGTTTACTACAAACGGAAGTGGTTTACTACCGCGGATGTATTATAAGATTATAATTGTTATCGTGAAATCTAATGTTTTCATGCAATGCATGGTTTTAAAGTGACATAAGCAACGAAAACATCAATTTTTTAAAATAAGCACAATACGAAAATAGCAAGACATTTAATAGTGGAAATATACGGTGTTTTTCAAGAAATTCTATTCACCATATGTCCATACTTTCAACTAACCTTTTCAGTTATTCATTTACTTTAAAATATTTTAAAAATCTCAATCAAATCCTACATATTTATTGAATATAGTAGATATTTTATTAACTCATTTAATATATTTAACTACCTTAACATCATGGATAAGATTATTGAGGTATTTTAGAATTTCTATGGATTTTCGAATTTTACGATTAATAAAATTGGTTATAAGATTGAATCTTCATATACAAAATTTGGTGTCTGATTTCCAACGTATGTTCAACAAGTGCAGACCATCATCGTAGTACAAATAGTTCAACGCTTGTACGTGGGTTGTCTTTTAAGTTTTGCATATAAAACAGTAAATAGCTTTTAAAAAGACTGCATTGCATGCGATCGAATCAACTCCGGAAGCAGTTGCTCCATTGATTTACTGGTACAGTCGAAATTGCATTTTTGGAGGCATCGACTGGTCCTTCTGACGACTGGAACCTTTGATCACGCAGTCCGTTCTTGATTTCCGGAAATGTAAAGAAATCATTGGAACTTAGGTCCGGAATGTACGGAGGATGGTCCAACAATTCGACGTTTTGTTGCGTTAAAAATTCAATTGTCTTGCGTGCTGTGTGCGAACTAGCATTGTCTTGGTCGAGGCTGATTCGTTTTTAATCTTTCTGTAGCAATATCCTCACCAGAGCATTGATGGCAAAAAATACATAGAAATCTCTTCTGAGACTGCTTTTTAGATTATATATATTATATATATAGAAAGCGTATTCGATTTTATTTATATGTGATAATGCAATTGAGTATCCAATGCTTTGAATTATTTTTAAAAATTATAGTAGGAAATAGTTGTCACCAAAAATTATGTCCGTTGTGTCTAGCAATTTGTTGATTTGTGTGTTACGTGAGTGTATTTCTTATAAAATTAATAAACCCTTAAATTACATTGATTGAATGATATGTACCGTTAAACTGTTTATATTCTGCAACCAAATTTCTTTTGCGCCTTTGTAACAACTGCTTCCAACACTTCACAAAGTGACATCAATATATTTAGCCATAGTAGCAATGTCAGTACCTAGCAAAAGATTGTACTCAGAAGCTGGATTTAAATGACAAAAACGAATACTGTTAGGTTCCAGACTGTCCAAATTGCTACTTTCACCCATGCCTATGTAATTAATGATTTATTATTTCTTCTTTACTTACACGATGTTTTCTTCTTTTGATTCAATAGAAATATTTAAGAACTCACTTATTTTTTAAAATCGATGTTTTTCAGAACGATTTTGTGTCCCTATCAGCAACACGAGTGCCGATGGAACGATTTGTTTCGCTAATGTATATGCTGCCACAAAAGCATGGAATCCTGTAAATATTATGAATTTCTAAATAGTTAGGTTTTGTAGTTGGTCAGTGAAAACTTATTAACATATCTTCGCTATGAACAAGAACAATGCCACAGCAGGACATGCCTTGTTTTGTAATAAGCATTGGCAGTGGAAACGTGTAAAACAATCCACTGGCAAAAGTCCCTGTCTGTTTCAAAACACTGCACATAACTTTTGAGTAGTTAATGACGGTTTGGCTTTTATTTTTGCTGGCGGTGAAATGTGTCTACACTTCAGACTCTTGTTTTGATTCAAGTGTTTCATGAGAAACCTAGTTCTCATCTACAGCGACTATAGGACTTAAAAAGATATCATCATTTTACCGAGTCAAAAATCAAATGCACTGACCTGACGTTTTGTTTTGTGCTATTCTATAAAACTATTTTGGTATCCAAGGAGAATATAAATTCAGTTTACACAACTTCATAAAGCAGTAAATATGAAATTTGAGGAAAAATCTATTGACTGTTGTGCAATTGCAGTAGTCAATCTTCGTTATTTTCTAATCTTCTTTTCGACTGCACTAACCAAACCTTCAAAAACCAAGGGTGGGTGCCTACTTTGTCTTTCATAGTATATATGTATTTTCAAGTCCTTTATAAAAACTGCCATATCCATTTGCTTACCGTCGAATCGCTTATTAGACTATCTATGACGGTCTCATAAATTTGATGGTTTATTTTAATAAATACGCTCGGAAAGACAGATGAATGAACAGATAATGACAATTACAAAAGGTTACTTGAGGCAATAGAATAACTAAAAAGTTCTTCGAGGTCCTTAATGGGGTGCACTGGAAATAGTGAGCGAAGTTCACTCACTGCTATGCGCTGTAGATGATGTAAGAAATGAACGTGTTATAGAAAAGTTTCAGAGTGTTATAAACGAAGACTCCGATTTTATGTATACATCTGTTAAATAATTTAAGTTTATTTCAATTATGGCAATATTACATCACTAGATGTCGACCGATTATTCTCGTTTCATCGCAGCAAACAAGCTTCCGTGATAACCGTGCGCTGCAGTATTTTCCTCGATCTCGTTTAGCTTCTTATAATTATTTATAATGACGCTGCTTAATTGGCTAAGTTTTATAAATTATTTTATTTTTACCTACTTATTTTCCTCTATGTTACTTACCGCGTTGTACGAGCCTCATATAACTCAACGCTCAACCGCTTACAATCTACACGGTGTAGATCGTAAGCGGTTGAGTGGCAGACGATAAACGTACAGGCTAGCGAGGAAGGCCTTGTTACGCGGCGGCCCGCTCCTATGGGGCAGACACGACTATCCAGTTCAAGTTATACATTTTCTAAATAAAATTTAATACCGCGGCTAAACACAGCTAAATGAATGAAAAAAGATAGAGTTAAATCAAGACACTAAAAATACATTTTCTGTGAAAATTATTTATTTATATTTACATATTTCAAATTACGCTCCTAATAAAAAATTACATAAATTAATATAAATTCACGTACGTATATATATATATATAAACAGATATTTAAATTATTTAACATCATATAAAAGTGGGAAATATAATAATATACAACAAAAGAAGATACTAATAATTATTCATTTATGCATTTACGAAATCTACAAAAGAAAAACAATTATAGGAAGTTAGTATGTTTAATAATATTCATATTCGCGGTATAATAATATAGTGATAAAAAAAAACAAATCACAGAAAAAGCTTGTTTATTTACTTTTTTATTGAGTTACTTGTGTCTACTTGAATGGAAACAATCAAACGTCATTGAATAGAAACAAGAAACTCTGAACACGTTAAACAGAAACAGTCAAGATTTTAGTTCTCATCAATTACTTTAATATTAGTGACAGACATATACTACCAACCCAGTAGAAAAAAGACAAACATAATTATTATAAACAAAAAAAAAGAATTAATTGCTAACCTTTTATTTTTGATCGATTCGAAAATAATTTTTTAAATATGGATTGTACTTTCTTCTGATGTAGTGGTTCCGACATGCATGAATTTCAAACATGTTTTCTCTGTAGACACAATCACCAAAGCTTTAGATTTATATCGTAATTATTTTCATTTATTTCGTTAATAACAAATGTGTAATACTTTATTAGAAAAACCCAAATGTGTTATAATCTAATGTCCGAAATGTCAAGTTATTTTTTCAATAAGATATTGACCCATAGTTACACGCTAATGTATTTTTTACTATACATGCGATATAATTAGTTATATTAATTATAATATACATGTGCATACTTGGATATAAATTAATTAAAAGTTTTGAAGACCAATCATTTTGTAACGGAGGAGGTCCGTTACAATACGACTAGAGTTTTTCGATACGCTAGGATATTAACCCTGCGAATGCAACGTATCATACGCCTGTAATACCTGGGAATAACCAGATACTAATTTTATAACAGTCTGAGCATTCTGCATTAGAAAAAGCGTTACTTAATCAGGTTAGTTTTTACATCAAATGTTTTCCATTAAGTCATGATATATAAGACTCAATGTTTTAATAAAGAAATGGAGTTACTATTCCAATGTAAAATAACTGTTTCCAAATATTTTATTCTATCAAATTAGAATCCTATCCGCAAACCTTATCAAATTGGTTTTCAGGCAATAATATAATCGTCAGACTTTCATCTTATCAGTCAAAATTTATATATTTTGTTGTGATATAAGGCTCAACTATTTCATACAGCCAAAACTTATTGAAATTACAGGCATTTTACTTAACAGAATCTACATATGGATTTTCCTTTCAAACTATTATCCATACATTTGCTAAGCTTACAACATCCTGTCCATAGGCTTGCCATTACCCTAACATCTTTTCTCAGTAAATTTGTTGTAAATTTGGTCAAGTATTCCCTTAGGAATAGTTTTATCGATCTTTGACTTGGGAGATACAGACTAATTGTGTAAATTATAGAAGCAGCATCTCGAGTTTCTTTTATTTACACTTTCTCAGCCAAAGAAGAAAGGTCTATTGATTGTTCTTTCTACACAGCTTAAGGTGACTGCAATGGATACCGAAAATAAATAATATATATTTTCTACCAAATTTCCAACTATGAGTAAATTATGTTTCCCTCATATTCTTTTTGAAATTAGAACCAATTATGTTAAGCCTTTTTTATGGGTCCTTCGTAATTAGTGTAATACAAGTATTACTTCATACTATTTTCGAACTAGATGAAGAGCATGGTGTACATGGTATCTACCGTGCGTTCAAATGAATTTGGTTAAATGTCATTCAATTTATTTGAACACAAATACGTTCATTTTAACTCGTTACACCATAAAAGAGAGAGAAACAGCATGCCTCAATTAACAAAACCTAGTCTTGAGTTTCTGATTCATGTATAATAACAGCATTCTTATTTCTTGTACTCAAACATATAAGATGATATTACTATGTATTATTCTATAATGAGAAGTAAATCTAATCGCTTTATGCTCAAAGGCGAAATAATTTAAAATTTATTCCGAAGTACTTATTGGTGTGTACAATCTATTAGAAAAGCATCATCTTCCGTTGGTCATGGCCAAATATCCATACTATCTTCTAAGATAGATTCGTACCTACCTACTTTCAAATATGTATGTATATACATGTATCTGCCATAGAAGGTAGTATTGGTATATTAATATACTGTGTTTCTAAGTGAGACAAATTTCTGAACAGACCCAAAGACCAAATTACAACCTATAAAATTCGTGAAAATTTAAACAGAATAGTAAATAAATCAGTAGCGTTGTTACATAATCCACACAATAAAATTCTTGTTTTTATGTATCTAAGATATTTGTTTAAATAACACATCTAATTTTATTTAAGTGTTTAAAAAAGTTCTAATGAGAATTAATTATCATTTGGGTCTGTTCTTTTTGAAATCCAGTATATAATCATAGTTTCGAATAGAAAAATGTATGCTTTCTTGAAAGAAGTATTTTTTTTTACTCGGGCAAATATTCTGAAATGCTTTGTATACACTTCTAAAAATAACTTTTAAAAATATATGAGCATCAGGTTAAAATTTGCGCGGTAGGAAAACGCTTCTGTCTATGTTAGACAAATAAATGATAAACATTATTGTATTTCATTTTATTTTGTAGTAAACAATTTAGGACAGCGATACTTTAATTTTTATTTATGACTTAATTATGTTACATTTTGGCATAAATGATTTCTAACCGTCAACGGTGTTAATTATTGTCACTTAATTTAAAATATGTATAACGTTGTAATTGAAACAGAAAAAAAGTTGCGAGCGCCAAAATGATAACAGTATTCGTGATGTAGCAATTGTCTTGTACGTGGAAGTGTACACTTTACATTTTAAAGAGAAAATAGGAATAAATAAATTTAGTGGAAAGCACTGGAGTATCTGGTTGTCCAAGAAGTACAACTAGACAATAGGAAATCACTTTAGAATATATTATTCAACACCAATTCCACAGTATCTAAAGCAAGAAGAAATGCAATTTCCTGCATCTATTTTTAGTTGACAGAGAAATGATGATTCACAACTACACTGGACTGAAGAAAACAAAGCGAAAACAAGCGAGGTTAAATTTTGTTCAAAAAGATGCAGATGTTAATATATTTTATATACAATATGTATTTTTACCAATTTCGGCTACAAACAAAATAATAAATATAGAGCAGTAATAATTAGTGCATGAGATTCACTACGAGGAGTACAATTTTCATAATTTAATAAATTCAATACAGAGATGACTAAGAAGTAATAAAGATGGGAGTATTTAAAAACTGTTTTTTTAATTCTATTACCAATAAATAACCGATCTTATTCTAAATCTAATTATTGGCAAGAACTTGATATATATTTGAGAATGTTAAAGGTTACTTAAAAAGCTTAATTTTCATGAAATGTAAGCTTTGTTTTGAAAGTGTCTTAAATTATTTACTCCTAACAGAACATATTCAGTTTCGAAGTCAAGTAAATAACTATTCACATCCCTACCTCTTTGTCAGCTACAAATATACGAACAAACAAGTTTACATATTATCGTTAGTTTGGTCGGACATTTATAATGCGCTGGCAAGCATTGATGATTTATACTTTATCTAACTTTGTCATTGTTCGAATGATGATTTTAAAAAATGTACTGTCTTGAATAGAGTTTGGGAGAATCAATAAAGTGGCATATAATGTAAGAGGCAAACAGAGAGTAAAATGTATGTAACTAAAAATAGTATTTGTAAGTTATATATGAGCATTTTCTCATTAAGTAAGAGTAGAAGGTTATTGTAAAGGAATGTAAAAAAACAAACCTAGGCATGTGATTTAATTTTATAAAAATTCACAATTGCCAAGGCTTTGAAGATGCTTTTTACACTTTAGACGTGAATAGGATAAATGAAAGAGGACTTTTACAATTCTCGATGTTTCTACAAATATGACTAGATTAATTTCAATCCGTGAAATATATTTGGTAAGTTCTTTTGCAGGATTGTAACATTTTAACATATTTGATATTATCCTAACTCCAAGATAAATGGAATTGTGTGGCCAAACAGAAAATTAAGTGGATAGAGTATCAACGATTTAATTTGGCGGATAATGAGATATTAGTTTGCGATTTAATGCGCACGAATTATGAGTACTTCAAAAAAATACTTATCGGTAGTATCCTACAAATGTTTCCTTTTTTTTTGGAAAAAGAAAGAAGTAGCAGCCTATTTTTGATTATTATTAGTCGCCAGCGTACTTCTCAAAATAGAAACAACATTTTTCAACTCAAATATATGACTACATGCATAATTTAGTTTTTTTTTTGTAAACCGAGACACGAATGGATAATCTACATGAAGTAGTTTTTCAACTAAATACCATTTGATAGTAATTGTGAAGTCCATCATAAGTAAAGTACAATACATATTTTACAGTCTTCCAAGTATAAATAAAATTCGTTTTAACAAATTTTATAGATGTCACATACACATCTATATATTTTCTCTACGGAAGCTTTGAAAGATTATTAAAAGAGGAAAACGATGTCGACTTAAAACGAGAAAATGTTATTGGCGAAATGTACATATTAAAGTACGCTAGACGATAATTGACGTTTTATGTGAAATACTACAGAAACCGTGTCATGTTCATCCAGTCTATGAAACAAAAATGAGCGTCAACACTTCTTGGATCTGCAAGAAACGGTAACCTCATAATACCAAAAAAATACGAAGTCGGAAATATATATAATATGTATATACATAGAAATGATATGATACATATTAGTTAACATTGTTTATTATACATATACTGCGTTCTTATTTTTCTTGAAGAGCTACAAGTCTTTTTTCACTTTAAATTAAAAATATCGCAATTTGTAACTTCCATTTTCTCTTTTTCTTTTTTCTTAAGTAAAACTATCACACTTCCATATGTTTTACTGCTGTTAAAGATTTGAATGGTTCAGACCACATTCTTCTCAAGTCACCCTGTAAAAGTGAATGGATTAATGGATTAATTTTCAAAATGTTATATATAAATAATTGATCCACAAAAATGAAATTATAGATAGACTAATGTGATTTTGAATAGACAGAGTATCCGATCACATGAAAAGAATATCCTTTACACAGTTGCAATGTTTGGGATTCACAAATTAACCCCGACATGTAAACAACTGGAACGTTTAAAACAATTTTAATCGTCAATGTAATCTCCTAAATATTAATTCATTAGACGTATTAATGCGTTCGGAAGAATCTTCTCTTCTCGTCTTACCAACACCCATTTTAATAATAATAATAATGTATATATTTGCCCAACAGATCTTTACAAGCCTATTACAGGACAAATTTTAAGTCTAATTACTTCTGCTTTGACTTAGAGTGAACACCCAATTTTCTAAATACATTAAATACTAATTTACATTAAATACTTATTCGTAAGGCCCACCACCATAAAAAGTATAGACACACCTATACACTACAAACATGGTGAGTGCACTGACGTAAAATCGGACTATAGTTTATATTCACGGCTGTTAAATTATTAAAGTTATTACATATTCGGTAGACAGGCGATCCAATCAGTACATTTGTCCTCGGAATGGGCAGGCGAAAGGTGTCCGTTAGTCAAGTCGCCAGAATTTCAGGTGCGTCAATTCTATTATGTAGAATATCGACTTCGACTTCTTTATTGTATGTTCGAGCTAGGGCTCTGCCCTTTTACTCTCAATCTTCGTTGTGATTAATCTTCACATTGACGTTTGAGCTACTCCGATATCTAATCGTTTTCGTTTTCGTCGCTGTCTATTTCCATCGCTGGCCTTCTGTATCTTTGGTGTGTTTTTGGATAGTCTGTTACGTGTGTAAGTGTCGCGTTTGGGTGTGTTTTCATCGCTTTGTAGAAGCTCTTTGCTCGGTTCTTAATGTGATCGATTAGTGGTTCTAATCCCGCCTCTCTGTGTATTTGTGTGTTTCTCATGTACCACGGCGCCCTGAGTGCCATCCGTAGTGATGTGTATTGGAACGCGTTTAGTTTGTCTTTGTATGTCTTGTTTACGTGTAGCCATATGGGCGATGCGTATGTTGTGATTGGTCTTATTACTTGTTTGTAAATGAGTAATTTTGTTTTCGGCGTTAGTGTTGATTGTTTTCCCGTTAGCATCATCAGAGCGCTGCGGGCTTGTTTGGCTTTTTTAAATGTATTCTTTATCTGTTGTGTGTATGTCAGTCTTTTATCTAGGGTGACGCCTAGATATTTTACTTCTTCTGTCCATTTAATGCGTGTGTTTTTGATTATCAGGTTTGTTGCGGGTGGTTTTTTCTAGCGTTTAAACACAATTGCTTGTGTTTTGTCCGTGTTAATCGCGATGCGCCAGGTGTGGCACCAGTCAATGAGTTTGTTTGTATTTTCCTTTAGTTTTTGTATCGCGATGTGTTCTTTGAAAGATTGCGAGAGTATCGCGGTGTCGTCTGCGTATGTGGCGATTATTCCTCGTTGCGGTTTAGGAATATCCGCGGTGTATATCGCGTACAGGTGTGGCGACAGTATTGATCCCTGTGGGACTCCTGCCGTCAGCACGTGTGTTGACGATTGTGTATCTTGTATTGTAATTTGGAATGTTCGTCTGTATAGGTATGACTGTATGATTCGTGTTATGTGTTTTGGATAGTTGTACGTGTGTAGCTTGTATATTAGTCCCTGATGCCACACACGGTCGAATGCCTTCGATACATCGAGGAATACGGCCGCGGTTTTTTGATTTTTATTATAACCGTCATTTATGTATTCGGTCACCCTGGATAATTGTGTCGTGGTTGAGTATATGGGTCTGAAACCGTGCTGTTCGTCGGGTATTATATTTTGTGTTTCGGAATGTTCCGTTAGTCTGGTAAGTAATAGCCAGTCTATTACTTTGCTAACTGTGGGGAGCAGACTTATCGGGCGGTAGTTCGCGGGGTTTTTGTGATCTTTACTCGGTTTCGGGAACACAATAATTTTCGCGTGTTTCCATTGCTCCGGGTACTTTTGGATTTTTAGAATCGCGTTTGCTATGGCGAGAATGAACATTAGTGTTTTGTGTGGTAGCGCTTTCATAATCGTGTTGTTTATGCCGTCAAATCCGGGTGCTTTGTTGTTTTTCGCGCGTTTTATCGCGTGTTTTATTTCGTTCGGTGTGAAAAAGTCGTCGTGTTGTGTATTTTGTGTTTTTGTTTCTCTGTTTACTTGTCTGTGTGTGTTCGCGATGTGCCGTATGTCAGTGTTTCCCAATTCGGCGTGCATTGGGTTTCTATCTGTGCCGCGAATGTTTCTACTTTTTGTTGGTCCGTGATCGCGATTCCGTTTTCCGTGATGAGTGGCGGGATTGTGATTTGCTCTTTTTTGAGCGTTTTACACAGTCGCCACAGATCATTGTGTTATTTGTCCGCGTCGATCTTTTGAAGTTTGTTTTGCCATTCAGAGTTTTTGAATTCGCGAATGGCGTCTTTTACCTGTTGTTGTAAGGCGTTTATTGTCGTTTTGTCTCGCGGGTCTAGTGTACTGTGGAATTTTCTTCGCGCTTTGTTTTTGTCTCTGATTAGCTGTTTTATGTCGTGTGGTAGTTTGTCCGTGTGGTGTTTGTGTGTTATTTGGAACGTGCTTGCCGCCGCGGCTGTTTTAATAGTGTTTTGTATTTGTGTGACCGCGTTCTCTAGTTCGCGCTTGTCGTTTATGTGTGTTATGGTCGGCGTGTTCTGTTTTAGGTAAGTTGTGAATGTTTTCCAGTTCGTGTGTGTTGTGTTGTATGTGTGTTCTTTTATTCCCATTTCCCAGTGCAGGATAATTGGGTTGTGATCCCAGCTTAGAGCCTCCTCTGTTTCAATTGTCGGTGTGTTGTGTACGTTATTTGTGATCGCGATGTCTAATATGTCCGGTCTGTATCCTTGATGGAAGAATGTTGGCTTGTCGGGTGCTATGACGTTCACCCCGCGCTTTTCTTGGTATTTTTGTAGTTTTCTCTATGTAGAAGATGGTATAGAAATTTTATGTCATTGCGGTGTCTAGGGAGCTCTAATGGATCTATGTTAAATGTAGTTAGTAGATTAATGTGGCTGTAGCCTCTAGGAGGATAGTTCCCAAACTGGCGAAAGAAGTGGTATTTTAGAAAACGCCTTTGCACCAATTCCAGCACATGGATATATGTTTTATAAAGAGGTGACCACACCAATGACGCATATTCGAGTTTTGACCTAACAAAGGCAAAATAAAGTGGTAGTATGCTGTCGATTGACGAGAAGGACTTGGTGGTTCTAATTATGAAACCCAAAATTTTTAATGTAGCATTGGATATATTATGTATATGGTTATTGAATAATAATTTGGAGTCAAATGTAATACCCAAATCCCTAACAACCTGGCATTTTTCTAGGTAAGCATTGTTCAAAGTGTAATTGAATTCAATAGAGGAACATTTTCAAGCGGAATTGTAGCTTCGACGTCAATAACATGAGATCCTTGTAAATGTCCGTTGCTTCGATTTAAAAAAAATAGCCGCTGGGAGACGTATTAACAAATCAGGGAGCCTGTTTACAAATTTAAAAGCTAGCCCTAGCAATCGCGGCTGAATTTTCCCCGTCTTGTTTGCTTTGTTTCATGAACTTTCAGTATACAATCCGCATATGTGGTAAATTACAAAAAAAAAAACTTTGAAAGTCTCAAAAAAATGTTGCCATAATCTGCGAGATGAAGAATTCTGCTTTTAATGTCTTGACTTGTCAATTCTGAATCAAAATGATGGATCTAAGCTTCAATCGCTCATAAGTCTTTCCAAAATCTTTTCCATGTCAGTGTTAATTATCTCCATATTTGCCTCGGCAGTGATTTGCTTGAAGTGTTTTGTTTCCAACACTACTGAAAAACTTGGTACTTTTGCTATACATTTTATTGTAATAATTCAATCAATAATCAATGAGTCTAAATCAAATTTTTTTTTATATAATCGTATATGTTTACAAGACGTTCCAAATTTAAAATCCCAAGAGCAATTTAAAACTGCTTGGTATGAAGAGATTTGCTGAATTTTTTAAAAATTATAATTGTCTATGTAAATACATGAAATAGTTAACCTGAATATTAAATGTAAATCAAGAACATGAGTGTCTCATACGAATTCATTCCTAAATTACAAAGAACACCTTTCGCACATAAAATTCAACACGGAAAAATCTATGTTTAGTAACAGAGTGAGGCGCAGAAACTAGAAAAAGTTTATTTTTTGCTAATGAAAGAACTCATTTTAAAGTTTTAAATTACGTAATTTTTAATCAAATATCTGAAAGTTGGTGGTTACCATTATCTATGCACTGATGCAACAGATTTCCAATATATCTACCTGAATCGGGCTATTTCTTGCTGAATAAAATACTTCAGCTGAAGTAGGTTTATGGGGCGAAATTTAAAAGTTTCTATTTTGTGTTAGTCCCATAAAAAGTATCACCGGGTATTAGATCGGCGAGTATACCGCGGATGAGATTTTATCTCTAAGCGAAATGAGCCGTCCGACGAACATTGCCCACGAAACTGATGGAATCAAACATTTCCTAGTTGCCTGTGAGCGGAGCACTTTTTGAACATCGCCTCACTGCTGCTGAAGAAGACTATTTGGCAGGAAGTAATCCGAATTTCAATGGACAATTTTAGAAATCGGTTTCATCAGTGCGTAGAGAGCGGTGGTCATCACTTTCAAGATATTTTGTTTAAAACTGCACAATTTAAAACTTTAAAATATGAATGCTCTTACATTAACAAAAATAATTTTGTCTTCAGCAAAATCTATTTTTTATTTGTTTTCAAAAAAAAAAAAGTTTCTGCGTCCCGACCTATATTTCATATATTGTAATATTTTTCTTTGTTTATTCTATATTTTGTGTTTCGATCTGTGATCGCACACAGCGCGCACAGAGAGTGAAATTCATAGAAGTAAAAGTATCGAATATACTGCACATCACACAACCAAGACGTATATCTATGCCGTACGATTCAGAAAATTGTATTTATGCAACATGTTAGAGAAAAGCAGATAAATTTGTTTTGGAGTTTATTACAGTTTAATTCGCATAACGTAATAGGAACTTCACACCTAAGAGCAAGGAACCTCTCCACTATATATACAAGAATGTTTCGAAACGATTTCTTCATATATTCATATTCTTTCCGAATTACACTTTTGTAGGGTATACATCAAACAAGCTTAGAAATTTAAATAATGAAAAATCTATTCTATACAATAGCATTATGTTATTTTCATATTATTTCTCGATAGTTTTGGGGTAAAACGCAAACTGTGTTCATATACGAGGTACAATAATTAAATAACGGGACTTTTTAAATTTATAAACGTATATTGAACAATATAGTGATGTTAAGGTAAGGTACAAAAAACAGTGAACACCACTGTACTGACATTTCACACTAGAAAATGGGCCGCCCGAAAGATGTATGGCATTTAAATCTTCTAAATGCCCGTTAGATAGCACTGCTGGTTATTACATTTGTCGACAAAGCCAGATCGACTGATGAATCTGTGCATTACGACGAAACGCGTCTCGATCAATACATTGTCGACAAATATTTGATTGATTTCAATTATTGGCAGTTTTACAATTGCTATTGGCGTAAGGTCTTTGTTTGCATGTATGTTGATAGTAGTGCTATCTAAGGTGCATTTAGAAGATTTAAACATCATACATCTTTCAGTCGGCCAGTTCTCTGATTGCTCCGTGAGATGTCAGTGCTGTTCACTGTTTTTTTATGTTATTTCGGTCTTGTTATTACAACCGAACACGTCTCGATTATTAATGTAACGTGTCTTCACAATATGTCAGGATTGAATGTCCTCAACTTCTTGGAAACGAGGAAATTTGGAAAATGTCGCAAGGGCTGTATAGAGGTAGTGATAAAGCTTTAGTAGCTAAAATTTCACAAATAATCTACACTGAATACGACACCGCGTTGTCATGATGCAATAACCTATGTTCTCAGTTAATTCTAAATAAATATAGTTCACGCTCGCTCTCAAACATCTCAAAACTTAGATACAAGATACAAACTTTCAATGGATCAGACTTCAAATAACGAATGTTATTGTCTATGGATAGTTGAACAATCTTGATTTGCGATTTCAATATTCTGTTCTTCGTTGGTCATGGTTCTCCCTTCCCCACTCACTCACTTTTTTAGTCTTAGGGTCATACTGGATCCATCTTCAATCACAATCGTTGATTTTGGTACGTCCTCTCTCATATCATTGTCAACGCATTCTCTTATTTTTGAAACGATTCGTAGACACGTGCTCTCAATAAATATTTTTCACTGTACCCAACTTGAAATTTTCGTAAAATTTCGACCAGATTTACGTCGAATTTCACGAGAAATTTTATGTTGATTCGCTGTTCTTTTTTTACCCCACATATTTTCTCTTTCGATGATATCAATTAACATTTATATCTCGAAATTTACAAACGCAATTTATGTGCAATATGTAACATACTGCGCAGGAGTTATTGAATGCAGTGATATTGCCAAAATAATAGTCTCATCATTTACTTCTTAGACCTCGTATTATGCAAAAATAAATTTTGTCGGGTTTGCCTTTCATTCATATGAAAATATATATTATGAACACCAGTCCCAAGCAGCACAATTACTATTTGGGAACGTAATTACGACTACTAAAATGACTTTAAAGTGTCCCGCGACACTACACGGGAACGAAAAAACGACGTTCCTATTACTACATTACTGCCAAAATGGGGAATAATTTCGTGGTAATATTTACAGATCCGCCTCGGTAACGGTTACGGTCGCCGAAACGTGGCAGGGTAGTTCCCGCGACTACCAAGTAGTGTTTATATTTGACGTATATATTTCTCTCTTTCTCTTTCAACTTATCTTCTTAGATTTATTATTATTGTATACACATAAAGCCACTGTGTATAAAACGAAATGTTATGCGAATTGAAGATGAAAAGGTGTAGGTATTGTAAAATGAAATGATAACAAAATATTTAGATAAGTTATTATATAATAACTTTATACTGAAATATTTTGTTATTTATTCGTTTAAAGTTTAAACGAAAGCAAGTTTACTGCAAAATGTAGGCATTATACCTCTAAATTTTTTATGCGCCCTTATAATTTTAATTTTTAGTAAATTTTTATTTAGAAATTTTTTTTTTATATTTTTCAATCCTGTCTTGAAATTTATATAAAATTATATTATCTTGATTTATTATATTGAAATAAGTTATTATTCGATATTTTTGATAAAACTGCTAATTTACCTGTAAATAATTTTATATGATTCATGTAATTTTTTAATTTTCATTTCACGGAAACATAACCTAACATTTTACGGATTACCGATCCGCTGTCACAATTCACGTAACAATATGGCGGTTCTCTATCATAAACATATATGTATTACTTTGAAAACCCAGGGAGTAATATCTACTTCATAGTAATTTCTAATAGTAATGTCCACTTAGAAGTAAATTTACAACATAAAGTTATTTTTTCGGGTGAAGGAAACGTTATTTTGACTTACGAATATTACTTATAAGTCGCCCACTATTAGGGGAAATTTTAAGTCTTTATAACGTATTAAAAACTTCAAAATTTACTTCAAAGGAATTACTACTTTATAGTCGTACTTTAGTGATATGAATTGGTAAATTTGACTGTCGTAGTTTACTACAAAGTCTTGGTAACTTCAAAGTTATTTTATTAGGAAAAGTGAAGTCGCTAAAACCAGTGAATTGACTTTGAAGTTATCATACTACAAGGTAACAAATTGTAGTAGAAACGTCGATCCGGCTACTGTAAATTTGGGAAATAAAGTAATTTAGACCAAAAAGTATTATTTATAGTAGTAATCACGTTTATGCTACTACAAATAAGTTCCGATCTCGGTTTCGGCTACTTTTGTGCTTGTTGGGGTGTGTTTAATTTATTGTATGCATAGTTTTTCTATTTAATTACTTTATAATTTTTGATAAACACATGGCATCTAATGCAATCTTATTAGAATAGAGAATAAAACAATGAGGCAAGCATTAAAATAATAAAGTCAAAAAGATTTCTGATCAGAAACGATTCAAATTTTTATCAGAAATAAATTATCAGAAAAATTATTCTTACCAACTAAAACTGAATGAGAAGTGTACTTACTTTCAAATAAGCCATCGTTAATAACGGCAGCAATGTAAAGGGTACTAAATATAATAAAGCGGGCTGTGCAGCTTTAAATACTTCGGAACTGACGGTCGCAGTCAGCAATCCTAAGAAATATCCTAACAGCGAACAATGGAAATAAGTTAACCGAGATCCAGTTAAACCTTGAGATTTTTTATACGCATCGTATCTCAGTACGAAGCACAAGAGAAGGCCTGGCATTACGATATCACCTAAACCTAAAATTATTTTGGTGTGAAAGGGCACAATTTTTTGGAAAGATTTTCACAACATACCCAGCATACTGAAATGGCCTGAGTTATGTATGCTGGGGAAAACTAACTTCCCTGGTAAACTTAACTTTGGAGCTTCTTTAGCGACACCTCCTAAATGTAACTTTCTTGCTACTAGTCCGACTGGGTTATCGGCTGGTCTGGTTGCTACCTAAAATCATAAATATATGGAAATAGTATGGGCATATAAATTCATGTAAATTGCAATATGTACTTTTTGGTTATACGAGGGAGCGTTTTTATATTCGCGGAATGAGCGGGTTGTAGAGGGGTGTGTAGGCGCATTGGGGGCGTGGCCTGTGCAGCGACTCATGATTAGTATAAATACGAAGTTTCATTGTTATTAGACAGTTAGTCTTTGAGCTACCGTCAACCAAGTAACATAATCAGGAGTGAAAAGTGAAATATGGAAAAAATCGAATATCGTGCCGTTATAAAGTTCCTTACCAGGCAAGGAAAATCAGTCGCGACCATAATGAATGAGATGTCATTGGTTTACGGCGACTCTTGTCCAGGAAAAACCATGGTGTACAAGTGGCATAGTTTATTTAAACAAGGAAGGGAATCCCTTGAAGACGACCCGGGGCCGGGCAGGAGCATTGAGGTGACCACGCCAACACTTATCCAAAAAGTTGAACAAATTGTACTCGAAGATGCTCGACTAAAGAAGAAACAACTCGTAGAAATGGTTGGAGTATCCGATACAACAATTTTTAAAATCCTACAGGATCATCTCGGCATGTTTAAGGTCAGCGCAAGATGGGTGCCGAGAATGCTCACGCCGCCGCAAAAACAACAGCGCGTAGAGTGTTCGCGTGCATTTTTGGACCTCTGTAATGAAGACAAGGATGGTATATTGAGTGGAATTGTTACTGGAGACGAAACTTGGGTTCATCATTATGAACCTGAGTCCAAACAAGACTCCATGCAATGGCATAAAAAGGGCACAGCACCTCCCAAGAAATTTAAAGTGTCACAATCAGCTGGGAAACTCATGGCAACGGTATTTTGGGACTCGGAAGGAATATTGTTGATTGATTATAAAGATAAAGGTGTTTCTATAACCGGAGAATATTATGCTTCAATATTAGAGCGACTAAAAGAAGCCATTAAAGAGAAAAGACGGGGAAAATTGACAAAAGGTGTTCTGCTTTTGCACGGCAACGCGCCCGTCCACAAGAGCCGCGTTGCGTTAGCTGCCCTGCACAAGGTGGGCTTCGAAATTGTGAATCACCCACCCTACAGCCCAGACCTGGCCCCAAGTGATTATTACCTGTTTCCGAAAATGAAAAAAGAGCTGCGAGGTAAAAAATTTACTGCCGATGATGAAGTCAAGGAGGCAGTTTCGGCGTATTTTGCAGACAAAGAGAAATCATTTTTTTATGAGGGTATAAATAAATTAGTTGAAAGATGTGAAAAATGTATGCGTCTTGCAGGTGAATATATTGAAAAAGGAAAATAATTTGGTTTTTTTATTTCCACCCCTTGCCCCCCATTCCGCGAATATAAAAACGCTCCCTCGTATTTTGAAGGTTTCTCTTTAATCGCAAAAGCCCGAATGTATCCTGTATTAAAATAATAAGTACATAGAAATAGTATGGGCTTATAAATTCATATAAATTACAGTACGTATTTCTTGGTTATACTTTAAAGGTTTCTTTTTAATCAAAAAAACCCAAATATATTCTGTATTTGGGCTATTTTTTAGGGTTCTGTTGAAAAATTTTAATGAAGCGATGCGTCATTTTCGCAAATAAAAGTTTTAAATATGATTTACTTATGTAATCTCGTATTTTAAGAAGTTGTTTTTATAGTAATTGCTCGAAATTACCTTCTCTAACTTTAACACATACATGTGTTTGCCATTTTAACAAACACTAGCAAATTCTATAGTCTTTGGTTTACGATACTTTTTAATGAGAAGAAATACAACAAATGAATAATATTCTTTTGTCTTTTCTTCTAGAACACGTTTTCAATTTCTAATATACTCGAGTAGTTTTTAATATTATTCAAATCGAGCAAACAGACCAGCCAGTATTTCTCTACAAGCAAAGTTGTCTTATAATCTGAGCCCGAGGTACTGCGGAATTATTGTCAAAAGAAATCCTGACTTAATTTCAGTTTTGTCGTTGTAACGGGTCTCTCATTAAGCGCTCCCCAATCTTTAAATTTAAATAAAACAAAGTGGGTGTGAGATGTCATCGAAATTTTTTATTCGTTTGGAAGGCATATCGATGCCATTATGTATGGAATATAACATCGTGCAAATGTCTGCCAGGGCTTCGCTGGGTGGCGCGCATCCGAAATGTCCAATTTTCCATGATTCTGGCGCATAAATCAGGGCTGAATTTGACCGATGGCGTGGATTATGTTGGCTTTGAGGGTAACTGTGGCTTATGACTTATTCGCATAGACCTGCGACTTAAGAAAACCCCACAAGAAACAGTCTAACGGGGCCAAATCGCACGATCTCGGTAGCCAGTTCACATCACCTCCACGTGAGATAATCATGCCCTCAAATCGCTCGTGCAGAATGTCCAATGTGGCATGAGCTGTGCGACACGTAGCGCTGTCCTGTTGAAACCACATGTCGATGGTGTCCATATCATCCAATTCAGGCCAAAAGAAGTTGGTAATCATCGACCTATAGCACTCGCTGTTGATGGCGATGGCTTGGCCAACATCGTTCTCAAAGAAATATGGGCTGATAACGCCGCCAGCCCAAGACCCACACAAAATAGTGACTTTTTCGATATGCATTTGATGCTTTTGGATGTTATGTGGATTGGTATCGTCCCAAATTCGACAATTATGTTTGTTGACATAGCCATTCATCCAGAAATGGGTCTCATTGCTGAAAATGATTTTCTGATGAAAATTAGGGCCAGTTTCCAACTGCTCCAGGGCCTATTGAGCGAACACATGTCGTTGTCTATGGTCGTATACCTTCAGCTTCTGGGCTCGTTGATTTTTGTACGGGTGCAGGCCCAAGTCACGACGCAAAATTCGCCAAGTTATGGTCTGTGAAAGGTCGAGTTCTTGTGAGCGGCAGATCTTGCGTTTCGTCGTTGTACGGGTGTTGGTTCATTGTTTACTGAACCAGTGCTCTCAAATTTATCCACCACACTGCGAATAGTTCTCTCGGTAGGACGATTATGGCGACCTTAAAATGGACGAAGCGCGCAGAACTTTGTCCGAACAGAACATCCATTTTGATAAAACAATTTTAATCATTTGCACGTGTTGTTGAACGCTATATCCGTCTATGGTGATTTGGCAGTCTAAACAAATGACAGCCAGTTCGACAGATGTAGCTTCAACAATATGGCTGCTATCAACTGTCAAAGTTCGGAAGTCCCTATTAGAAGATCCGTTACCATATACCGGCCCATATCATGACTTCACTCCCTTTCATTATATCATGAAAATAGTATTTTGACTGATACAGGGATCGTCGAAATTAATTTTTTCGCTGCTAAAGATGATTTTTGCCGTTAATGGGAATGTAAAATTGTTTTAATTAACACGCGACCTTGTGTTGCGCCCGTGACAATTGCTGGTGGTTTATTGGCAGACAATATACGTAGGGCGGTATTCAGCTCTAATACTCAGCTGTCTCATAAAAAAAAAAAGAAATTTATAAAAGTCAAGATGGAAGAGGTGAATATGTTAAATTGCTCCTTAAATAAGATGGAGATTGATAAAGACACTTTTCAAAAATTTCTTGAAAATATGTATTCTATTTTATGAGTTGGCTGTTTATGAATTTTGGCAAAATGTATATCTTTACTATCAATTCTAACATAATTGAAATAGTCATTGTATTACAAGTCATTATTTGAACTAAATATGATCTTTAAACTAGAGCGTTAAAGACTGCGATATTAACAAATTCATAGTTTGAAATTTAGTAATAACAACAGTTCAAAAATCTACTTTTGTACTTGAAGGAATTTATAAATTAAATAAAACTATTTTATGACTTAATTTGTGCTTTTCATAGGAAACTATAAAATATCCGGAGGTTCAGTGAAAGAGCATAAATAAAGAAACTTCTAGTCCAATGTTACATATTTTTAAACATATTACATAAGTGAATGTAGCATTTTAAAAACTGGATAAATATATTATTTAAAACTTACGCGGGTAAATAATATGTATTTGCAGACAGTTACAAAATATTTTTGGGGTGGTGCATCCAATAAAAATAAGTAAAGTCAGCTATTGAAATCTAATCTAAAGGATTATGAAATTCCACCATTCAGATTTTATTTAAGAATAAATTCCTTGAAAACATCAGCACTTATAAATCAATTGAAGAAGTAGATATTTAATGCAACTGTTTTTGACTAGCAAATAAACTGATATCACATCATGAAAAAAAAAAATGGTCCATCTAGAAACATTTTAATAGAATGTGTGTATATACTGGTAGAACTGAACAAGAGGTTATTACAAAAAAAAAATTGCTGTTAATAATTATAAAACACATTTAATACATAGAATATATTAAAATTGCTATGAATAAGATGGCCTTACAATACTCAATGTTCCATTTGCTTGTCTCAGAATTGGTACTGAACCAAAATTGCGTCAACAAGAATTTTGTATTACTGCACAGTAGTGATTCATATTAAACAAAAAAAAATATTCAATTTCAATTGTATGGGAATGAAAATTTTCATAAACAAGTTTAAAAATAATTAAAAAGAAACTGTGAATTGCCACTTCAATTGTCTAGATCACTTAATTTACATACTTAACAATGAGAAACACTTACCTTAACCATAACATTAGTACTAAAAATATAGGATGAGAAAAACACCCAAAATACATCATATATTAACAATCCAGTTAATAACAAAGTGGACACTTTCAAACTTGGTAATCTTACAAATGCTATGAAAGCAACACATAATCCCATTCCCATTGCATCCATTAAAAGCCAATGACCTAGAACATAAATAAACGATAAAAACATTGCTTACAAGTTTTTAATAAAATATAAAAACATACTTTGCTAATGATATAATTAAATAAATAAAATTAAATACCTGTTAAAACCCATATACAGACTATAAATACTGAAAGAGAGAATGATAGTAATTCAGCTCCTGTAAATCTCCCACACATACCAAATGAAATTTTATTTCCATCTGAACAAGGTCTAATAATATATTGACACATAGGAAGCAGTAGAAAAGCTAAGGCTACTGTTGCTATAACTGGAATATGAATTGTTTATTTAAATTAATTTAAATTTCTTATTAGCTTACTTGCAGTACAAATTGCAAATAACATTTGCATTGAATCGAAGAAGAAAAACATAACAAGTAATGATATACTAGCACCTAATGGTAAACATAATGCTTGAAGCGTATCTAGTGTCTGAACATTATTATCAGTCTGAGACTGTGTGGAAGGATTCAGCAGACAATTTGTACTACCATTTGCACGGTCTCGTGCTTCCTGTTCCATATTTAAACTTCTAAATGAGCCATACACAATAAGAAGCATGGAAATAAGAAATGTCGAGACTCTACTGGAATCGACAATATTGTATGCCCATTGATATTCGACTGTTTGAGTATTGGCTGTGTCTGCCATTTTTTTTTCCAAACCCTTTTTAAGCTATACTGGCTGTCAGTAGGGTTGTCAAAACAAAAAGAAATGTTAATGACCCCTTTTTAATTTCTCATTAATATGTGATTAATTTTTTGATATTTCACCTTGAAGATGGTCTCACCTAGTTTTCAATATCTTGGGTTTTAATCCAATATATCTGAATTTCTTTGAATTCATTACTGAAATGCTATTATTCCGGTTGTTTTCGTTTGAAATGCATATTTAATATTGGAGTAGAACACGGTTATGTATATAGAGACGCCATCTTACTTTTACATAACAAAAACTTATACTTTCTCTTCATTTCTTCTTTAAATTTTTAAGCATTCTGTAAGAGTTGCCTTTCTTAATATATATTCTTCCTATTACATTACATCCAACAGAATTTGAGACCTGAAATGTATAGCTAATGAATATTTATTTTATCAATGCTTATTGCTATTTTCTCAATCTCTTTATATATTATTGTATTGTATATGCAACCCACAATACAGTAGTTTAAAAATTAGAATAATTTTTTCTTAGGAGTATACTTATGTATATTAAATGCTTTAAATTTATATTCTAAATTACATTGCATTATCTTTTGTTTTCTTTTAAAAACGACTCATTCATATATTTACATTTTCGTCAAACATTTATGTTAAAAATTTTATCTGTTGTATCACATGTACAATGCAACTTATTGTAAATTAGCAAGATTAATGGGACAATTCTGCATAAAATAATCTTTACTACTACCAACCAACATTCTTTGGAACTAACATCACACAGGAAAAAAATACTTTTAATATATATCAAACTGTCTAAATGAATATAAGCTTTTGCTTTGGTTAAATATTAATGACGACTTTTTCAGACCTTTGGGAAATCAAATTAATTTTAACTGTTACAATTTGTTTTTGTCGACATATGCATATTTGGATATCTAATAATAGATGTCGTTGTATATACTAATTAAAAGTAATTCCATATTTTTTTAATCGCGTTCTATATCAAAAAAGTAAATTAAAGAAAAAACTTTTTAAATTTTATTTGAAATAAGCAGAAAAATATAGTTAATAGATATTTCTTAAAGTTAGTGTCAAAATGCTTCTCGAGGGTGCCCTGGAAATACTTTCGTTTGTTTATAAACAATCCAGTGTGTACATTTTTGATATTTCAGACTTCAAAGTTCAGAGATTTTTTAACTAATTAAGGATAAGGAAAATAATTGTCCCGTCACCCTTCGCGTTCCAGAAATTATTGGAAAAGAAAAGGGAGCCAAATAGGAGGAGAAATTGCGCGCGCAGACTGACGTCATGTGCGAGGTATAACGGCTCCAGTAGCGAAGAAGAACTATTTTGTCGTGTGGTGGCGGGCGCGGCCATATTGGCAGATCGCGTTAGTGAATCTCCGGTAGTGAACTGAAGTGTTGTTGGCAGAAATCTGAAATCATCTCAAAATGTCTGAAAGAGAGGATAACGTGTATAAGGCAAAATTAGCCGAACAAGCGGAGCGATATGATGGTACGTTTATTTAATATAAATATTGTCGATTTATTTAATAAATCAATGCCGGAAGATTGAGGTTTCTAACGATACATACATACTTTAAAAATCTATATGACGCCAAGCAATATTTATTGACAGTTAAACACCCAAGTATAGATATTCGTAGTTTAATGCATTGTACACATTTTCAGCTATTATTTAATATCTTTAGAAATACGAATTCGTGTAATTTAACTGACGCCAAGTTTAGTTTTTGACAGCCTCTCAAAGACAAGACGATTTCACTTACAACCCACATTATTTCTAGTAGTTTCCTTTATGGAACATTTTAAATTATACACAAGTAATGTACATAGTAATGTGAATATGTATGGATCAATACAAGCGGCGCAAAGCGTTTGTATATTTTAGAATCGTTATTATTAATGCCTCCATGTAATATCTTCTAATCGTGCAAAAAAATACGGAGTATAATCTAAACAAATGCTTTTAATACATTTGGATTTCATGTATCCCGAAGAATTTCTATAAAATTTTTTATATAACTAGTATTAATCAATAAACATGTATATACTTATTATATCCTTTTGACGTTATTGATATGTCGCCCATGTGTCATTTACCTCAGCCTTAACTACTTATAGTAGGCAGCTGGTACTTTGGTAGGCTATGCGAAAAGTCTTTTCTTTCAAGGTTAAATGAGCTTATCATTCGATTTCTAGCATCCGCGTTTGTAACAATAGTAAAAAGTACACCATAAACAGGCACTTCCTGTCTATATATATGCATACTATTCCTTCCTCTATACATACGTGCCTTGTAATTGTGAGTCATATATTAAATTTTATGGATTACCATAGAGATATATTTATAACTTTTTAAACACTTACTACTTTGTTGATAAAAACCATTATCTTGCATTTGTTATATATTCTAATAATCTTCAAATTGAATCTAATAATTTGAAAAACAATTTCTAACCATCATGTAGCCGCGGATTTATCATTTTCTGTATAGTAAATCTGTGTACTTGAATGATTAGCAAACTTAATTTAACAATCATAAAAAGCATATTTTTAATTAATGCACGGTAAGTAATTTTTCAAAATGTTACTAATCACTAAACTTATGTTCTTTTCTTATATTTTTAAAATTTTGGGTCATACTTTTTAATGTTCTCTTTAAATAAACATAACGTTTATTTAGCGATCAATATTTTTTTATTAGGTCTAGTATTGAGACGTCACTTTTTTTTTAAGTATTCGCCCACAGGAATTATTGTGCACTATGAGTCATACTAACTGCGAGTTTATTCATATAATAGTCATACATGGTTGACCATGAAATGCAATATGCGGTAAAAATGGTGTTTTATGGTTAAAGTAATGTTGCTTATGTAACGGAATGGGCAAATGTATCGTACTTCTTTTTTTTTGAGAATTGAAGTATTTTTTAATATATTTATATTTTATATTTCCTTATTTATAGACTTACAATAATGTATATATTTACTTAAATATGTCTCGGGGCGTATTTTTTTTATATAATAGTTCATAATTGAAATTAGACTAACATTGTTTTATCGATTTAATAAAAGCACCTTTCTAAATTCGTAGAAAATTGATTTTATATAAAGTACTTGTGTTTTAAAACTTTATGTAATCTTCATTTAAAAGGACCGTGAGTGCGGTTTATTGTAATGAATGCAATTGTTTGATTTAAGTAATATATTTTTTAACCTATTTACCTATTGCCACTACATTTAGACTATAAACCTTAACTTATACCCATTCTCTGGCAGTCTGGTTTTCACCCCTGTCTCTGGAACCGTCCAGCCAATAGGGTGGCATGTTTCCTTGGCAACCGATATTGATCAGGTTTTGTAGATTCTGGTGGACTGCTGCGCGTTTATATTGACGTCCTGACGCTGAAAATCTGGCGACAGAAGTTTGCAGGCGCCATGGTATTTTGAGAGATTTCAACACTCACGATTGCAGGGGTTATTTTGTAACCCTCTACATTGCGCAATGCACATTACGTTAATGTTCTCTCGTTTTCAAAGAATTAGCGAAAGAGGCTGCGAAAATGTGATCTTCAGGAGGCCATTTTCTAAATTGCGTACTTTGAAAATTGCTTAAAATTGTCGAAGTCTATTCACCGGTTTGTGTTCCTTTATATTCCGATAGGTGTTAATTGCTTTCGTGTGTTACTACTTTTATGATTTTTTAGTTTATTCAATATGAAAATAAATACATTTTAGTAGCAAATACACGAATAATAGATAATTTGCTTTTTTCAATTATCGTAAAATCGCTTGTTTCTAAGCAAAATTAATAATATTCATGAAATTAGTTTTTTTCAATAGACATAACTTACTAATTTGTCGATATAAATGTTCTACCAATTTTTGCAGGAATATTAATTTGAGTTAAAAATTACGTAAGCTTTTACGGCCGGTGTCATTAGTAGTACAATCTTCTGGGGGGCGTTTTGTCGACAATCTGATAGCAGATCTTGAAGAAGCTGACAATATGAACAGCGAAACGTCGATAAAAACTACAACACGACGAAACCCACAAGAAGATCGTATTACCATTATATCAAGTTTCTTCGGTTCAACTCCAAGACAATTTTTTAATGTGGGTTTAATTTTTGATTTTTAATGATATTAACATTTCAGGGATTTTCCGTAGTATAGAAGTCAAAACTTTGTATAACTCAGTTTAATATACAAGTTGTTCTTTTTCCTCTGCTCATAGTTTTAGAGTTCTCATAATGTTCGTAGAATCTTTTTTATACACTAGAGTCCATATTATTGGAGAGAATTAATCTATTTAAGGTTTCATTACATTTGATAAAATGTAGCGATAAGTAAACCGATGCATTTTTCTACAAATTTCGAATATTCCCTCTATGATATACCATAATGTTTCTTTCTATCTGCTTTTCATTGTCTTTGTATTCTACAAGACATTAAAGCTTTTTATGCAGTTATGAAAATTCATTTTTTTGTTGGTTTTCCTTTGGGAAATGACATTCAATGCATGTATGCAAACCAGTTTCATTAAGATTACATCCAACCTATTTTAAAATTGTCTAGTACCTACAACATTGTTTTATTTAATAATTTCTTCGTCTCAGCATGTTTTGTATTATATTATAATACTATTATATTATTATACAATACTGAAAGTAAATTATGTGATAAAGAAAATTCCCTTTTTTAATTATTATAATGTTATGACATTGCATCTTTGCTTTACATATTTCATTAAATATTGAGATTTTTGTAAATTTTCACAAAATATTTTTTTCTTATATTGAAGAGAAGAAAACTTGGTACTTATTTCCACTACCTAATTACTATATCTTTTTTCGCCTCATTTAAATTTAGCGTTTGTTATGCAACGTATGGTGACGGTTTTACTACTGGTACATATTATGTATGTATATATAACTTTCTAATTTAAATTTATTGAAAAGTTTACATGAAGGAGCAATATCTTTGTGTAAACTTCTAATCCAGTGAATTTTAAATTGTGGTTGGACTCGATTATACTTTGTACTTCGAGACATCTGCAATGAATACATTTTTCTATAGTCTTTAATAGTAACACAATATAAAATTCAAAATGCCATATTAAACTTATCACAATAGAAAAGCAGGGTGCGAACATCAGTGTATGTATCAGATGGTGTACAAATTTCGTGAATGTTATACCCATTGCAGTTATTCTCATTTAGGTCAATTTTGGTCAGCGTTATACCTACCACATTGGTCACAAATCTCCAATTTACCTCAATTTCTGAATTGTCGCTTTCTATTGCAATAACTTTAGCCATTTTCTAATAAAATAGTATACATTTTCCTACCGGTAGTTACCTTTTTTCACACTTTTTCGATTTACTGTGTAACTTACAGTTTGTTGTTTTTTTGTTTATTATTCTTAATTATTTTATAAATCTCTTTTGTGCAATTATCCAATGGATAAATACTATAACATCTGAAACTAGAGATCCCCATTTTGTGTAGTAGCTGTTTTGTATCAAGCAGTATTTAAAAGTATAGCAAAATCTATTTTATTTAAACTAGTTTATATTATGCTGGTTCTGGACCATCAATTTGTGATTTTCTAAAAATAAGTATAGCATACAAATTTTAAATATTTGCTTAAAAACACCATTTGTCATATTTTTTCTTGCTCAAGATTACGTGAAAATTTTTAATATTTAACGCTTTCTTTAGGATTCCTTACAAATATAACTATTTCATTATTTGATATCATTTGACTACTTAAAATCGAAACCTGTGATAATAATATAGGAATAAAACTAATTAATTAATAAAAGGTGTTCCGATAAGACATTTCATTTTCAGTAGTCTATATTAATAGTTGTCATGACTCAACCTGTAACTACTTGACAGATGACAACTAAAAACTACGCCATTAATAAAAATGGAACGATATACGCTTCAACAACGCATTGAAATTATTAAAATTCACTACAAAAATGGTGAAAATTTCGCGGTCACAGTTCGTAAAACTAAAGCATTTTTGGGTCGTCGTGAAGCACCTTCTCGGCCAGCAATTGTGAAACTGGTGGAAAAATTTGAGCTGTTGGGACAAGTTGGTCATGTGAAGAATCGAACTCGTGCACGTCGCTCAAGAACAACAGAATATTGCTGTTGTAGCCCATAGTGTTGAGGAAAACCTAGGTTTTTACTTTTCTCGTCGATCTTTGGAATTGGGTATACCACGAACGACATTACACCGTATTTTTCATAAATGCTTAGGTCTTAAGGCTTTTAAAGTTCAGTTAACACAAGAACTCACGCCTACCGACCATCAACAACGCCATGTCTTTGCTGATTGGGTCCTTGAAATGCATCAAACTGATCCGGAATTTCATTGAAAAATCATCTTGAATGAGGCTCATTTTCAACTCGGAGGCTACGTTAACAAGCAGCATTGTTGCATTTGGGGCTTGGAAAACCCAAGAATTATTGTTGAAAAGCCTTTCCATCCTCAACGTGTGACTGTTTGTTACGGTTTTTGGTCTGGCGGGTTATTGGACCTTACTTTTTCGAAAGTGAGGCTGGAGCAACTGTTACGGTGACTAGATTGCGCTATCGCTATTAATGATTTTGTATGGCCGGAATTGGAAGATATTGATGTGGACGACGTTTATTTTCAACAAAACGGCGCTACGTGCCACATAAGTAACGATATCGTGTGATTTCTCGAAGAGGCGATCACAATTGGCCACCGAGATCTTGTAATTTAACACCTTTATACTTTTTTCTTTGGGACTACGTGAAAGATAAGGTCCATGTCAATGGCCCACAATCGATTCAAGGCCTCGAAGATGGAATTCGTGAAGTTATCGAGGACATAACAGTCGCAAATGTGCGAATTGGTGATGGAAAATTTCATGAAAAGAATATGGTCCTGCAAGCGTAGCCGTGGCGGCCTTTTGGCTGATATTGTTTTCCATTATTAATGGCATACCCTCCTCTTTACAATTAAATAAACATGCGATGATTTCGCTTAAATATACTCGTTTTTTTTTACATATCAAAATGAAATCTCTTATTGGAAGACCCTATATAAATATAACAAAGGTAAATAGAATATATATTTTGTGACGCTTTTGCATTGCAGTTTTTATTTCTTACCTAATCATTTCCTTTTTATTCTGTATTTTCGTTCTTGTACATATTAATTACAGTTTCATTTATATGGTTATATTTTGAAATGTTTTGTGTTATTGACACATTATAAATATAACACATTTCGTTAAAAGAAGCAGGAGAAGCATCTGACTTGGAAGAAGAGTCTAATAAAAGATATTTTATAGATTAAAATAATGATTGTATGTCCATAGTTCAATAACGTTAAATTTCATTAAAAATTTAAACCAATATACAAAAAAAAGGAAGGGTTTTTAAAATATAATCAATAAATAATTTCAATACCGTCTTACCTATGGCTATATATCTTCCATATTGAAAGCTCACGTAGATGATACATCAAGTTACAATGTATTACTAGAGGGTGAACTGGTACGTCATCCTCGAAACACCTAAAATTATAGTTTCGATTCATTTTTTCTTATTTATTCTTATCTATTTAACTATCATTAATCTAATAATCAACAGAAAGAGCACTAGATTCAGGAATAAAGTAATGTAAAATAGTTTTAGTTTTATATATAATTTTGCTCAATCACTAAATTATGGGCCGTTGAAGTAATACGCGTAAAAATAAAAAGTTTGCAATCTAATTGAACAAGTAATTATGTTTTGCGCCTAAGATTTTTTAATTTCTTCTGTTGGATATTATATTATTTACATTTTTTATTTTTATCAAAACAATAACGTGATATTCCGTTGTTGAATTTGAATCTTTTCCATTATAGACCTAATAGATACTAATTATTTTTTTCTGTAGTGTGTTTATCTGAGATATTTTCTACAAAGGCATTGGAGGTTGATCAGAAATTTGTAATGACTTAAATTTTTTTTTATTATCTATCGCATTTAAAAAATTGTTAAATATATTTGCTGATACCGGTCCAGTTGCTGCTGCTATTACTGAAATTAAAATTTGGCAAAAAATTCTATTTCCTCCCCTTCAATAATTTTTGATTTGTCCTGTAAAATAGTTGAACCATTCATTTTACTAAAATAAAAGTTATATTCTGAAGGGTTGATCCAGAAATTCATGTTAACAAATACAATGTAAACAATTTTATTAACAGTAAATAACACATCGATAAATATACGTAAAACTACATTCATACCTAATACTATACCTTCAAGGGAAAAAAAATATTTTCTTAAATTTATTTTTTATTATTTTTAAATGATAACTTTATTTTAAAAAAAAACATAAAACTGAAACATGTATTTTAAAAATTTAAAATATAGTACAACTATTTTATTTATAACTAAATCCTTAATCTTTCAAAAATGGAAGAAAAAACAAAAATATAATTAAAATATAAAGCATGTACATTTAATACCACTTGTATTGTTTTGAAAATACACAGAAAATATTTGCTTATAAAAACATATTTTAATGGTTTTTGTACGAATATGTGTATCGCGTCGCCTAAAATGATTAGTGAATGGATGAAATAGATTATTTCTTTTTCAACCCGTTGACAGGTGATTATTATTACCGGATATATACTGTTTTGGTCGCTTTTTAGTCTCTTTTCTCGTAGTCTGTTGTGCACATTTGGATTTGAAAATATATTTTTAAAATATTGAAGATAAATCTATAGGTAAGATTCTATTGAAATAATTTATTTATTGCTTATATTTTGAAAAAAATACTCTTGCTTTTTTCTATTTTGGTTTAAATTTTTACTGATATTTAATGTTGTCGAACTATGGACATACAATTATTATTCTAATATACAGAATATTTTTTATTACAGACTCTTCTCCCAAGCCGGGTGCTTCTCGGGCTTCACCTAACGAAAAATGTTGCATTTGTGATCTGTCAATAAAGCAAAACGTTTCATAACATTATAATAGGCACTTAAATGAAATTGAAATAAATGTGACAGAGAAGAAAACTATAGGAAAATAAGAAGATATGGAAATGATAAAGCGAGAAATGAAAGTTGAAACGTAAGAGCTGCCAAAGGTATCTTCTATTAACTATTATCTGTTATAATTATTTTAATTCTATTTAATTTGTAGTCTGAAGTTCATAAACTTCTATTTGAAGTACTTTGAGAGAATCTGCGAATGGCGCTTAGGTGAAAGAGGAAGACACTGATTTAAAATTTTAAAATAAAGTATATTTTTCTTAAAATATTTTTTTATTTTTACAAATATAAAAGTCAATGAATTTCTGGTGAAAAAATTTTGAATACATAAAATTATACTATTTTACACAACTTCTTTATACGTGGATTTAGTACTTTTCTGATGGTTAAATTAGTAATTGTTAAACAGATACGTAAAGTGTTTTATAATAAAAATTCGATAAATGTGTGGTAAAAACAGCTGTTTTTAGTTCAGAAAATAAAACTACAGAATAAGTATCAGATAAATTAATAAATATGGTTTGCTTATTAGTCTATCTTTTGAAGACTATTTTCCAATCCACTCTTATATAATGCATTTAACATAATTTATCATCATAGTAAAAAAATGAAATACTAAAATCATACAGTCACGTGCACGAAAATAGCAGTCTTAAATTGATATTTATAAACATTTACAACGGACAATTTCGATAAAGGTATATTGAAATTATTTAAAATCCCTGAATATATATGGTTTCAAGTAGAGTACCGAATATGATGGGGAATTACTGAGTTTTTTTAGTCATGCACTATTATTTGCCTATGCGTTAAAATAGCAGTACCATAGCTGGCGGCACTAAACGCAGACGTATGAAGTTCCGTCAGAATAATTCAACAATTTTTTAATCATCCATTTCTGTTGTAATTATACTCGATCTACTTAATAGAGGCAAAACCTAAAAGTTTATATAAAATACGCTTTCATTTTCTGCGAAAATGATTGCAAACGCTAAGAACTGGATGGAGAAAAGTGAAAGAAAATCGTGATGGAAAAAGGAAAACTAATCCTAGAGAACATAGAAACATAACTTGTGTAAAGAAGATACCGTTCATAAATTTAGCTGCATATTAATTCAATGAAAGTTGCGTGAATGAAGGCCTAGGAAGGTACCATTATTAAATAAAAGGCAAATACAAAGTAGATTGTTCTTTGCTCATGAACACTTACAATGGGACGAAAAAGAGTGGCGTAATGTACTGTGGTCCGATGAATCGAAAATAATTTTATTTAATTCCTGTACTTACCAACAAGACGTATAAAGACCACCATTGACAGCATTTTAATCCCAGTACACCAAAAAGAAGGTAAAATTCGGAGGCTCAAGCATCATGCTGTGGGGATATTTTTCGTGGTATGGCGTAGACCCTTTACTCGAGGTAGAAGGCATAATGAATGCTGATGTCTATATGAACATATTACAAATTGTGCTTCTACCATATTCAGAGGAAGAGATGCCACTAAGATGGTCGTATATGCAGGATAACAATCCGAAGCATTTTACTCATAAAGCGAAAACATCGTTTCGAGATAATAACGTTCGCGTTTTGGGTTGGCCGGCACAACCGCCAAACTTAAACCCCATTGAAAATTTATGGCTAGAGTTGAAAAATACTGTATCTGTTACTCAGCAACAAAGTATTGACGATCCATGGAGAATATGCCAAGCCGAATGGCAATGAATTTCAGCAGATATGTAGATAACTGGGGAACCCGTTACCCCACTGGTGTCAAGAGGTGATAAACAATAAAGGTCAAGAAACAAAATATTAAGTGTTACAATCCAATTAACTAAGTAAAAAATGAGACTTGCTTAGTATTTGGCTAAACTGCTATTTTAAAGCACAATTATTTAGTTTGTCCTAGAATATAAACAGTTTTATTTTCTCTTTGGTGTTCAGAAACATATTTATTTATTGTTATAATTATGTAACATGTTGAAATAAAGAGTTCAATAAACTTCAATTTCTTTTATTTAACGTATAAATTGATATTCCAGCAAATTTAAGACCACTGCTATTTTCATGCACATGACTGTATATTTGAACAAAATCTTTAAAGATAATCTTCACTATTAAAAATTTTCACCCTGCTTTGAATGTGAACAAGCAAAAATGAGACAAACAATTTTTCCCTTTTCGTGAGAAATACCCAAAATTTGCCTTAAAATTACTAAAATGATACAAAAATTACTAATTATAGTTATTTTAGATGTTCACAATTTGGTGCTTTGAAAATGGCGTAATATAGATATCGTAGATTATTGTTTAATTTGACTGGAATAGTTATTTACTCAGTTATTACATACATCCTTGTAAGCAAGCCAATAAGTTTCCATTGGTTTAAAAAATTATCTACCTACTAGCTGTAGCCAATACGTAATTTAGTTAATACAATGGAATAATTCTAAATAAATGTTTTTCCTCTTGAAAAGATAAAACAATGGGAGAAGAATATCTTCTACATTGCCACAGGTAATTCAGGATTCATATGTGTTAAAAATTAAAAGTATCGATTACATTATTTTCTACACATCTGCGTGACTCGAGCTGTAGACATATCTTAGGCTTTGCGAGCTGTTGCACGTGTCCATAAAGGAAGAAAAGCTATTATGCTCTGTCAGCTTTTCAAACAATATCAAAATTATTAATATTTTGTCATAATTTGAAAGAATAGTTAATTTTCTTATATCACATGATTTGCTTATATTTTGTGTTTAAAAAGCTTTTTAGAGCTAATTTCATTTTATTAAAATTTTCCGTTGTCATTCTCATTGAAGAGCAAATCGGAACAGATATATACAGCTGATTTCTTTAACGATTTTTCCTCGTATTTGTTACGGAATTCTGTAGATCTTCTTAACAGTCTTAGGAAAATAAGTCACAAATTTGGGGTGAAATGTACTTTAATCCATATTGCCAAATATTGTATCTAATACCTCAGAAAATCTTAACGCAAAACACATCAGTCACAATTTCTCGTTGGTATGGAGAATTCAAATATGGACGGATTAGCCTTAGCGACGATCTAAGAGCAAGTTCACGAAAAATGGCAGTCACTTAGGAAAACCTCGATGTTGTGCTCAAATCATCAACGAATATCGACATGTGACATCGCCAGATTGAAGCATTATTGGGAATTTTAAAGACCCCAATTCAAAAAATTTTGCCTAAAGAATTCTTTGTAAAAAAATTAGTTTCCCGTTGAATACCCCCATCTGTTGACCAATGAACAGAAAGCAGCTAGACTGATTTGGTGTCAAAAAATTATAGATCGCTTCAACGCCGGAAATTCTAAAAACGTGAACAACATTGTCAGTGTTGATGAATCCTGAATTTACTCATACGAGCCAGAAAATAAACGGCAGTTGTCTGTGTGGATGTTCCAAGATGAAGAAAAGCTGACAGGTCATCTGTTCTCGAAGTGTCTCCAAAAAGATGATCGCGACATTTTTCTCGAAAGTAGACTATGTAGCAACAATTCCTCTACAAGACTATCCAAGTTCGCACACAGCACGCAAAACAATTGGATTTTTAACGTAACAAAATGTCGAATTGTTGGACCATCTTCCGTACAGTCCGGACCTAAGTCCCAACGATTTCTTTACGTTTCCGAAAATCAAGAACGGGCTGCGTAGTCAAAAGTTCTAGTCATCAGAAGGAGCAGTCGATGCTTTCAAAAACGCAATTTTGACTGTACCAACAAACGAATAAAACAACTTCTAGAATTAGTTCGAGGGCATGCAAAAGCGCATTAATCTTCGTGGAAAAACAAAGAAGTCTCTAAAATCTATCTATTGTTTTATTCCGGTTTTACATGCAAAACTTAAAAGACAACCCACGTATCTTATGTAAAATATTTAAGTGTTTATTGTTACATATCCATCAGTTTTGAAAAATAATTTATAGTGCACTTATAAAATGTCAATTGTAACTTTTTAAGAAAAGTAAATATAAAAGAATGAAAGGTTGCCGACGCAAATGATGTATAACTAATAAAATGCGTATTGCTACACTTGTCAGATGCTTTGCGCGAATGCCTTAGCTGTTTGTATACCATAAACTCAATAATATAAACTAAAATATTAGTAACTTTAAAAAACAAATTTTTAAGTTAAAATATATTACAGTTACACATATGCATCTTTTAAAAAAATAACTTTTCAGTCATTGATTTATTATGAATGAAGTTAGGTACAGAAAGAGGTGGGATGAGTCGCCAACAAAATTCTTGGTAATGAGTGACCTCCCCCACTTCAGAAAAGTATAGAAACCATTGTTTAATAATTTCAATGGTTGTCTTATTTATAAATATTTGCAGTATTTAGAAATTTTATAAAAATCTTCTATTTTAAAACTATAGAAAACATAGTATACTATTAAAATGATAAAATGTAATATTTTAGAATATGCCAATTATGTATCAAAATATTCAAGCTTTTGTATTGTTTACTAAAATTTTAATCAACCCCATAAATAATTTATATAGTGGATTAACACCAGGTGAATGCCTAGACCGCTGAAATAAGCACAGTTCATTAACAATTTAATTAAGCAGAAATATTAAATGAACTGTGACCTTGCACATGTACGGTTGGAAACATTTATGGAAATGCAGAAGTGAAACTAGGCATTTTAAAAATATTTAAATTTTAGTATTCTTATAAATACAATATTTTAATAAAACCGGACTCATACCATAACGATTTTGTGATTTTACAAAATAATATATGTGAAAATTTTTTAAAGAAGGTATATAATCGAGAAAAATCATTTTATTATAAATATTGGGTCTGGGAAAAAGTTCGTGGCGTTTTTCCCGATAGATGGCATTGGTTGCCGATAACTAAAGAACAACAAGTCACACCGACACCACCGACGGCTCGTTTTTTAGATGACCTTCCGAACGTCAGTTTGAGCGTAGAAACATTGTAATCGGTGCAGTGGTTGGAAAGTTATTCGCACTTGAAAATGGAGAAGAATAATGAGAAATTTCGCTATGTTCTGCAATATTATTATGATAAGGGGAAGAACGCTGCGCAGGCTTGTGATAAAATTTGTGCTGTGTACGGTGAAGGTACTTTATCGAAATCTGTTGCGCGGAAATGGTTCGCTCGCTTTCGTTCTGGAAATTTCAATGTGAAAGATCAGTCACGCTCCGGTCGTCCAATCACTGAAAAATCTGATGAAATTCTTGAAAAAGTCCAACAAGATAAGCATATCAGCAGTGTCGATATTGGCATGGAGCTAGGCATTGACCACAAAACTGTTTTGAACCATTTACACAAAGCTGGTTACAAAAAAAAAGCTTGACGTATGGGTTCCTCATGAGTTGAGCGTGAAAAACATGATGGACCGAATTAACATCTGCGATGCGCTGCTGAAACGGAATGAAATCGAGCCGTTTCTGAAACGTTTAATAACCGGAGATGAAAAATGGATTACGTACGATAATCGGAAGCGTAAAAGATCGTGGATAAAGGATGGTGAGCCGTCACAAGCGTTCGCTAAGCCAACATTGACGCCAAAAAAAGTGATGCTGTGTGTATGGTGGGACTGGAGGGGAATCGTCCACTACGAGCTACTTCCAACTGGTCAGACGATTGATTCTCAACTCTACTGTGCACAACTAGAGAGATTACGCCAGGCGATTGAAAGAAAACGGCCCGAATTGATTAATAGGAAAGGTGTTGTCTTCCATCATGACAACGCCCGACCACACACTTCTTTGATGACCCGTCAAAAATTGAGAGAGTTTGGTTGGGAAGTTTTGATGCACCCACCTTACAGTCCGGATATAGCACCCTCTGACTATCATCTGTTTCGATCTCTGCAGAACTCTCTCAATGGAATTAAGTTGGTTTCAAAAGAAGCCTGTGAAAACTACTTGATTCAGTTTTTCGACCAGAAACCACAGAAGTTTTTCACCGATGGGATCATGGATCTACCAAAAAAATGGCGAAACATTGTCGATAATAATGGAGCATATTCGGTTTAAATGAATTCGTCCACGCGCCATGCGGGGACCAGTTGAATTTTACTGAAAAAACGCCACGAACTTTTTCCCAGACCCAATATTAATAACCTAACGTTCAATCCTATGTAAATTTTCTTAAATTGTACAATTCTTCGTGTTTCCTTTTCATTCAGGTTCCGTTTTTTAATTATAAATTTTGTAACTAAAACTTATTTATTTGTACATGACGTTTTTAATAATTATTTTTAAATGACAATTACATATATATTAATTTTAGAAAAACTATTCAAGTTATTCTCTTTGTTTAAATTTTGATTATTTTTATATTGTTTGCACCTTTGTCGTATGTTACACCACATCTCATTATTTAGAAAAAATGATGGGTATGGTAATATTTTACTCAATTCTTTAAATTTCATAATAGTCAAACACAGTAATTATATTGCATAATTAAGTTAGTATCTGATTAGATACAAGCATTTGAAATACGTCTCCTATAATACTTATGAAGCTGAATAATGTAAAGTTATTTAAATTTTAATAGAATATATCCGAATAAAAAACTAGAGAAACATGTATTTGCTCATAATATTTATTTACATTTTGATAATATCGAAAACTACGTTGTTTGCATTTAGGCGAATTGCTTAAAGATATAATGGGAATAGTATGTAGTTACATAATTTTTTTAATAGGCAATTTAAGAGATTTTGGGATGGCGTGTTTATCTATTGTTGTAATAAATAACAGTTAATGGTAATATGATCTAAGTGGAAAACAAATTGTATTATACACGCTCACTGTTTCTAGGTTTAGTTTCGATATATATTAAAAATTATAAAGCTTCCTGAGTATGTATATAAAATATAGTACATGCGTAATACTTGTTTCATCTAAATATTGCATGATTCATTTCATAGATAATAGATTTGCCATAGACAAAGAAAACAAAATGTAAATTTCTATTATAAATATAAGAAATACGTGAATATAATGGTATAGTAATTGTTATCGCCACGTTTTTTAAATAAATCATAATGAATAGTAATATAATTTTTGTCCTAATGCCCAATGTTGGGCGTAATGTGTACAATCTGTTGGAAAAGTAATATCTGCTCCTGGTTACAATTAAATATCCACACTACTTTATACACGAATATGCAAACTTTTCACATTAATTTTGTTCGTGTATTTAAAAGCGATGTATAAGGTTTCAACGTAGAAGATAGTATTGATATTTAAAAGCGTAATGTGTGAATGGGTTTACAGTTACACTTCAGTATTCTTTCACCTACTATTTTTGTACTACAAAACTGGATTCGAAACATAAGCTATTATTATTATTGGTTGGTATAAAGTATGTACGTAATTTAATTTTTTAAAAAATTTATATTTACAAAGTTTAATATACAAGAGTATTCGCCCAGAGTTTAGTGTTTTGTTGAATAATCTCTCTAACAAGAAAAATTATATTTAACTGTCATTATTTGTACAAAATTTTGGATTGTATCGAGGTAATTTTATCGCATTCCTCTAGTATTCGAATTTATGAATCATTTCTGATAAAAAAAAAACTTTTCCATACGAGCTCAAAGATGCTCAATAATGCTAATATCGAATGACTGACATGGAGTTTCCAATACATCTTGTACATCCATTCTTGGTATAATGCTTCAGATCGTTGTTCTGCTACAAAATGAAACTTTCAGGCTAATTTCGCAGCAGAGACTAAAATATTCAAATATGTGTACATTATTCCGTCTATAAATTGAAGATTTTCCACTCCTGCAGTGGACGTGCGCCTTCTGGCTGACCCTGCGCTGCGCTTCCATGATAACTTACCACTGAGTGCAAGTTCCGACTTTCATATTATCTCCAGACTTTTTCTTGAGGATGAGTTGAAATGTTCAGGTTTATTTCATCCCTGAATATCGTCCATTTTCAATTAATGTTATTTTTGTTCGATTTCTCTTGATATCTACCATTTTTGTTTGTACGATTATTTCAACATTGATGTTTTTCCTGTCTCTTTTAATTCTGCAAGAATTTTGATCATCTGCGTTTTATTTCATGCTGGCAAATTTTTTGCCGATCTATCCATGTTTGTTTTCTATTTTCTTTTTTGCATCTTCTGCATATTTTTTTACCAATTCACTAATTTTTCCTGCCGAGTTTCCCTTTTTTTTCAGAAAGACGTGATGTTTCTCTTGTCTTTGGAATTTTCTTATGGCTTATTGATATCACAGAAATATACGAATTACGTACATCTATTAGATTGAATACTGAATAATATTATTCTTTCTAATTTTACTGTTCGTTACTTTCCAAACGGATACTTTTTTTGTATAATTACAATTCACATCGAAATTTTATAAGCGCTCTAAATACTTGAACTCCCCTCATACAACCTAATGTACTTTCACAACTTGAATTTCTAAAACGAAGTGCTTCGTTAGAGAATCCCCTAATGGCATTGTACTTAACAACAACATTCTCTAAAACAGAAGAGACCTGGAAAGTGCAAACATTAACAGCTTTTAAGAGGGAAGGGTATTTTTTCACCTTGTTTTACAACACGTTCGTCCTTCCACAACAATCATCCCCTCGGTGTTACCGGCACGATCGAGTTTTTTTGCCCACTTCAAAGTGAAAAATGTAGTTCGGCAGACTAGACAGGATGTTAGAGTTGATTACTGAAGCGTTAACTAATGAATTATTTTCAAAGCAGCGCGCTTAATATAGTATTATCATATCACGCTATCGCTTGAATATAGGACAAAATTTACGATGCATTATCTGCTGGTCTATGTTAAGGGCTCAGGTGTTTTTGTGGTATTTTGATGTTATATCAAAAAATAACCTTATGTTTTAATATAAATAGATTCATACATGGAATTTATGATTTAAATATAGAAAGATCAATGAAGCATATAATCATATAATTCGACTGGAACGTTAATCAATCCCATGTCTTAAATTTCCATGAAAAGTTTTCTAATAATTAGTGATCCTTTTGCTATTTTTAGACATTAATTATTACTTAATATTCATATTATAATAATAAATTACAACTTGTTTTACACTTGAAAAAAATATTTGAACATTTACAACCTATATTCCAAAATTAACAGGAATAGCTTTAAGAAAATAGTTAAGAAATTTAGACAAAAATTATTTCAACATAAATACAATGACTACAAGTTCAAGAAGCGCATCAAGTGACTTTGTAATAGTATTGAGATTGTTCGTCGTTGACTATGTTTTCGATTGAACAAAGCCGTTCCCTTTCATCAAAAGTAGAAAATAAAAATATGTACAGTGCCAAATTGGATGAATACCATAAATGTCAAAGTAAAAAATTTTAGTTTTTGTCAATATATTAATGACAATGAACAAAGAGTTGTACAATTTCGAACAATAAACGCAAACTACTTGGTTCTCAGCAACACACAAAGATAATCCTCAGCATTAATCGCATGAAACGAATTCTGTGTGAATAATTTCAAATTGTAGAAAGAAATAAGCATTGCGTTGATTTTTGACTTTTCCAAGCAAGTTTTTCCCGTCTTCTCTAAATCTTTTTCGGGATAAAAAATATAAAAAATGTATTTTAATAAAATGCTATATTTTAGTTACATTATAAAATAAATGTTAGTTATTGCTGCAATCGCTGTTATGTACAAATTAATATATTATTGTTATAACAAAAAACGCTTTAGAATCCCGGAAATTAACGTAGTTATAAAATTACCATCTTCTGAGTAAAAGCAATTATACAATAGTATCATTCGCAGTCCTATGTTATCTATACATGTAAAGCAACTGCTGGCAATAAAATAAATACATTTACTAGCTATGCTATGAAACAAAATTAAGGAAAACTATGTCGATAGGTTCAAAAATAAAATTGGAGGTTTTGTGGGACACCGCAGGTTGGTTTTTTTTCAGAATTTGCTTTTCTCAATTTATCTGGTAGAGTAGTCTAACACGATTTGTTAACGGTTCAGCGCTTTGCAACATAGTCTGAAAATTTAAATTTGCTTTCTTCGACGGAGACCTTGCGTGAGCTCTATTGAGGTTGTTTGGATTCAGGGACATAGTGGTGAAGCTAGGTTTCATCAACCATAACTTATCTTCACCAAAAAGTCAATTTGGTTCTCATTCTTTCACGTTTAAATCACAATTCAACAGTCATGGTGCCACCTTGTAGACAATAATACAATAAAAAATGTGATGTACGCGTTCAATCGATATACTAACGATGCTAGTTAACCCGATGATATTAATTCTTCTCTCCTTCAAGACAATATCATTACTTCTATATATCATTTCCCGAGTTATTGCAGTTTTTGTTTGATTGTCCTTGTCATATGTGAACATGAAAATTGCACAAGCTAAACACGAATTGAGGAAGACGAAGCATTGTTGGTCAATATTTCAAATGCGCTTGGTCCTTTAAAATATAAATAGGTACAAATCTACTATCACGAGTTTACACATTTTAGGATTTACGATTTTCCTTTAGACGCTTTATTTTGCAACTTTTAAACCAAATATATAAAATTAACTAAATTTCATTTGTCACCATAAAAAAAATAGCAAAATTAGAATATAGCGCTTAAAGTTTTTCTGAAAGAGTGTTAGTAGTTCGGGGTCTCACTTTTATTATCCTCGTAAATATTAAAAAATAAACTTTTGTGAAAATATTTAATATAATTTTATATAAATTAGGAGTTTCTTCAATATTATTGAGGATTACTTGTTGTTTATTGTCAGTAGGATAACTGAAATTGATAAGGTCTAAATAAATAATTTTAATCATAAGTAAGTAACCTTTTAGATAACATTTTAAAAAAATTATGCAATATTGGGGCATTCCTTTTACCTGTAGAGTTTAGTTACCATGAAAAAAATGTTAAAAGTAAGAGGAAATTGAATGCGCTTTAGTACTTAGCTTAGGCTACAGAGTAAATAATGAAAACCGTAATAAAGTAACGTTGGTCATCTTGATTTAGTGTTCATGACATACAATGCTGTTGCTTTATTCGTTTATGTGCAGTTAAAGTAAAGTATTTATTAATAGCTTGCTAATACAGATCATTTATATGCTCATTTTTAATGTTCATATAAGTAGTAAGTTGTAATACGTAAAGCTTATTGGAAAACATTAATGGTATGCTGATGTCATTGAAGAAGTAGATATTGACTCTTTTCCAAAGTTTGGTGTTTATTTATTTACAATGATCTTTTATTTTGCGACCAATTTTATTTGGCCGGCGGAAAAAATGTGAACTAATACGCGAAACCTTTTACCTCTCACCTCCTTAATCTATATATTCAGCTGAAGTACAGTCAAGGACAATATCATATCTATTTTGATCTATTTGTTGTTTGAGTTTATAGGTTAGTTTGTGTGTTTCTTGTAATGTGTTTGTTGTTTAATCTAATAGGCTGCAGTCATAACCTCACATTCACATGTCAAACATTTGAATTAAACCCCTCAAATTTTTTTCCGGGAGTGTATTTTTTAAAACGATCGTGCTGCTGGCCAAGTTGAATATTGGTTGTAGTATAGATATATTTGTAGTAATTTTTCGATCATCTGCTTTGTTTTATACAATCACTTGGAACCATAAAGTTGCAAATGCTATGTAAATTGTTAATAAGGCATATGTCTAAGCAAAATGAAGAGATTTCCAAATATACATTAGTCAAAGTAAGTTCTGCAGGTGCAGCTGATTACTAAAATTTAACAAGTGCGATATTTAAAGATTAAAAGTTCCTTCCTGAAAAGACGATAATTTTTAAGTTTTATTTTTTTTAAGTCTGATAATATTCTCTGGACTACTAAAGTATTAAAACTTCACACAAGTAAAAAATTTACAATTTTGTAGCAAGAGATTTATGAGATTTATGTTAAAGGGTGTATCAAATGCCGGAGGCAAAACCACAACTATCTCAATTAATATTTCTGTATAATATATATATATAATTGGATATAACTGAAAAATATTAATAATAAATATAATAATAGCAGATAACCATCGAATAGTTTTGTCAAAAATTCTTATGGACCGTTATTTAATTCTTCCAAAGATATATCAAAAGGTAAATTGGCATTAGATGATATTCTTTTCTGTTTCGCACGATCTAAATAATCCCATCTATATTCGATAATATTTAAATCTGGACTTTATGTTCGCCAGACTAAAATTTGTAAAACTCCTTGCTGTTCAATTTCATTTAAGGAATTCTTAATGATCCTAGCGATACGTTTCGTGCGCTTAGAGCTACTTGTGATCTACGTAATCGGCTCACCGAAAGCACAATTCGCTATATAATCGAAAAATTTGAAATGCAAATTTCATTGTTGGATAATACGCGACCACATTCAACACGTAGTGAAAAAATATAGCGATGGTAGCTGAGAGTGTACACGATGGCCGTGAAGAATTGATTCGACGTAGATCTTAACAGCTTGGCTTATATACAAAAGTAAAGTATATAAAATTCAACTCGTTCAAGAATTGAAAGCGGCTGACCTTTAGAATCGTCACTGTTGGGCTCTTGAAAAGCTTGAAGAAGATCCACTGTTTTGGAACAAAATTTTGTTCGGCGTTGAGGCCCATTTTTGGCTTAATGAGTTGATAAGCCTGTGAAAGCATTGCTTATTGCGAGAACAACATTTAATTTCACGTAATGGACCTGCGCAATGGTTGCCTAGATCATGTGATATCACGCCTTTAGGCTTTTCCATGGATAATCCAGTTACGATTGAGGAACTGGAAGCCAAATTTAGTCGTGTTATTCGCCAAATAACACTTGCAATGCTCGAACGCGTAATCGAAAATTGGAACTTTAGAATGGACCATGTTAGGTGCAGTTACGGTCAACATTTATAGGAAATAACGTTTTAAAAATAAATGTCAAGAATGGTTCTTTTATATGATAATAAAGAACATCAGATAGAATTGAAATGTTTTGTTTTTGAAATGAACCACCCATTATAATTGCTATGAAAAGGACTTACTTCAAAATATATTTATTATCTTATTCCATTTTAAGTTCATTTTTTTATTTGCAAGAATTGCTCTCTCTTTCAGAAAACATTTTTTTCTTGTTAACATATGCGGTAATCGCTTAAAATAATTAGACAGCTTGTTTGTTTATAGACAACACAGATTACAAAAAAAAACTTACATTTCCAATTTGACACCACATTTTTTGACGATTATATTTGATAGGGAATTTCAGCCCTCTACAGGTCTATAAGGTTTGTTTTGTGAATACACTAACTCATTGTTTCATTACTTTTAGAGGATTGGTGTACATGTAACACAATCACTTGGATTAAGTCTCAAGAGGGACGGAGCGAATTAGTAATCAGGTTTCGACCGAAACTATTGATAGCTTCTATTATTGCTTTTTTTCTTGTTTGTATTTGCGGCACGAAATCAAGCGTTATTAATGTATATTGCACAAGTAGCTGAATAATAATTCGGTCCGTAATTTTTCTTTAGTTTGGAAATCGGCGAATAATTATGTCCATAAAGTTACAATAATAACGTTTGCAATTACACTTTCTCCAGTGACATACAATTAAGACCATAAAAAGGTTATCAATCGAGAAGCGCAGTTTCAAAAACAATTATTATTAATTCTTCTATTGATATTGATTTTTATTTTATTTTGAAACGATTGAATTTCATTTACGGTCAAAATAAATTCAAAAATTTATCAGACTATTTTATATATATATATATATATATATATATATATATATATATATATATATGGTGAATTTATACAAATTTTCTCTCAAAATTGTAAAAAATAAAATTAGTAAATATCAAAAAGCTGTGATTTATGATATTAAACAAAAAGACCGCCAGTATAATCGACGTAGATGAGGATAATGATAAGTAACATAAATGAGAGAGACCAAAAATTATATTAAAAGTTGAAACTATAATGAACAATATTCGTAATCAATGAAAAAAGAAACATCCACAAAATAGATCTCAGATGGTCTTCGAAATATGAAGATTTGCTTGTTTTGTCTCCGAATTGAAGTACTTTTTTTAATATTTTTATTTTATTTATGATATTTATAAAATGTATACAACTACATGAGTCGTAGATTAGATTTGAAGAATTGGAAAAAATTTTCTAATTTATTTTTTGAAAAAGAATATTTCTTGGAAAATAGAGTGGAAATGAGAGGTGGAATTGCACTTAAATTCCGGTAGGCATGTAGGAGAATCGGTAATGGTTTGAGGATTTTAAAAAATAAGAACTGATTTCAACGAAACGTCTCAAAAAGCACAACCATTGCTTTAAAAATTGAATTGCTCTTACTGCCATCGATTAAAATCGCTTATTTGAACAACACCGTCTAAGTCCGTTTATATTAGTTGATTACTTAAATTGCTGTCTTGCACAGCAGTATAGTATGATTTGGTTACTCACATACTTAGATGACTTCATCTGTCAGTGTTGTCTTTTATATTAGCATTTGTAAATTTTTGGGTCCCGTAGACATTTTTATAGGTCACGAAACGACAGGGCAACTGTATAAACATTAGTTTAGGGGTCGGGATCTGTCGGTATCATCACTATAAACAAACTCAGGTTCTTCTTCCGAAAATCCTGTATTAGCTGTGAAATTCATGCTATCTAGTGCATCATCTAGTAAAAATTCTTGCGGAAGCATTTCAGTTTCAATTTGTGCACAAATTTTTCTCCATTCATCCACCCCATCATTTTCGAATTTCTTACGAGCTAGATTTTCCACATCCTTAATGTGGCTACTACAAATATATGTTTCATCAGTGTATGTGATGGTTCGCCCTCCATTTCGGTAAGTTTTCATTTGCTTTCAATCGTATGTTATGTGACTTCATTAAACTTTTTCTATTTGTTTAGTGTTTAGCCTCCTAAAATTTGTTTGCATGTAAGAATGTAAATTCACTAATTCGTTAATAATATACTTGAAACCCAGTTTTTTAAATAAATTCCAGAAAGTTCTTGAATCCTCTAACCGATAACCCGATATCTTTAATTTTTTATAGTACCTACATATACAGATATGTAAATTAACAACCATTTCAACAAATTATAGATATCTATTTACAGTTTAACGTGGGCGCTCTTTTGTCAAGGGTATAAAAATTACAAATTCTTCTTATGGTTTCCTTATCTTCGGGCTTGACTGCATCAACCTTGTAACTTAGTTGAGATCTCTTCTTATGGGGGATATTAAAACAAGGACCAGCTAGTTCACATTCACTTAAAATTTGTTTTTATGTATTTCTTGAAACACACAAATAATTTTAATTATAGGTTACATATATTCTAAATATATTATCAAGTTACTGTTGTAACGGAATTGTTACCCCATTTTCGACTTCATTTTTCATAAATTTGGAAACATGAATTATTATATAAATACCGGGATAAACAAACTTATATTACCTCACATGAAAAAAACATACACAATATGGCGGAATCGCTTTGGGTATATTGGTGAATAAATCAGAGCGCCACTATTAGTTGCCCACCAACACAGGGACGCTTACTAAAACTGCTTCATTGCGCATGTGGCGTAACGTACTATTCTCTAACCGAGTGGACTATTATAATTTTATCTTCAACAAGATAACGACTCAAATTAATAAAAGAAAATATTTTAATTAGAAACAAGAAATTGTAGTTATGAATAATGGTGTAGTTACTTTAGTATTATTGTTTAAAACATAGGGAACTTTATTGAGAAGTGAGCAACATATAAAGGACTTGAATATGAAGATGGTCATACAAAATATTACAATATTATTATATATATTCGTATCTATAAACATGAATTGAACTCATTGTGGATGTGCAATAATAATTAATAAATTTAAGTTTACAGAAAATTTTTTATTAGTTTATATTCATTTTGAAGTATGCTAAAAGGTGTTGGTTTGTCATGAATAGTGTAGCGTAGTTAATTCCCAGAAATATGTATTCGTTGATTACATCGTAAAAATTCCATAATCTTAATGTTTTTGAATTAACGTTTTTCTTCTTAGAAAAAAATTTGTAAAAATAACTACACGCAAAGTTTATAGTTATGTAGTCATGGGTTTTTACATTTAGACCTAATGAGAAAGTGTCGTCGTAGTCATAGTTATTTTCGTTTTTGTAAATTCATTGTGTCCAAGTTTGAACAATTAAACTGCGTTAATAGTAGGAATCTATCTCAAAGGATCTTACTTGTACAGTAAGAATTTAGAAATAAACTATTCAAACATAAATAAATTAATTTTTTAAGAACATTTATTATTTGTTTAGAAAAAAGACGAATCACTTAGAACATTTGTTTTGAAGGTCACAGTCTTGCAAATTTTTTTAAAATTTTTCAATGTTTCATAATAAATACTAAATATCAGAATGGAAAGAGTATGAGACATTTCTTAATTTTTACTTATAGTTTTACCTTTAATGTATTTTTATTTAGTAAACTAAAGTGGTCAGTTAAACTGTAAAAAGTGTAGATGTCTCGCGTACGTATTATACAGCACCATACATGTATAACAGAGAAGAACAATGAACGGAAAGCGTCACTATTTATAGGTTTTATGTTTGCGTTAGCTAAATAAAAGTGCGTTATATTAAAGATAATGACGTAGTTGTTGAATGAAACAAACATTTTATAATGCTGATTGCCAAAAACAAAATACATCCTAGTATACAAACAAAAACGTAACAAAATCACTAAACTTTTTTTCGTTATTTAGTACTTACTGATAAATACTGGAGACAGCCCAATTGCTGATGTCACTCCACGTTCACGTCTAGACCCTTTTTGGCTGCTTTATTCAATTTTTTGTTTTGCGATTGGCACTTTTTTTTAGGTAGTTCAGTTTTTACGTCTTCTCGTAAATTCTCAATCTAATTCATTCGCTATAAAAACGACCAGGAATTGTTTTTCCTGTACGTATCTTAAGGACCAAAAATGTGACATGCAGCTACCAAATGTATAAAAAAAAGTCGAAGGAAGTTATTATCAAACGGGTGCAAAGCTAATTGGAAACCAATAGAGAGCCAACGATCTATTACAACGTCGCAAAGGAAGGAAGATTACATAAACGTTCTGTAAAATTTTATAAAAAATGCAAGGTTGGTATCACTTCAAGGGCAGGTAAAATTAGAGCAGTTGTAAATGATGTCTGGCCAACCAGAAATAATGAAATTATTCAGAAAACTGTTAAACAAGCGAGGCAAAGTTACGTGTTAGGGGTTACTTCTTCAAGCAGAAACTTTGTAGCTGACATATACTTATTTACCAATTTAACCGTCAAAGAATATACAGGGTGTCTATAAAAGAACTCCGGGGTTTTAAGACAAAATATTTTAATAAAGTAAAAAACGTACATACATGTTTTATACATGATTAGAAAGCTTACATTTTCAAGATTTTTTAACAACTTAGTGAAGTTCAATGTGAGCTCCGTGAGTGGCACGGCACACGTCGAAACGGTATTCTACCTCTTCCCATGTCCTGGCGAGCATGTCTGGAGGAACGGACGCCACGCAATTCTCTATTCGTTCCCTGAGATGGCGAACATTTCGAATTTTCTCCGCATACACAAGATTCTTGATATGCCCCCAGAAGAAAAAGTCCAACGGAGTCATATCAGGGCTCCTTGGTGGCCATATAGGTCCTTCCCTTATCCACCTGTTAGCGTCCATACTCACGCACACGCAAACTGAAGTGTGGCGGCGCCCCATCTTGTTGGAAGTAAACTAAACCTTTCTCCGCCTCAATGTCATCCAACTGAGGATAAACATACTCCTCTAACATGTCACAATAGACATCACCATTGATATTCCTTTCGACAAAAATGAAGGGACCTATGACTCTGTCACGCATAAGAGCACACCAAACATTCACTTTGGGCGTGTCACGTTCGTACTCAATAAACTCATGGGGCGGCTCTGAACCCCAAATTCTGCAATTATGCCTGTTTACAGTTCCGTTCACATGAAAAGTAGCTTCATCACTAAAAACCACACTTTTTAAAAAATCATTATCTTCATCAATTTTATCCAGCATGGAAACAGAAAATTCGAATCTCTTAACCTTGTCTGCCGGTTTGATATGGTGTAAAAGTTGTATCTTGTAGGCAGTTAAACGAAGTCTTTTACGAATTACCTTATGGACTGTTGATCTTGGTAACCCCAAGTCCAGACTGCGTCTTGTTAACGATTTCTTAGGGCTTCGAGTGCATGAAGCTCGGATTCTGTCCACATTCTCTTGAGACACATATCAAAACACTTCCTGTTTCCTTGAACGCACATAACCACTGACGAATTGTTTTGTCTGTAGACGGGTCAACATCATAGCTACGTGGAAAGTTTCTTTGTACAGTAACAACAGAATTAGTTTCTATGAGCCAAATAACACATTCAGCCTTTTGTTGAGGCGTCGCCATAGCGCGGCAGTCCAGACGACACTGACTGCCTGCCGCAGCCGCTACGTCATTTCAAGGTCAACGCTCCGCAGCGCTGCCAACTGTTGAGAGAAACATTCCCAATTGGTATGAGTAAAACTCTTTGATTCAAAGGAATTGATCAAATTTTGCTATCTTTTATAGTTTAAAAAATATTAATTTTTTAAATTCTTTTTAGACATCCTGTATAATGAGACAGTAGTACTATCGACTCAAAAAATGGTTTGAAGCTAGTAGTCAGCAATGGATTATATATATATATATATATATATATATATATGGTCAGCACGATTTCATTAGCAAAACTGAGAAAAAAATAAGAACATATAGTCTGTCGAGCATGTGAAAAAAATTATATATTATATATATATATATAGATATATATATGATATATGATTGAATGTTTTTTTAATTCAAAGTGAAAATATTAATTTTTTTCACATGCTCGACAGACTATATGTTCTTATTTTTTTCTCAGTTTTGCTAATGAAATCGTGCTGACCATTAATAACAATGTTTCTTTTAGCTATATTTTTAAATTTGCATGACAAAAATCAATACTTCCAAATAATTAATGCAAAGTAAGAGTTGGTAAACGTCGAAGTATTAAGGAATGTTTGTATCTATTCTTTTTAATAAGCTACTTGGCGCACAATTTTGGTTTTCCAAAAATATTGTAACTGAATTCAGGAAGATAAGATTGAAGCTATTCACAATTTATTGGTTTTAAAAAGAGCTTTAACTTTTAATGTCTGCTTGCTTAAGTAATGTTTCATTTTCGAGTTTTTTTTGATTCATACCAAATATGTTCGATTAGGTTTAAACTCAGCAACCGTAGTGGTAAATTTAATTAATTAGGTGTGCAGTGCCAGCCACAACAATCTTTGGTCTTTAGTCATCATTCATTTCATAGAAAATTTAAGTTATCCACAGGTGGCACACAATTATAACGTAATGTATAGGTAATGAAATGAAAGATTTCAGCTGCCGACATTAAACCTTAACTAATACCGTCGCTGTGTTTGATAGTAATAACCAAATTTTTAAGTTTTTTGGACTTTATTAATGTTATGTTAAACTTTTTCCATTACTACCAGATTTGAGAACATACTCCGACATAGTCGAGATCTTAAATACAAAAGTCTCATCTACAATCAACGATACTGTTAAAGATGTAGTACTGTATTTAGTTTATTTAAAAATATTTCTCAGTACACAAACTCCCCCACTTTCTTTAATTTTACGTAGACTTTTGTAACTGACTGTATATTTTAATGGTTTTCACTTCAAGTATTAAGGAGAAATCTAACAGTAACATAACAGTACCTACATGGAAAGTTTCAGGTCTACAATTTTAAATAAAGTGACTCAGTAATTTTTTTACCTTGACCAATATGGAATCATCCACAAATGCCTACAATAATATAATATCTTAATCTATGTGCAAATATTTTGTTTCCCATGAAAGTGTTCACCTTATGAGTCATACAACTTATTTAACACATTATAAACTCTTCTTAGACGAACATGAAATATTTAGTTTATCATTAAATTTTTTATCTATCTTTATCAGCTTTTACGTAGTATAGTTTTTATCGTCTCATCAGAAATTTATAAATTGATTGCAGATGCGAATGAATTGCAATTATAGTTGAACTAGTGTTTTTAATTTTAGGTCTGAACTTATTGTTTCAGAAACCGTTTTGAATGAATCCAGTGTAATTAAGAATTTTATTAGTCATGGTTTTGTAAGTGGCGTAACATACATACTTGATGATTCATCAGAGAAATAAGGCAACACAATCTTGTACCGTATCCGATTATGTTTCTAATTGTCGAATGTCTACTAACTCTTTTATTTAATCATGGCTTAGATTCAGAGGTCATTGTACCTAACAGAAATTTAATGAATGCATTTTTTCTCTGTTAAACAAAATAGTTGCTAGTTTAAATGTAATTTATTACGATGAAGAAGTAGATTCTTTTACATATAGTCGACTAATGCATTAAGTTTAGCAATTCACCTAAAATTTATTGCGGTGTTCTTACAACAGCGCAGGGACTTGGAACGAAAATTATAAAGTAATGCACAACTGTAGCTTACTATCCCATATTGTCATCATTGTTTAATTTTAAAATTAAAGCGTAAACGTGGGAAGGAACTAAATATCTACGAAACAAATGCTGTAAAATCACCACTACTAGTACATCATCTTCAATTAAATATATATATATACATATATATATATATATATATATATATATATACATACAGACATGTATATATACATCTGTATGTATATATATATATACAACGTGGGAAGGAACTAAATATCTACGAAACAAATGCTGTAAAATCACCACTACTAGTACATCATCTTCAATTAATATATATATATACATATATATATATATATATATATATACACATACAGATATGTATATATATATATATATATATATATATATATATATATATATATATATATATACACATACATACATACATACATACATACATACATACATACAGATATGTGTGTATGTATAGTAATCAGTAAATCTATACGTCAACATAACCTAACAATATGAATGAATAACTCATCTCTATAAAATTGGTATTATTAACTCACCAATTTCCGATTGTGAATTTGAAAAAACTGACCTAAACCTTATCTTATTTTTAGTTCTTCAATGACTTGATTCTAGCACAATTACCTCTATCAATGAAACTAATTTATCTTATGATAAACAAATTTGTGATTTAATTATTTTTAAATTAAGTTAGGATTGAAATGTAATGATGACGCTCATATTTCTACTGTTGCTATGTGAATTATTTTATTTCTGCTGACTATTATTAATACTATTAATAATACTATTCCTGAAAGGGGAAGAAAACTATTAATACTATGTATTAAAAAGAGGACTTTTCATGTATTTATTTAAATACATATGTTCATTTTTTTTCGGAATAATATTATATCCCAAAACAATTAAATATTTCACATAAAGCCACATATATAAGTACTTGTTAAAGATGAAGTATAATAATGGTACTCTTAACCCTTCACCGGCAATGGTTCGTTATAACTTACATATTGTTGATTCTAATTTATCAATTTAAAATTACATATATTTCAATAATTGTACAATAATTAACAAACTGCTGCTGCCATAGTTCAGGAGGCTTCCGCTTTTGAAAAAATAATCTAGGTGTACTCATTTTCGAACAATTTCGACACCATTGTGAAACTTTTTTCTCCAAAAAAATTTTTTCAAATGTCCAAACACGTGGAAATCAACTATTTTAATTTTTGAATTGTAGTCATCGTGTGAGCAACGACACGAACGAACAGTTTTCTGTAAGAAATAAACTGATTTTCGGTTTTTGAGCTTATGCCGTATCACAATTTTCATTCTCGTCTTCTAACAATACTCTGCGTTTCAGAAAAATCTGTATGTAAAACGTCCATATCACAAAAGAATACAGCAATAATTTTCTTGCTGAAAGAATGGATTTTGCTTTCTTCTGTTGTGGAGACGGAGAATGATACTACTACTTCTATAATCTTTTGGCTTAAAAGGCAAAATAGTGTATCTAAGTTATATATTTTATATATAATAATTTTCCTTATGAAGTAATGGACTTTGCTTTTTTTTCTGTTTTGGAGACGGATGAAATCACTACTGCGTCGATAGTCTTTTGGTTTAACGGAAAAAATGATGTATAGTTTTATAGATAGCTACAATATACTCTAAAAAAATCATGTCCACCTTCTTCCTAATATAATATAGTGATGTTTCAGTGATTCTGTTTGTGCAGATCTGTTAGCAATTCCGAAATTCAACGCATACTTAAACGCACGTGGAATTTCGAGTTGATATATTGCTATCCACGAATGAAAACTATATATCCTTTTTAAACAAAATTGTGTCTGTATTCTCAAAACTAAAGTTAATACGTAATTAAAAAACTTCAAACTGTGCGTAGAGAAATGTTCTAGGTATTCCTTTATTCCAAACTATTCTAATAAATCTTTGTTTTATAGCCGTTTTTGTAGATTCATCTTTCAAGATATAAAACTATTTTCTTACTATTTTTTCCCTTTGGTTTGTGTAGATATGCCTGCATATTTACGTTTTTATGTACACTCATAACTTTAAAAATTGTATTTTAAAACGGTTGTGTAAATATAAACTGTTACTCATAATTATACACTATATACCTCGTAATTACACAGTACATGATAATATGTAAGTTGCAGATAGAAAATAATATAATAGATACGAAATTGTCTTACTGAAAAATAATATTTGCATGTAAATTGAAATATGTATATATATTTGTATCTTGTTTGATGAATGAGAATTAAAGATCAGTGTGTGCTAAGGACAACAATATGTTATCAAAAACAAAGCTCAAATACGATTACTCTATCTTAATCTACGCACGTTAACCATTCAATGAAATTTTTCAAAAATTCCATTCCTATTTTTGAATTTTAGTAATGTTCGCAGTACATATGGGAGTGAGAATTTTTAAATGCCAAGTTTGCTTTTAAAAGCAGTAAATTGACAATGCTAAAAGGTAACATGTAATAAAAAATACACCTTCGACTTAAGGCAGTATTGCATTAGCTTTACGAGGGTGGTCTGAAAAGTTTCCGACCTAACAAAGATATAATTTCTTAAAATTTATATTTGTCTACATAGTCTCCTTGTAACTCTACACTCTTCTCTCAGCGGTGCTCCCATCTCTTTAACTCGTCCAAATAGTACTCGGAGTTTTTCTGTGCAAAATAATTGTTCACGAAGGTGATTGCCTACTCATTTGACGAAAATCTCTGTCCTCCGAGCGCAATTTTTAGATGAGGGAACAAAAAGATGTCGCTTGGGGCTACATCTGGTGAGTAAGGCGGATGATCAAGCAATTCAAACCGTAATTTGTGGTGAAATAGGATTTTTTTTTCTACAAATGTGGCCGTTTTTCCACAATTTCTACCTTCAGCTTATCAAGTAATGATGCGTAGTATGCTCCTGTAATAGTTTTTCCTTTTTGAAGATGATCGATTAAGATAATTCCACGACTATCCCAGAAAACAGTCGCCATCATTTTCCCAGGCGAAAAAAACAGTTTTTTTCTTTTTCAAGAGCTGGTTCCCCTTTTGCAGTCCACTGTTTTGACTGTATTTTTGTTTCGGGCGCATAATGGTGTATCCAAGTTTCATCTATAGCAATTAATCGGCGCCAAATCTCGGATTTCTTGCGCCAACAGAGCGTTGGAAATGTTCATTCGAACACGTTTTTCAGCTAACATTAGCAAACGCGCACCCAACGCGCGGTCAGTTTTCTCATGCCTAAATCTTGATTTATCATGTGACAAACACGTTCTTTGGACATATTCATAGTCTTTTCTATCTCTCTCACTTTAATTCGACGGTTGTCTAGCACCAATTGGTGAACTTTAGCGATGTTATCGTCAGTAGTTGCAGTTTTTGGATGTCCCGAAGTTCATCGTCTCCCAAGCTCTTACGGCCACATTTAAATTCAGCAGCCTAAAATTTAATTGTGGTAAATGATGGTGCAGAGTCCAAGTCATCTTTGATTTGCGTAGGCGTATTGCCTTTCAAAAACAGATATTTAATGACAGCTCGATACTCAACACTCACATCGACTCATTCAAACGACTGTCAATTAACAACTGCGCGTTCAAAATGACTGAAACTTTGGTGAGTACCTGACAATAGATACACAACTACATTACCTAGCTTTTATTGATGAGTGCTGCCATCTAAACGTTGAGGCCGAAAACTTTTCAGACCACTCTCGTATGTCTGAAAAATATTCGCTTATAGTATTGAACGCATTTTGAGCATTTACCTAATAATCCAGAGCAGTTTAACAAGTGCTACAGTAGATAAAAAGATAAGATTACTTCATGAGATCCAATAAATGACAATTTGGTCAATATTTATAATTAGTATACGTAGGTATGGTATATATGTATATGTTACTTTGTTTTTATTGTACTTTCAAATGAAAAATTCCCTATAATAAAAATAAATATTTATCTTAGGCGTGTGTTTAAATATTCCTTATCAAATATTAAATAAATTACTGAAAAAATTATTGGAATCCTTGGCGTCACTAAATTAGTACCACATATAATAATTTATTGCATAATATGAATTGTTAATATTAAATAGAAATATAAACAACATTTATAAATATATGTAGTGTGCAATATGTGTATATATATTTTATATATACATATAAGTGTGTGTGTGTGTGTGTATATATATATATACATAAATAAATAATGAAAATAAGGCGCTTGTTTTGTGCAGTAAAATAAGTACAAGTCACTTTATTATACGTACACATTTTCGGGGAAACCCATTCATATCTTATTCCTTATCAAGTGAAGATTAATAAATACAATTGTGCCCAATGAAGATATAGTTAGAAATAATTCCGCATTAAATTCAATAAATTAAACTTGGATATTTAGTGCTAAAACCTTGAAAGCATAAGAAAACCGCCATAAAACGTCAATAACAGAAACATGTGAAAGGCCCCAAAAAATATGCATACGGTGCAGCAGAGATTGATGATTTAACAATTCTCTTGCATCTTTTACACAGTAAAAAAGAAACTGCAATTAAACTTTTATAGTTTCACAATTAGGTGAATATTGTTGTAAGATAGTTTACAAGACTTTCCAAGAGAATATGTACGTACCTCAATTTCCCAACGGAACGGGGACGTACTATCTTACCAGAGTGCTCTATAGCCACATGTAATGAATTTACTGCAAAAGCATTGTGCTGCACACATTGCGTGGTTTTCCTTGATTTGCCGGTATGGATAGGATAAATGCTTATATATTTAATGTAACATGTTATTGTTATGGGCGTTTTAACAGCACAGATCCAGAACAGAGCAAACATGGAAGAAATATGGTTCGACTACAGCCATGTCTATCTAATGCCTTGATTCACCCGATTACTTACTATTCATATTTTCGTTAGGTCCATAATTTAAAAACGCGAACAATATTTACTCTTAGAAGCTAAAATGTAATATGTAATAGGCAATATTGTTAAGTAGTGTTGGAATTTTATATCTTTAATCAACAAAATAGTACGAAAATGAAATCTATGTGAGGATCCTATTATATAGTATTTTTAATTATCTATAGTTTCATGCAACTGCAATTATGTATTAGGTATGCAAAAAAATAGGACTGGGGAAAGACCAATCGGTGTGATAAAATAATGAATTCATTGAAATTATTTAGAAACATCTGCCGACCAGGCGTTCTTATTTATACAGTCATGTGCACGAAAACAGCAGTCTTAAATTTGTTGAAATATCAATTTATACGATAAATAAGAGAAATTCACGTTTATTGAACTCTTTATTTCAACATGTTTCGTATCTATAATAATAAATAAATAGGTTTCTTAATACCAAAGAGAAAATAAAACTGTCTATAGTCTAGGACAAACAAAATAATTGTGCATTAAATTGCAGTCATGCCAAAGTACTAACCAAATGTCATTTTTACTTAGTTAATTAGATTGAAACACTTGATATTTTGTTGTTTGACCTTTATTGTTTATCACCTTTTGATACCTGTGGGGCAACGAGTTCAACAGTTGCCTACATGTCTCTGCTGAAATTGATTGCCATTCGGCTTGGCATATTCTCCACAGATAATCAAAATTTTCCGGCTTAGCAGCAGATATAGTCTTTCTCAACACCACCCATAAATTTTCAATGGGATTTAAGTACGGCGGTTGTGCCGATCAACCCAAAACACGAACGTTATTATCTGTAAACCATGTTTTCCTCTGCATATAGTCGCAGCACAGTTTGTAATATGTTCACATAGACATCAGCATTCATTGTGCCTTCCATCTTGTATAAATGGCCTACATCATACCACGAAAAACACCCCCACGGCATGATTCTTGAGTCTCCGAATTTTACCTTCTTCTTGGTGTACTAGGGTTGAAATGCTGTCAATGGTGGTCTTCGTACGTGTTGTTGGTATGCACCGGAATTAAATAAAACTATTTTCGATTAATCGGACCACAGAACATTACGCCACTTTTTTGCGTCACATTGTACAAACGACAATCTAATTTGTATTTGCTTTGTGTTTAGCGTCCTCTAATTTAAATGTGACATTTTGTGATGCCACAAAATTTTTCACAGTCGCCCAAATCATTTCGATTGGATTTAGTTCAGGGTGATACGGAGGCAATCTAGGCCTTCAAAATTGTCTATTTTATATCAAGCAATTTTCCTTGGATCAACCTTCGTCTAATAGTAGAGGTACTTATACAAAGGTGTAATTTACTCTTAATATGTAGCTGAATTTATGAATGTCTCCTTTGCACAAGTTATATTTCTGTCTTCTCTAGGACTAGTTTTCTTTTTTCCACCACGATTTTCTTTCACTTTTCTCCAGTTCTTAGCGTTTGCAGTAATCCGCTGATTATTATTTTTGAAAACTGGTAGTTGTTCTGTGTTCTCTTTCTCATTTCGTTTTTCTGCAGAACATGAGAGCGTATTTTGTATAATCTTGTAGCTTTTGTCTCTATTAAGTAGATCGAGTATAATTGCTCTTTTTTTCGACGAACAATGTTTTGCTTGGTCCATATTACAACAGAAATGGATGATTGAAAAATTATTGAATTATTCTGCAACAGACAGAACTTTATACGCCTGCGTTTAGTGTCTCCAACTGTGGTACTACTATTTTAATGCATAGGCAAATAACAGCGCATGACTAGAAAACTCAGTAATTTCCCCTTATATTCAGTATTTTACCTAAAGCCATATATATTCAGGGATTTTAAATAATGTCAATATAGCTGCAAAAGAATTGTCCGTTGTAAATGTTATTTATAAGTATTAATTTAGGACTAGTATTTTCGTGCGCATGGCTGTATATGAAAAGGGTATCCGCATGTTTAGTTAGGATAAGTTTCTTTATACACATTTTTTTATGTTTAGCCTTGCGTAGTTTACCTTTATAAGTAGATCGTGTCCATGTTCTTAGTTTCCGAATAATAGATAAAAATAAGTAATTAAAAGAGAATATTAAAGTGTATTAATTAAATTGTAATAAAACGTTCCGTAACTTCCGTCCAACAAGTAGATTATTCCATAAATTTAAATACCATATTATGACCGCTAGGCGTTTGATTTTAATGTGTAGCATGTGTCGTGAAACGCTCAAAATTTATAACAAATTTGATAATTGCTGAAAGTACAAAGCAACTTAAACAAGAATACTTAAATATTATTTTATGTATAACTATTGTAAACACAAAATGCTTTTGCTCACAGCCAATACGATTATCAACAAAAGGCAGCAAATGAAATTGGTAAAATAAACTGTAGAAAATTAATGTGTTTGCTGTCGTTTATTTTATACCAAAACATTTTCGTCTCCTGTTTTCATATTCGGTTAGTTAATGCAATTTATTAGATAAACGATATCGATATTGGATGACATAATGAGTAATAAAGTGATAACGCACACCTGAATTTCGTTTCGCTATTAATCTCCTTGAACTGTTTCCCGACAAAATGTTTTCGATAACAAAAATATTTTGTTAAGGAATAATCTCAAAATTAAAATTCTGCTTACGTTTATTTTGCCTTTGAAAAATGCCAAGGCGCCAAATTACTTGCCAAACAAGCTTTTCAATAAGATTGAAAAGACTATAAACGGGTAGCTTGAGAAATCAAAATGTCTTAGTAAGCCCAGATCTATAACAAAAAGTGATTAATAGTATAATTATGAAACCGGAAACTTACATCAAAACGTAAATCTTATTTTAATTAGAAACTTTAAGACTATTTTACTGTTTGTGTAGTAAAATGACGTTTAGTTAAAATAAAAAAACTCATTTAAACGCTGCAAGAAAGTGGAAAAATATATTATGTGGGCTAAGAACCATTATAGGAGGACCGTGGCGTGGGAACACGTTTGGCGTTCAGACGAATTAGGGTTTGAGTTATTTGACATCAAAGGCCGACTTGGTGGTACGACGTCTGGTATTACAAGTAATTTTCTCCTATTTGTTCCGTTAAAGTTTCACTTTGAGTGAAATAGCAAATCAGAAAATACTGCACATACCCGCACTGGGATGCTAATAAAATGATGGTACAAATGCATTAATGTTGTTAGTAATTGTGCTGAAAAATAAAATAGGTTTTCAAATATAATATATACCTTAGTCAATATTATATTAAATATCCATTCATAACTTATTCATCGATTTCCTCTGCTGTTTTTTCTATAATACGAATTTTCTCTTAGTAATGCATCTAATCGAAACTTTAGCTAATAATTTTCTTTTAAAAACTATCTACAGTGTTAACTGGTCAGTTTTTCTATTTGACATACTTTTCAATTCGCTTACTTTGCATATTCGCACTTGCTGACGCAGTACATCTTCCTTATTGTCTTAAATGTTGATCTTGCCGGCGTTACGTCTAGACGTTCACTTAAAGGAATATGTATTGAATAATTAAATGTGAGCAAGCAGTCGCATTTTTTTGACTTTTGTTTAACAGCTAATTTGTAGAAACAATTTCTAGTAACAATTTTATCTACAGTTATTGACACTTTTGCCAATAGAACATGCCAGACGCCCCTTTTTCAATTGTAATTATGAAAGTATTTATTGACAATTATTTCCTTTCTATATATGTATGTACGATATATACTGAATGTACCAATTTTTTATTTCCTTAGCTGTTTTTCTTGTTTTTAAGTATGCCGTGTAATTACATTAACTTACTGTAGTAAGATCTAAAAGTTTAGATTATTCATGAGAAGAATTTGAAAGTTAATTAATAAAATAACTTCTTACGAGGTTCCGTTACAGCTTTTTATATACATATATACCTAATTTAAAAGTTGAATTGGTTGGTTTTTGCAATAAGCCAACAAAACGCGTTAAAACAAGTGCACCTGCGTTTTATTATTCTCATATATACCAACTGTTTTTCACGACATAAAATAAAGAAAACCAAAAACAAATTATGCAAAAGTCTAAATTTGTTGTTCAAGAAAATGTATCAAAAGTAAGAAGTTAATATTTATAAAACTATATTTTAATAATTGTCGAACATTTTGTAATATATGTCAATTTATTCCATTCTTAATCGACTATTCGTAAATTTCATCGGCTGAATTTTGACCCTAACTATATCACTATACAAAGGATAAATTGTTTTGCAATATGCTGTATGTTTTGGCAAGTTAACTGTTGGTTGAGACCTATCGACGCCTACATTGTAACTGGCGGTTCGATCCGTTCGTTAGTTGCTCTCAAATTGTAACAGTGTAAACAACTTATGCTAGGTGTATTGGAAAATCATTACCGGTTTAATTTATTTATTCAAAGTATTGGCCATTTGATTCTACACATTTGCCATCTTTCAGGCAATTTATGGATGCCATCCCAAAAAAACTGTTTGCCTTTTGAGCAGAACCATTCATCGAGCCATTTTCTAACTTATTATCTGTATTAACTGTTAACTGGTTTCAACAGTTCGTAATACACCACGCTACTCTGGTCCCACTAAACACAGTATTATCTTGCAATCAAAACGATTTGGCCTTGGAGTCGATGGGACGGCTTCGCCAGGTGATAACCATGATTTTTTGCCTGCATTTAAATAGTTTAAAAATTGTATATGAAAAAGTATATGAACAACTTTTATGTATTTAGAAGAAACTCTGTCTATATTTTGCAATAAAGGTTTGCAATGATTTAAGTTAGTTTTGTAATTATAAAGCAATATACATTATAGCTTAGAAATTGGTTACGTTTAGAATGATTCAGAAAGCTCCTAAAAAGAGATTAATTTATATTTAGGGAAAAGAAAATTCTTCATTTGTGCACTTAAGTTAGTGGTTATGGTTACTAATGTTACTAGAAAAAAATACCTTCTAATACAGTAAATGTTTTTCAACTATGGCTAGGGCCGTGTATCGCCTAATGATAATCGTTTAGCAAAGATAAGAATTTACAAAAAGATATGTGGACAATTTTTTGGAGAGTAATTGTGTTTTTGTTTACAAAACTAAATTTATTTGTGGGATCAATGAGAGGGAATTATTCCTGAAAGAAACTTGAAACGACGTGTACAAGGGAATCTTTCTATTGACAACTTAGTGAGATATACGAGGAAAAGTCAGACACTGAGGTACACTCCCTGCTTATGAAGCGAGCATACATTTATAGGAAAAATATTGAACAAAAAGGAACATATATTTATCTACTTTTCAAGAAAATTGAGAAGTTTTTCTAAACACTTTTGTTATCAAGAAACCACTTTATCTATTCCATTTTAAAAAATATTGTGTCTAATTTCTTTTAAGCATGAAAGGAGGAACCACACTTTCCGGGTCTTAATGGCTATACGCAATTTTTCTAAAGTGGTACTCCATGATTGCATTGATTGTGTTTTTACGGCAAATAAATTCACTGTGAACAACACACTTTGAATCGAAATAGACTTTCACTTTCGTTGACTGTGTTCACTTTTCATGATGATGATTTGCTCCAAAAACTGAACCATCTCTGAAATAACGTTGGAGATAGGAAATATGCTTGTTACGTTGATTTTTCTGGCCGACGACAAGTAACTTTTACTTCTTTTCTTTAAGCATAATTTTCGTGCACAATTTTATATAACCTTATTATTATTTACATAAATTAATGAGCTTCATTCGTATATATTTATATTAACTGCGTTTCTATTCCATATTACTTACATTCATTTTGACTTTTTGAGACCAGCAGCAACTCAAAAAATATTGGGATTTCATTGTCTGCAAATATCAGATTGTTACAAATGTAATGTCCGTTTTTTCCTTCAAGCTGAACTGAATCGCACCTGTGTGAAGACATGTATGTTTTTGGTGAAAATTATTATTGTATTTGTAGAAAAGGGTATTTATTTTGAAGTGTGTACCTGTTCCATTTCTTGGAAAGATTAATACACCTGTCCTTGTCTCGCCTATGGAAATGCTGTCGGCAAGAGATATTCGGGCAATTTACCTCTTTCAATTTAAAAAGGGATTAAATGCAGCTGCAGCAACGCGAGAAATTAATCAGACGTTCGGTGAAACCACGTGAATGAACGCACATTACGGCGATGGTTTAAAAAATTCAGCGAGAGAAATTTTGATTTGGAAAATGAGCCTCGCGGATATGCGCGTAGCACCGTTAATGACGACGAGCTGCGTGTAGAAGTTGAAAGTAATCCGTCGACAACAGTGCGTAGCCTTGCAGAAACATTTCAAGTGTCCATTGCCACCATTAGTCGTCACCTTTCTTTGATTGGCAAAGTGAAGAAACTCGATCGATGGGTGCCGCACCAATTAACGGAAGCCAATAAGCTCGTCGGTTAGAGGTGGCAACCTCTTTGGCTAATCGACAGAAAGTTGAACCGTTTCTTCATCGAGTGGTAACGTGTGACGAAAAGTGGATACTTTATGATAATCGGAGACGGTCAGGACAATGGTTAGATCGAGGTGAAGCACCAAGACAGCATGCACGAGCATCACTTCACCCGCGAAAGATTATGGTGACTGTATGGTGGACCAGTAAGGGTATTATTCACTATTCATTTTTGCAACCTGGTGAAACCATCACGGCAGCGTCCTATTGTGCCGAACTGGAAACTATGCATGGAAAATTGAGGCGTTTGCAGCCCTCACTAGTCAATCAATAGACATGGACCCATACTTCTTCATGATAATGCAAGACCTCATGTTGCACGACAGACAATCCAAAAAACTTTCGGAATTTGGTTACGAAATTCTCCCTCACCCACCTTATTCACCTGACCTTTCGCCAACTGATTTTCATTTTTTCCGAAATTTAGACAATCACTTAAAAAATAGGGACTTCCCTGACCGGGAGTCTGTAATAGCAGTGTTTGAGTAATATGTGAGCCGTCAAAACCTAGATTTCTTTTCAAAGGGAATTTTTCTGCTTCCAGGCCGTTGGCAACAAACTATTGATGTAAATGGAGACTATTTTGCAGAATAAATATTTATATTTTTTTAAATTTAGACTTTTTTTTATTCCTTACAAAATCGGACATTTCATATGTAACAACCTGATACTTTAGGCTATTACTATTTCATATGTAGAACAAGCAGCCTATTTGGAAACGTTGCTATTACTGTCGCTGTTAATTTATCTAATTTAAAATAAATATTATTTAATCCAAGCTTTAATTTCCAGTTTAGGATTTAAAATAAATATTATTTAATCCAAGATTTATTTTCCAGTTTAGGAATTCCTAAATGAATTGCAAAATAATTTTTAATCGTATAAGTAAGTTCTGTTTGTTTTATCGATAACGATTAAATTCAATTATCTCAAATTTCAAAACGTAATATTTAGCAAGATTTGTTGATTATATTTATGATTATACATAAAGTGCAAACATGTATTATCGTTTATAAAGCGATTTAAATAATGTCATTACCAAGGACATGATCTTTTATTAAATTTAGTGTCCCTGTTTATTTGTTGTCAGAAAAATAACGTTAAACATAATATTGCAACTTGAATGCAATGGAAAATTATTTTTTTTAATTTTATAAAACTGCTCACTTGTACAATTTAGTTATTTGTTTCGTTAGGATAAAAAATGTAAGTTTGAGATGAATAAGGAAGTTGTGGAGGAGTCCAGCAACCTTATGAGTCCCGAAAATGCATTTTTTATACAACGAAAGATTTTATTTCTTCTTCATCGCTCCAGAATCATTGTCGAGTCCCATTTTGCTCTTCTAACAAAAACTTTTTGATCGAAATGTTTTCATAATAGCAACTCCCTAGACTTCAACGACCTAGAAGTAGCAGATTGTAAGAGAGGTCTGTAAAATAAAATAACTTGATGAAAGGTCGGCAGTTATAACAGTGACGCGATTCCAGCCCGGAAGCCCAGAAGAAGAGTATGGACCACGACCGCGTAAGTCTACGTACCAAAATAACTTGCAGTTAAACTATGTATTTTAAATAAATTCAAAACGAATGGGACATTTACATTAAAAGTTGAGTGTGTTCAATTTTTGAACTGAATGGTAGCGCATCAAGGCTGATTATATTCAATCGTTGTGTTAGTGATATTAGTAGCTGCATATTCATTACTAAAATCATTGGCGTTTTTTTACTTGTTGATGCGTTGAAATCTAAAATTATTGTTGATGTTTCCAATTTATTTGAATAGTTTCATCTATGTATGTATCAGGTTGTTACAAATGTAATGTCCGTTTTTTCCTTGGCTGAACTGAATCGCACCTGTGTGAAGACGTATGTTTTTGGTGAAAATTATTATTGTATTTGTAGAAAAGGAAAATGAGCCTCGCGGATATGCGCGTAGCACCGTTAATGACGACGAGCTGCGTGTAGAAGTTGAAAGTAATCCGTCGACAACAGTGCGTAGCCTTGCAGAAACATTTCAAGTGTCCATTGCCACCATTAGTCGTCACCTTTCTTCGATTGGCAAAGTGAAGAAACTCGATCGATGGGTGCCGCACCAATTAACGGAAGCCAATAAGCTCGTCGGTTAGAGGTGGCAACCTCTTTGGCTAATCGACAGAAAGTTGAACCGTTTCTTCATCGAGTGGTAACGTGTGACGAAAAGTGGATACTTTATGATAATCGGAGACGGTCAGGACAATGGTTAGATCGAGGTGAAGCACCAAGACAACATGCACGAGCATCACTTCACCCGCGAAAGATTATGATGACTGTATGGTGGACCAGGAAGGGTATTATTCACTATTAATTTTTGCAACCTGGTGCCGAACTGGAAACTATGCATGGAAAATTGAGTCGCTTGCAGCCTTCACTAGTCAATAGACATGGACCCATACTTCTTCATGATAATGCAAGACCTCATGTTGCACGACAGACAATCCAAAAACTTTCGGAATTTGGTTACGAAATTCTCCCTCACCCACCTTATTCACCTGACCTTTCGCCAACTGATTTTCATTTTTTTCGAAGTTTTGACAATCACTTAAAAAATAGGGACTTCCCTGACCGGGAGTCTGTAATAGCAGTGTTTGAGCAATATGTGAGCCGTCAAAACCTAGATTTCTTTTCAAAGGGAATTTTTCAGCTTCCAGGCCGTTGTGCAACAAACCACTGATGTAAATGGAGACTATTTTGCAGAATAAATAGTTATATTTTTTTAAATTTAGACTTTTTTTTATTCCTTACAAAATCGGACATTTCATATGTAACAACCTGATAATTCCCAGTTACAGTAGACGTTTATCGGCCTCCAGTTTCAGACACAAATTTGTTCCTGCATTAACTAATAACGTGGCTAACGTTGTTCATAGAGAATACTCAGTGTATGATATTATACTCGACAAATTTAAAAAGGCATCTTCTCCTTGTACAGCACCTGTGTAATTTATGAATTTCATGAATTCTCACAACGCTGGAATTTGTCATTTTAATTTTTTAAACAGTCTCTCGGCTGTAACTTTGATTGATCTACATTTTTTTAGTTATAGCAGAAAATTTTCTTAACAAATCGGAACTCCTAAATCACTAATACCTTGCAAAGCCATTTTTGTCATTTCATCTTGTCAAAGTGCTCCTACTATGCTAAAAATGAGGACCATTTAAAAAACTGACTTAGATAAAACCCTTACGTAACTATTTACTATTGGCTTTTACCTTTGTAATTAAATATTTATGATCTGGAGCGTCAGATAAGAATCCATTAATTTCCTCTTTGATTAGTGTTCGGTTAAAATCCGTAGAATTTTTTATTTAATATGAGATAATTTTAGACTAGTTCTTAATGCCAATGCGGGATTTTACTTTTAACATCTATTTTTTTTATTTTGTTGACAAATAAGCAGAATACGTAATTATCACATTTTTCAGAAAATGAACCCGCTTTTTGTACCTTTTGCGTTTATATAAATCAGTCCATAACTATTTTCATGTTTTCGAATTAAATGGCATTTTAGCAGACTCCTCGATAATATCGGAGTGGTGCATAAAGTGTTCTTTTTTTTTTTTTTGGAGGCGGAGAACTTTAAATGAAATAAAACATAGGAAAATGTTTTTAATATCCATGAAATTGATTATATTTAAAAGATAATTTTACGGCATTAATGTTGAATATGATTTCGGGGATGTGACCGCCGCGGCTGATGCGTACATGGCGTAATCTGGTGGCCCAATTTTCATACACTCTTCCTTGCAAATCAGGCTGTATTTCAGTAATAACGCGTCGTATGTTAGCTTCTAAGCGCTCAATTGTTTCAGGTTTATCGACATACACGTGCGACTTTACATATACCCGGAGAAAATAATCTAATGGTTAGTTTGGCCAGTTAATAGGTCCAATTCGTAAAATTAATCGTTCGTCAAATGTTTCTTTCGGTAAATTAATTGTATCGCGCGCTGTGTGGCATGTGACGCCGTCCTGCTGGAACCACATGTCTACAACATTAATGCCTTGCAATTGAAGCACGAAAAAGTTAGTAATCTTGTCTCTGTATTACTCACCGTTGATTGTAACGTTCTGACCATCATCATTTTTCAAGACATGAACTGGATGTAATGGTGTTTCGACAATGGTTTATGGATTATAATCGCTCCAAATGCGACAATTCTGCCTATTAACATAGCCATTTAACGGCTTATCACACCCAAGTTCAATTCATCAATTTCTGCCCATAATACTGTTACCATCTCCAAATGCTACAACAATCACACGCTGGGAATGCATTGACTTCTCTGCGACTACATGTGGAGTTTTTGAACCCCAAATATGACAGTTTTGCTTGTTTATATACCGAAAAGATTACTTTTTTCACAAAATCAATGTCAATTTACAACTGCTCTAAAGTCAAAGCAGAAAATGTCAATTACCGAGATCTGTGGCGAGTTGAGGTTTTCAGGTTCACGCGCATACTTTCGGCAACAGCAGTAATATTTTCAAACGAACATGCTGGACGAACACGAGGAACTTATATTATCTTTTAGCATGATAATCTCACTCCGAGCTTAGTTAAAGAAGCCGCAGTTTGTGCATTATTTAGACCGAAAGATTCGCATTGCTTTAGCGACACCAACTTTGGAAAAGAGTTGCAGTATTTTTCTAATGTTGATCAAACGTAAATCGATTCATTTCGTGTCAGGAAAATTCGACACTAAAAAATCTGTCAATATTTCGAACGCGTTAGTATGGCTAATAATAAAATAACACGTAGTTTAAAAAGAAACCAGCCGTTGATGGTCCACCTTTATTAACTCACAAAATGTATTTGTTTATGCAATCAGAATAAGTAAGTCATATTAGTCATTATGAAATATGTATTGCATACCAATAACTGAAATACTTATTACTCATGACATACATTAATGGAATTACAGTTTGCTGCGGTAGGTTGTACACACCGATTCATTCTAACAGATATCTTGGGTAAAAACGGAGCTGCGGTTTTATAAATAATATGTATCTGTTACAAAATATTACGACATAAATTAGGTATAAATATGCTTAAGAAATTTAGATTAATTTGAATATATCTTAAATATTAATATAGATATGTAGTTTTATTATAATATACTAAGTATATGACCTAATTTTATTATATACTTTCATGCAATTTATTGTATAGTATACAGTCCGCTCCTTAAGAGGGACGAAAAATTCAAGGAACGATTCCTTGAGTCATTCTCAGCATAATGTTCCTTTTCACATATGCTCTATTTTGCTGTTGCATTGATTCGTCGCCATTAAAGGTATTACCGAGTGAATTTTTATTAATGGCGTCTTAATATCAGAAGGAGAAAATCTTCTATTTTTGTCTCGTGTACTGTTTCCTGATAAAGTTAGTTAGCCTTTCTCGATATACAATTGCAGAATTTTATAATCATACGTGGATCGGCAAAAATCCACATGCTATATAAGTGCAACAGCATCATCGACATTACTTTTCGGTAACGTGTAGGTTGGCAACATTGGCGATTATTCGATACGACCTTTCTTCCCACCTTTCAAACTAGAGGGAGAATTATATCGTCGAATGCTGTACTTCTGAAAAACATACCTCTTCAAGAAAGATGAAATGCCTTATTTATGCACGATGATGTTCCAATGCGTTTCAGCCAAACGACCCAGAGGTAATCTAAAATAGTTTGCAATACCTCGATAGAGAACTTGATGATCTTAAATGTCAAATTGCGTTAAATGTTTTTGAACGCGTTCGGAATTCAGTTAGAAAGGGATGGGATTCTTGCATTTTATCTGAGGGAGATTATTGCCGACATTTATTAAAAGTTAATTTTTTGTCCTTGTATTTTTTAATATTTACAAATACGCAGATGTTCTTCACAAATTTCAAAAAATTAATTCAAAATGTTCATATTTAAAATAACAATGTCAAAATACTGCGGTTATGACATAAGAAAAATATTGGTAGAAATTATTATGAAGGAATAAACTTGGTACATTTCAAATATTTTAAAATATTCTATATTTAGAAAATGTTAAGCAATAGTTTGTTGAATACTGGATTCGTTAGGATCAGTTTGAGAAATTTAGAAATCTATTCTGAGAAATGTAATTATAATTACATATTTGTAAGGTGTGATTCATTTGGAGGTACTTTTTTCAAAAATAAGAAAAGCTTAAATTTTATAAAGTATTCTTTATTATCATACAAAAAAACCATTCTTGATATTTATTTTTAAAAAAATGTTTCTTTTAAATTTTGAGCGTAACTGCGCCTAACATGGTCCATTCTGAAGTTCCAATTTTGGATGACGCGTTCGAACATTTCAAGTGGTATTTAGCGAATAACGCGAGTAAGGTTGGCTTCTAATTGCTCAATCGTAGCTGGTTTATCCGTGTAGACTTTGGACTTTACGTAGCTCGAAAGGAAAAAGCCTAATGATGTGATATCACATGATCTAGTCGGTTATCGCACAAATGCATTACGTGAAATTAAATATTCACCAAATTGTCCTCGCAATAAAGCAATGCTTTTACGGGCTCTGTGGTAATTAGCACCGTCTTGTTGGAACCAAATGTTGTCGAGATTACGGATTTCAATTTCAGACAAGTAGTCAGTTATCATGGCGCGATAATGAGCGCTATTCGCAGTTACATTGCGATGATTCCACTTGCCCATAAACCACATCAAACCGTAGTTTTGTCTGGATGTAATGGCAGCTCTTGGACCTTTTCAGGTTACTCTTCATTCCAAATACGCCAATTGTGCTTATCGATGTAGCCATTAAGCCAGACATATTCCTCATCGCTGAACACAATTTTGGTTGAAAATAGTGAATCTTCTTCAAGCTTTTCAAGAGCCCAAAGACTGGAACGATGATGATTCGAAAGGTTGGCTGCTTTCAATTCTTGAGCGAGTTGAATTTTGTATGCTTTTAAACCAAGATTCTTATGTAAAATACGCGTTGTGACATACGACAAGCCAAGCTGTTGAGATCTACGTCAAATCGATTCTTCACTACGCGTTGGATGTGGTCTATTTGGTAGCATATTTTCCAATAATGAAAATTGCGTTTCAAATTTTTGGATAATATAGCAAATTGTGCGTTCGGTGGGCCAATTACGTAGACTATACGTTGCTTTAAGCGCACGAAACACATTTCTCGTGGAACGCTGATTTTTGTAATACAGATTGTAGACGCTGTGCCGGGCTGAGTCCATAATAAAATGCCACAGAATACTTATTTTTAAATACTTCGTTTCCACTTATTTTATATATTGGAACGTCGAAATTTCCCAATGGACGTAATTTGATGGTCAACGACAATATAAATATGTCTACTAGGATACTAGGCAGAACAAAATCTTTTTAACTTATAAAATATTTTTTGGAAATATTAATTTTTATAGACTCTCGTTTAAGATGCAATTCATTAAGACACATTTTGTATCTGCTCAATAAATACATGTTATTCTTTATTATTACAAACTAGAACAGTGGCAAACGGCAACATTAAACTACACATGCCTTTATATACACATTAATTATTTCCGAAAGGTTTTAAATTGCTTAATGGTAGGTAATTCATTCATACACCACAGCTTTATTACTTTTTGCATTGACGCGTAACCATGTAATTACAAATAATTACATAACTGTGTTAATAATGCTAGTTGAGTATGTTAAACATCAAGGTATGTTGCAAACAGTCTGTCTCTCAATAGTGTCTTATATACTTGTTCTACCTTTGGCAATTGTTCGACTTAAAGATGTTAGTTTTTATATAATTATAAAATTTTTGTTTATATAAAAATGCATTTAAAAAATATAATTGATTAATTATTAATAATAACTATAAATAGGCATCGTTTGTAATCATTACATTTAACGCTGACAAAAGGGTAATATAATTAAATTATCGAATATCTTCCACATAATTTGTGCTATGAATTCTTTGTAATCTACACAGACCTTATGCATAAAATTTTAACAATTTGACATCAAAATTAAGTAAATATGCTTGTTAATACATTACCACACTTAACACAAAGTTTTATTGAGCATGAAGAGCAAGCGATTTACAAGTTAAAAAGCTTTTCAATCCCAGATTCATAAAGATTATTCATTTTGTCTGTACCCCAAGGGAAAGTACCTAGACCATGGAAGAAGATAGTATAATTATTTTGTAAACAAATTCTATTTTCATGCGTAGACTGTCTACGTCCTAGAGTTAAGTGACTACAGTTTGTAATTTATCTATATAAAGGTGTCTCAAAATTAACGCAAGGTTTGAATTAAATAGAAAACACAGTTTTTAGTCTTTTGATTCTTATTTTTGTATTGAATCATAAAGTACATAGGATAGGGTTATTTATAGAATAACACATCCAGCAAATGGCCTCCACGGCTTTGCATGCACATACGCACTCGTTTGTCGAAATTTTCAATGACCATTATGCATAAATGTGACTGAATTTCGTTGATGCAGCGTTGAATCTCCTCCTTTAATGCACGGGTGGTTGTGGGCTTGTTGACATAGACCTGTGATTTCAAATAATCCCATAAAAAGAAATCTAATGGTGTTAAATCACACCATCTAGGGGGCCAATTCTGATCACCGAAACGAGAGAGTTCACGACTTGGAAATGTCTCATACAGTAATTGAATTGTTTCACGGGCTGTATGGCATGTGGCATCCAATTTCGGTCGAAAGAACTGTGTTATCATGTCGCGATATCGAGCACCAGTAACAGTCACTGCTTGACCAGCCCCATTTTCAAAAAAAGTATGGTCCAATTATGCCTCCAGCCCAAAATCCACACCAAACAGTGACACGTTGTGGATGCATTTGTTTTTCGACAATCACATGTGGGTTCTCAGAACCCCCCAAAAGCGGCAATTTTGGCGATTAACAAAGCCATCAAGGTGAAAATATGCTTCATCGCTTAGGATCATTTTGCTCGAAAAATCAGCACCCATTTGTTGATGTTCAATAATCCATTCAACGAACTCTATCCGCTGTGCATGGTCATTAGGCTTCAGTTGTTGTGTTAATTGAATTTTGTAAGCATGGAGACACAGATCTTTAGTGAGTATACGCTGTAGAGAGCTTCTTGAAATTCGCAATTCTTGTCCACGTCGCCGAATTGAGGTTCCTGGATTGTCACCGACACTCTCACGCACTGCTTCGATATTGACATTTGAACGGTTTGTTTTTGGACGACCAGTGTGTTCCCACCATATTTTGTATGAAATTTTCGAACTGTGGCCGCCAAGTTTTCATTATTTTTGAAAAATTGTTCAATAATGAAGACACGTTCTATCGTGTAACGCTCCATTTTTACTAACCCTAAACTGTCAGCTGTCGAAATGTTTTTTTTTAAGGTTGCCAACACTTTACTGCACAAACGGCGACAAATTCAAATCTTGCGTTAATTTTGGGACACCCATTACATATATCAAACTATTGGTAAAAAGTCCCGAAATATTACAATTTATGGTTTGATAAATATTTTCTTCACAAATATAATTTGAACTAAAACATTTGCTAGAAACTGTAGTTATGCTATTCAAAAAATGTTATTCTGTATCTATATATTGAATTAATTACTAAATAACACATCTAGGTAAGTTTTACCTCTTTGACTTACATGAAATAAACCTCTCCCAGTAATCATCCTTAACGTTTCTTTATAGTCCGCAAAATACTCGCCTAAAAATTTTTTGTAATTCTTTGAACGTCATTTCAATATCCTTTTTTGTTTTAGAAATGGTGGAAGCTATGAAAAAAGTAGCTAAATTAGATGTAGAACTTACCGTCGAGGAGCGAAACCTACTTTCGGTAGCGTACAAGAATGTTATTGGTGCACGAAGGGCCTCGTGGAGGATAATTTCTTCTATTGAACAGAAAGAAGAAAGTAAAGGAGCAGATGACAAATTAGAAATGATAAGACAGTATCGTGGTCAAGTCGAAAAAGAACTCAGGGATATCTGTTCCGATATCTTAAGCGTCTTGGACAAACATCTTATCCCAGCAGCTTCAACGGGGGAATCCAAAGTGTTCTACTACAAAATGAAAGGTGATTATCATCGATACTTAGCAGAATTTGCCACCGGAAACGATCGCAAAGATGCCGCCGAACATTCCTTGGTTGCTTACAAGGCCGCAAGTGATATCGCAATGACCGAATTACCCCCCACGCATCCAATTCGTCTGGGATTAGCGCTAAACTTCAGTGTATTCTATTACGAAATCCTTAATAGTCCAGACAGAGCGTGTCGCCTAGCCAAAGCAGCCTTCGATGATGCAATCGCAGAATTAGACACCCTATCGGAGGAAAGTTACAAAGACAGCACACTGATAATGCAGCTTCTACGAGATAACCTCACACTGTGGACCAGCGATATGCAGGGTGACGGTTAGTATCTTTTTCTTCTATTAACAGTAAATAATTGTTTACTATCCTGTTTGTGAATAAAATTTAAAAAAATTAATATTCAACGAAATTAAAAAAGAATATTTTGACAATGATGTTCGTCTGATGCAAACTTAAAAATATATATTTAGATATCTGAGGGCAAATTATGATATTCTCTCAGTAACAATCGCCTTTCAGATTGGCTTTTTAACAATAAGGTTTTTCTATCTGTTCTATAAGTAGTCTTTAAGTTGTTTAATATAAATTTATTAATTATTTGATTTGGAACATATGTAGATAGTAAATCATGTTAATTAAATATTTAGAAAAATAACGGCGTACAATTATCCATTTTAGTATTTTTCTCTTTGTATAATCTTTAGTTAATGTAATCAGACTGAAATAGAAAAACTAGTTTCTTAGATGATTTTAAATTGTTATTTTTGGTTTAAAAATTTATTTGTATTTAAGGCAAAAACAGATGATATTGTCATAAAACATTTATGACGAAATTTTATGCCAATAGCAACTCATTACATTTAAATAATGTACAATAAAATATAGTTCGTTCCAATAAACCAAGCTATAAATTTGTAAGTAGAATTTATTATTGCAACATAAAAGTGCTTACGTCAAAATAGTTTTCTGATATATGCAGAATAAATACATTTTGTCATGGTACTATTTTGATTATCGTATCTAATATCTCCTAAGCTTGATTTGAATTTATCAGATTGGAGTTTTCCTACCAACATATACGTTCGTCTATTTTAAGTATATAAATCTGCAGCTTCAGCACTTTACTCCCAATAACTTAAGAAGTATATTATTTTTATATTTCGAATAATTTTAAATGATATATTCTTGAACTTTCTATATTCTTAAATATTATTTGACTCTAGCCTACAGAAAGAAAAGTAAATCTCGCTTGAAAAAAGTTGCTAGTATACATAGCATACCTAGAGAAATTACTCGAAGTAGTCAAAAGTCTCCTCTGTTGTGACTTTTTCAAATCAATTATGATCTTCAATCTCTCGAAATCTTGCTTTCTTTGAACATATCCGTCGAAGTTAGCTTTGATTAAGGCTTTTTTTGGCTTCTATGAAATCTTGGCCTTGTTTCACCAACTTTTGCACCATAACCTTAGAAATTCAAAATTATCTAGCTGATCGGACTTTCTCATCATATATCAGAGAAAAGAAATTGAGTTTAAGTATATAATAATAATAAATCCTTTTCAAAAATCTAGAACATTTTTTAAATGTGTATCGTTGTACACTAGTTGTTACCACTTTCTCAAATAATTATTTACATATTTGCCAATTAACACGTACAAGATTGTAAGAAATTTCCAAACAGGGCATTTTTCTTACGATTTAGTAACAATTTTCGTCACGTTCTGATGGCATTTTTTCAGGACTCAAAAGCATTTGGAAGGCATTTAATCATTAAATATCAATTTTTATATCAATGACCTACAGTTGATTATTTGTAAATATCTTTGTAAGAAGCTAATTCTTGGCATTAAACAACTTGCGAAAGACAACCTAGTATTTCAGTTACTTAAGTTGGGCATATATAGATATTTTTTTTAATTTGTGTTGCATATTGTGTTGTATATGTATATTTCTCTTAAAATACATTATATATGAAATGAATAGGTAGGTTAGCAATGGTAGAATTAAAAAAATTAAAATCAGTATTTAAAAGTTGTAATAAAGGTGTCGTGGTATTTCACTACACTACGATTTAGCAAACTATTCATTTAATCATTATACATTTCCAATCTCAAAGTCGCAAATTTAGAAAATTGGTCCAAGAAATCTGCTAAAAATAAAATTGTCTCCCAAGGCTTTCATGTTTTTCAGGACATATATTTTTCCACTTTTATATTTGTAAAAATTAAATTTATTGCTGTTATATATTGGGTTTGAAATAGTTTGGTTAACTTTCAAGTGTTTTCATCGACTGGTTTGTAACAGATTTTATGACCTTTAAGTTCTGAAATTACAAAACACGTTAATATTCTCTAATGTTGATATTGACAATACCGAAAGAATGCTCAAGTCCCTTTTGATTGCTAGATAATTCGAATAATAATAATAATAATAAGGTTAACTTTTTGTGTCGTAAGTCACTTAATATTCAAATGTTGGTAGTTTGAATAAAGTTCTGTTAAATATTACTTTAATGTTGAAATAATATCTGGAACAGTTCGTTGTTTTTGCATTACTCTGTTGAAGTAACGACCAGGTACTCTGCTTTCTAGCTCGAATTCTGTTTAGGGGTTTCAATTCACGATCCGCACATGGACAAAACATTCCAAAAATATTTATAACAACTTCTTAATAATTTCTTTGAAGGTTTTCTTTTTGGATTTTTTTGTCGAATGGTTGAACATCTTTGTGTATATATTTTTTATAACCCTATTTCCCGTTCATTTTGCCACATATTTTATAATTCTTTTTGCATTGTATTCACCCTTGATCTTCCCTGCTTCTTAATTCTTTAGCACGTTCATCTCTGTTACTCTTACTTTTCTTGTGATGTTAAGTATGCCTTTTATGTAAACCACCATTGTCCTTTTGTATTGCATCATCAGAATTGTAGAAGTTGACGAATACAAGGTATGGTTAATTAATAGACAGTAATTTAACTTACAATTGTATATGTACAGGTGATCCTCATTTACTTATTATATAACAGTGAAGTTAATTAAACAACACTCATTTATGCAATAGTGATCCCTTTTTAAAGTGTTTTTGCCAACTTTATCAAGTATTTTAGGTGATGTGCTGAAAATTTCTTCTCAAATGTTGGCTTTCAATGCTTTCAAAGTTTCGGGTCTATTTATAAAAACTCTTTCGGTAGTCCCATAAAAAGAAGTCTAATACTGTTAAATCAGGGGATCTTGGCGGGTATGCTACATAGGAGAAGAGAAGATATGTACATGGCATAATCCTATTGATACCACATATGTTCAAACTTTTCCATTTGTAAAACCAGAAAATCTCGTAGCATCTTTTTGTAGCGATTTTCATTTACGATAGTGGTTCTTCTTTCATTGTCTTCAAAAAATAAAGCCCTATTATTCCTCTACTACCAGCGCCACACTATATAATAATTTTTGGCACATGAAGCTATAGTTTACGAATAATTTATGGTTTTTTAATGCCCCAAAATCAGTGATTTTGTTTCTTGACAGCTCCATTTGCGTAGAAATGAACTTTCTCTCTGCAATTTCGTTTCCAAGGTTTGTTATTGCAAACCTTGCTGTACTGCGGTCTTTTTTCGTCGTCTATAGACTGACTGTTTTGGCTCACCTGTGTTTTATGAGGGAAACAAGTGTAATTTGTTGGAATGATTGTCGATAAATGCCCAATTGTTGTGGATCGCTTTCTTGTCAGGGTTCTTGTCCTTTCTACCGCACCCTTGCATACACAGTCTTTGATCTCCCTTGAACAAATTTTTGGAGATCTGTTAAGATGTGCTACATCAACCGTAGTTCTTGTTTTCTCAACTTTTCAACTAACCGTCAAAATGGTTGCCATATTTGCTACGAAATTCTCGTTGGGCTAAAATAACCGACTAATCTTTTAAAAATTTTTTACATTTTCAGCGCTTTGTATGTACGAATGTACGATTCATAATGAAGCAAATACTGACATATGTCATAAAAATATATATAGCAACATCTCATAGGTGACTTGATTATATGCCACTTTGTATAAGAATAATTTTATTAAATATCGACAAAAATGGATTTGTTTAATGTGTACATGTATATATTGAAATTGTTTGCATTACAGTATTTAAGAAATATTTATTTTTGTAGGTGAAGCGGAGCCCAAGGAGCAGCTTCAAGATGTTGAAGACCAAGACGTCTCATAACTGCATTAAAGGTCGTGTTTTTTTTGGCCTCGCGAACATTGAGTGCAAGTGTTGTGCTTATTTTACAGCGTATTCATGGACACTCGAAGGGTGGCCACACACCACCAGTACATACTGTATTATTATTATTATTAATATTATCTAGCCGTAACTCTATTGTATCTGTCTGTTTGTTTGTGCGAATGGGAAGTGTACGTTTAGTGAGAGTTTAAAAAATGAATAAATAGTTAATTGAAAAGAATGCAAGAAATAGAGTGAGCTGTGCATAATTGATTTGTATGTTTGGAAAATTTAGGTGAATGACAGTGTTCTCGTAGTAGAAGCCTTTTACAAAAAGAATATCGATATAAAATACTAAACATTATTATATACATAACATATACATACAACAATACAAACAGAGCAAAAATTACTATGAAAGAAAATGTGGATAACTTAGTGGGAAACAGTCCTTGCTTAAATCTCTGCTACATCTTTCCATTTTTCAAAGTTATAGCAACTTGTAAAATTCTATGTAAAAATATACCTTTTCTCTCTGATTTATATAATAAATGTAATCTGCATAATTGACTTGATTTAATAGAATGGTCGTATTAAAATAGCATGACTATTAAAATAATTTAAACAATGAAATGTCGATAATTTTTGTTTGGAATCATTTTGCTGGCAATAAAAGAATACATTAGAAAAGTTAGTGTAAACGATATTTATCTTCTTCCTTATTTGATGATAAAAACAGTATTGTATTTAAATGTATTTTATCAAAGTCTCTTTTCGCTGACACCAATGTTTGTAAGAAACCTATACATACATTAAATGTACTTTTGTAATGTTATATCACAGGAAATTCTTATTTCGAAATCGTGTTGTTTAGCATTTTATTTAGAATAAAGACAAATGTATTTAACATGTAAATTTATATTCCTACTGGTTTAATAATCGTGTTACTAATATTATATAGCTTTTGATTTCTTCTAAACTAGAAATTACAGGTAAATTTCTTTGAAGAATATATGCAGGTTTCTTAAAAAATTAAATATTTAGGACTTCGATTGTTAATATTTATCATTCCGTTTATAAATATGTACTTAATATTTCAACTATGTACTTTTGTTTCCATTAAAATAATTTTACATATAATAAATGAACACTTAAAAAATAATAAGTAAATTTTAATGTTTTATTTTTTATATCACATAGGAAGATTGCATCCTTCATTCACTGAAAATATATAATGTGTGTAGAAAAGCTCGAACGAAATCTGTTCATTTTTGTATTTAAATTTTGTCTCGACATGACCAGAAAGCTAATTCATTAAATAGATCTATAAGCATTACTTTAGGGACCAAATTCCTTCAATTGAATTTCGATTCGTTGTAAAAAAATTATCAATTTCAAAAATATTATATGGTTTCTAAAGTTTTCTTAATTTAAAGATTATAAATACCAATTAATGCTTATAGTTCTATTTAAAATAGCAGATATTGACTGCCATCAAATAATTGTAGATCTTCAATTGAACACAGAAAATTGCAGCTTGTGAAATGTATTAGACAATATAAAATATATCTACAAAATACACAAGTTTTCAGGAGCAAATTCAAGTTGAATGAAGAAGTTTTCGTTCCAGACTTTGAAGACACTGTATAATATATATGCTTGTATATCACCATGAAAAGCTTACCTCTATAAATGTTATTTTTTTAATGTTATTATTTTTTTTTACATCACCCAGTGTATGTTTTAAATGGAAGAAAAACATTTTATAGGTTTATGTGTATAAAATCTTAACATACATTGTTTTTTTACATAAACAAATTATTGGTTTACATATATGCTGTGATATCAAAAAAAAAGATTTCGTAGTTTCATATTTGAAGGACTTTTTAATAATTTTGAGATTAAAAGATCACAGTGTTTATGTGAATGTATTTCTTTTCTTTTATTTAATTTTTAGATGTGCTAGAGCAGCGTTTTCTATTTTTTTTTTATGAATTTGAAATTGCATTTTTTAAGTGTGTATGCGCGTGCTGTTTTAGATGAGTATGGACAAAAAAATTGCTGTAATTATTATAAAAATTATTAAAAAAAACTTTGTTTTATTTTAAACCAATAAACTTCCTATTTTAAAATCTTAAAAATTTACAGTGATTGGATAATATTGAGATACTGCAAATTTTGTATAAAGTAAGTAAGAATATTGGATATGGCCATATTTAAATACTGTAAAATAAAAGGCTGCTTTATGATTCAAGAAGAAATTTAAGCGACTTAGCTAATAGTCTTCTTGGTGAGCTGTTTCAACAAACTAGACATTTTTTTTAAATTGCATGGTTTAACTCGTTTAATTGATATTATTTGAGGTAAAAGGAACTATTTTATTGAATATATTATAATTACTGGTTAAATTTTTAAATAAATCTTCGTTTATTAGCACCTGTATTTTATTTATAAAAAGCTCGTATATTTAAGCCAATGCAAATAATTTTACTTCTAGTATTTTTTAAAAATGTTTAATTTTATTTAAAAAAAAACATCGTCTACAGTTATTATTGGCAATGTGCATAATGTTAATTTCACAGCTTCTGAAAAGGTTCTGTTAAGTTATTGACAAATAATTCAAATATTGGTATAGTTACAGAACGTTTATAAAAATCAGTGTTTAATTTTAGGTCACATCTAGAAAGTGAATTTAATATATCGTTTGGAAAGATTTTTCCGTCTCTTAAATCCATCACAATAAAAAAGCTGAGATTATTAAATTATCAGTAATGATTGCTGAAGTGTTCATTAATTTCGGTAAGGTACTTCAATACCTATTTTATACTTGGAACGTTACATAAAAACAATACAGAGTTCAACCCAAAGTAGATTTTGCCATACTCAAAACTTCGGTCTAAATGCTGGAGTTGAGACAGTGTCTATATTGTAGATAGACCACGTACGTTATTTTATATTTAACAGGAATAACTTGTGGTCTGCCAGAGCCTCCTGTAATTGGCGCTAAGCTGTTGGAGATTGTAAAAAGCATGGATTTTAATTATTATTGTGAAAGCATCGATTATATTGAAAGTAATTAAATTTTAAAAGTTGTCCTGGGATGGGGCTCATGGACCAAATCATTAAGTTGAGAAGAAAAATATATACCACTTTAAGAGCACAGATCGACTTGTGAAATACTTTTAGTATTGTCGTTAAATGTTACCACCGAACATTCTCACATGGCATTCATTTTTCATTACTTGGCAATGAAAAAAAAATTATTTGTTGCCTTAGTAATTATATACTGTACTGATGTGTGATCCAGGTTTTATTTTTATTCAACATGTGAGTCATACATTAAAATGTATCTTTATACACACACTTTCAATTCAGAAAACCTGATACTCGTATACAATTTAAGTCAAATTCTATTTTTCTACTTTGAATTTTTCGAACCACAGCCGTTGATTAAATGTTTCCTAACTTTTTGAAACAATGAAAATTGAGATTTATATTAAAACAAAGAATAAACTCATTCTGTCTGTGCACCCATATACATATATATATATATATATATATATATATATATATAAACACACTCCTTTTTTAAGTAGTAAATGATGTCACAGATCCTAACATAAAAATCCTGTGTAATTGCTTGGACTTTTTTAATTTAATGAAAATAAACAAGTAATTTTATATTCTAGAATTTAATATGTATTATTAAGAAATAAAATGCCTTCTCGATTCATATATAAGTAGAAATTTTGTGTTCATATTTTTATTTTATTTACTCGTATCATAAGAAAACAATAATCAATGGCGTTCATTTACTTTTAAAATACATCTTTTGTGCTGTTATAACTAAGGAATGTGTGCACTCTTCGAATAAATAGAATTGTCTAACCGTTTATCTTCTTCCATCGCCCACAATTTATTCAAATTTCTAAACAGGCCTTATCTTCATGTATTCTATGATTCCAATTTGCTTTAAATAATGAATGGTAGGGTACTATTTATAAAAATATATGTTTAAGTTATATATGTATTGAATACCTGTTTTTTTTTAATATTTTACAAAATTATAATTTCATCCAGTGAACTAAAAAAATCATAAGCCATTCATTTAAGAACAGAACTACATATGTATAAACTATACAAATTAGACGATGTTTTCTATGATGGAGTTCGGCTTAATTTATTAGCATAAAGGGTTCGGCTTAATTTATTAGCATAAAGAGTTCGGCTTAATATTTCACTACTCTGACATATGGTTTACAATTTCTATCAGTAAAAAATAAATAGTTTTGATACATAATGGAAATGTCCCCATGTGAATTACAAGTTAATTAATTAGATACATTCTTTCTGGTCGGTAATTAAAGAAAACAGCATAAAAATCGAACGTATTTTGCATGTGAAATTATAAATTTTGCATTAAGAATAAATGTTTAGTGTATTTTACAAGTAGATAATAGTTTAGGGAAATGTCTAATAGCGTTTTCTGTCGGTACATGTACATGAATACATATCACTGTTTAATTCTATATAAATTCTATGACCAGTATTCTATTGTTAACCATATTTGAACACTGTTTTTGAAGAGACCCAAATTTTAAAAGCTGAGATTCTCAGAGCGAACTTCCGGTACCAATCGACTGTAAAACACTGAAAAATGCAAACTAAAAATACCAGTAGAATATAAAAACATCGCTAAATGCTTCTGAGAGCAATTAACAGAAGACGTTATAAAAGAAAAAGATAATGCCGTCATTCAGTTTGATATCGTTAAAATAATTGACTTTTTTTCGGAAAAAACTTTCACTTAGAAGATTATACTAAAATGGCATTCTTCTAATAGAAACTTTCAAGTGATAAATAGGCAAATGGATATGTATATTTAGAAAACCCATTTTTTTTAAAGAAAAGAGATTTATGTTTACGAAAGGAAATAGGTTAGGATTTTAACTTAATGCCTTGTCATTAATAATTATAATTTTTAGCGTTAAATATTACTGCCTCGTTGTCAAAACCCTTCTCTAAGGTGTGATCATCCTAAATAACAAAATATACGATTAATTACTTTAAAAATCGTATTAAGAAAGTCAATTATATTAAATTATTCTTATACTTAAATAGATTGTAATAATAATAACAGCATATTATTTATTTTTTTCTAGACCTTTGTTCTCGAAAGTGTAATTTATTTCAGTCATATTTTAAAATTTAAATATAAGTTTAGAAATTGAAAAATTTAATTATTAGGTATTGTATCGCCATCTAATTGCGCTAATATAAGCAAACAAAATTAATGTTAGTTCCAAACCAATTATTCTTATCTATTATCAAGATTTTCTGATTAAATATTTATTTTTAATTTAAGATCGTAGATAAACTATGTTTAAGAACTTTATATGAACCAAGATATGTTTTGTAATTTCTTACGATTCTATATAATAAGGGAAAAATTGTATAAGTGCAATTTCTTTTATTAACAAATAGATGTCGCTGAAAAGAACAAAAAATTGATTGAATGGCAGTGGATGGTGTCGCGTGAATTGATGCTTTATTTAATTTCTTTATGTTAGTTGCTGATTTTTATCTATTTAATCGATTGAATAATAATAAATATGACCGAAGAACGTTTCCAAATAGTAAGTAAATCGATAATTTGACGAGACAATAAAATTACATTTGGTATACGTGTTTGTATATAACACGACTTTCATGTAAAAGCATTTTCTTTTGAATTTTTAGGACTGGGGTAACGATAAACTACATCGAACCCAAAGACAAGTTGAAAAGAACCCTTACGATTTAGAATCATGGTCTATATTACTAAGAGAAGCTCAAAGTAAACACATTTCAGAAGTGCGTCCTCTCTATGAACATTTAATATCAATCTTTCCAAGTGCATCTCGATATTGGAGGATTTATATTGAACACGAGGTACAAACATAGATCTTGGATATTCTTTGTAATGATTCACGAAAAGATAGAATGTAATATTTCCTTTTTTCTATTTGTTTCTTGCAGATGAAGTCACGTAATTTTGAAAAAGTTGAAAAGGTAGGAAACCATACTATTGTAAATAAAGTAAATACGTATAGAAATATTTGTGTCATTTTAAGTTTATGTCTGCCTATAAACAGTTTTCCTTCACATTGTATAATAAATATAACTTTAAATTTATTGGAAGAATTTTTTATTTCTATACTGCCTTGATTTGTGTTAAGAAATTTGGGAGGAAGATTTCTTATATTTGAATGTTACATTTTTTAGTAAGCAATTCTTATTCTCATAAGTTTGAAAATATTTGAACACTTCTTCCTGAATTTTTACCTTGACTCGTATAACAATAACTTATCTAATAAAACTCAATTATTTTGCACTGAATATATTTCCTTTTCTCTGTGGTAAGTTCGAGTGAAATAAACATTTGTGTATGAATATGTAGCTTGATCTTTACTTTTATTTTTGCAATATGAACGTACTTATGATTTAGCTTCGGAGAGATTTCTTTTATGGCAGTTTATATCTTAGATTTTATTTTAAAAATGTGAAGATGAATGATAATCGGTATTAATGTTTGATTAAGAATGTCCTTAAAATAAAAAAACTAAAGGGATAAAAAATGAAATTTTTTGGGTTTCATTATTGAAGGCTTTCTAGGATTATAAATTGTTTATGGTAATGATACGACAACATTTGAAATGTGAAAACATGATTATTGTTATCAAATTAGATATTGGATTTAAAAACCATTTTTCCAAGAATGCCTTCAATTTTTCGGAATTTATTTTGATGTTACTACAGATAATAATAAGTAAAAATTGGTTTCTTTTGCATTTAATATATAGTTACAGAAAAATTAATTTTTTGAATTTTAGTTTTGCAAATAGTTTAGAGAAATTTTATTTTAGATTCGAAACATTATATAAAATTATTCACGCTACGTTATTCTGATATTTTAAAAAATTCACGGTATATGAATTAAATTTTTGATTTAGAAGTTTGAATTATTGTGTTTATCTTTATCTTAGAGCAAATCTAGTGAAACATTTGTGTTAAGATAGATAACGTCTTATTAGGAGACAAGGCAGATTATATTTTCTTTAAATAGATTATTGTAGTATGTTGATCTATAATAAAGTATAACTTAATAAATAACATAAATTCTTTACTAAAAATTTCTGTAATTACAACACGTTTTAGTATTTATTTCAAACATTTGTTAGATTTAATTAATTGAATAAAAATTGTCTACTAAATATAAATAACAAAAGTATGCTCTTGATTCGTTTGTTAATCACTTTATTGACGAAGAATGAACTAATACATATAATGGCGCGAAAATTATCCAAAGGTAGGAGTTTGGTCATTAATTATTTATTAATTCATATATTTAATTTGTATCTATATAAATGTTTATTTGAAGCTATCTATTAAATAACGAGATTGATTAAATGATTTTAGTGGTTAAAGGTGTAGAGTTGATTAGCTTCCCACAACTGTTCCAAGATATTTAATGTTGTATTCGTCGACAAAAATATGTTCCATTAAACGTGAATTTAACTAGACAATAATCACAGTACAGACTCATGAATACGAAAGATGTTATCGCGTTGTAATACATTTATTTGTTATTTGAAGAGGATCACTATTCTGATGAAAACTGAATTATTTTCCAATGCTATCTTTCATTTGTTCCAAAACTTTTTTACATATTTGTTTATCGATATCATCTGGAGCTCAATACTAATTTTACGTTCCTTATATTAACAAATGCAATTAGATTAAACTTGCTTTGACGTGCTTTTTCGTTATTGATGATAACGATGGTCTTCATTGCGTGAACTTTCGTTTTCCTTCAGGATTCTATTGAAAATTTTTGATTTCTTGAGAGGTGATGACTTTTAAAACAAGTCTAAGAGAAGTTGTTAGCACAATATTCCCTGTGCCATTCAGTTTTTTCTCGTTGAGATTCTAACGCAGAATGTTTCGTACAATAGGATATTTACTCAGTTATCCTTTCGAAAAAGTTTTTTTTTGGTATTCGGTTTAAGTTTACAGGTGCTCATCGTCTTCCCAGTACCATTTCTTTTACAGAATCTTTGTGCCTTGTATAGTTTCTTCCATAAGAATTTGAAGAATAATCATCAAGATTTCGTTCGTGTTTTCGCCATTTGAATTACAAATTCCACAATTGACATGTTTCCAATCTTTAAATTTAGCTTGATTCGATTCTTAGTGGAAAACACACCGACTTCCTTTAATATGTATGTACACTACCGGTCATATTTATTTGCCCACCCTTAGTTTTAGCCAAAATTATTAAACTATCAAATGTGTACTGAAAATTTATTTAATGTACCAATATAATAGTGTAAAATAAACATAAAATAGTTACATTTTTCTTATATAAAAACTTTATCATTAATTATTATTAAATTTTGCTCTCATCAATGTGCCCACCTTTATTTTTGATAATTGCGGCACATAACCGCGGCATCCTTTCAATTAATTTTTGCAGTGTATCTTCTGTAATTTGTGCCCAGGCTTCTTGAAGTTGTTCCCACAGTACAGTGGTGGATAATAGAGCACGTACTCGAACCTTCCGGTCTAATTCTTCCCAAAGAAGCTCTATTGGGTTCAGATTAGGACTTTGAGCTGGCCATACCATTATAGAGATTTGCCCTTGCTCTTCTAGTTGACGCAAGTAATCGCCACATAATCTAGAAGTGTGTTTCGGATCGTTGTCCTGTTGAAATACAAAGTTTTCGCCAAGAATCCTTAGTCCTGAAGGAACAGCGTTATTTTCTAAAATTTCCTTGTAGCCTTCTTTTCTTAGGATTCCCTCAATTTTGACGCGATCGGCTACAGATCTTCCACCAAAACACCCCCAAATCATTACTGAACCTCCTCCATGTTTTACGGTAGGCGCAATACAATCTAGCAGTACTCTTTCTCCTGCGGATCTTCTTACGAATATTCGCCTTTTACTACCGAAAAGTTCAAACTTCGATTCGCCTGTCCACAACACATTATTCCACTGATCAATCGTCCAATTCTTATGTTCTTTAGCCCAATTTAGTCGTTTTATCTTGTTTTGCTTTCGTAGTAGTGGTTTTTGCAGAGCAATTCTTCCGTATAAACCCGTTTGCCTTAACCTTCTCTGTACCGTGGACACACTAATTGATTTAGCACGCGATCTATTCATTTCAGCAGCAATTTCTGGTGCTGTTTTTCGTCTATCGCGTCTACTTATCCGTATTAGATGCCGGTCATCTGCAGATGTCGTCGCTTTGCGTTCTCCAGATCTTCTTTGTTGGAAAATGTACCACTTTCTTCAAATTTTTTAACGTTATAATCACCGGTTCTGCGATTTAATCGTAATTCTTTTGCAATTTCGCGATGATAAGCAATTATCATAGCACGCACTTCAACAGATAATTCCTTCGTCTTCGGTATTGCATTAAAATATTCACAATAACTCTCTATTTCACTGTTTTCGCAACAAAAGATGAACGATGAGTGACATAAAATTTATTTTCCTTTTTGAATAACATATCCTAATATTGTAATTAGTTAGTAAAATAACACAATATTGGTAATACCTTTCGGAAATGCAGGTAAAGCTGTAGGGATTAGCTTATATAATATTTATGGTATTTTTCCAATTTATGACACCTTTACGATATATCATAAACAATTTAAGATTTTCGTAGAAATTCATATGGAATTACTTCCACTAATAATATTGTTGAATAATTATAATGCAGATTTTTCGAAAGATAATCCTTATTTCAGGAAACACATAAAATTGGGGTGGGCAAATAAATATGACAGGTGGTGTACTTATTCCATCTTTTTCCAATTTTTTAATATCTTCAGAACATGTTTTTTCGGTAACTCTGCAAAATATTGTTCTTCACAGAAAATTTACTTTACTTTGATATGCTTTTTTATGATTTTCTTTAAAAATAAGTATGACAGCGATATGGTAAATGCTTTAACTCTATGAACCCAATGACCTATCATTAAATATCTATTAGACTTTGCCTTATTATTACGACAATTGACCAGCTTGTTGTTTCTGTTTGATATGGTAGACATATTCCAATAACCAAGATTCCTCCAGTTCTAGAAAATTGCCATCTGTTTTCATCCCCGGTAATAATTCCAGAAAACAGAAACGTTGTTTTCACTAATAATACTATTTTTTCTAGGGTTTTGTCATATGTTTGTGTTGTTACAAGCAAGGTTTTGTTGTTAATTACTGTCAGTTTCTTCAGAATTTGTAGATAGTCTGAAAATGGCAGTATGAACAGTGAAATGTTGATTGTAATGCCAAACATGTCTGATCAAATGTGTATGATATTTTATTTGTAGTCTTTGTATTTAATATAGAATAGTATTCTTTCAAAATATTTAAAAATCATTGCAATTTAAAAAGATTTCTATTCTAGTACACATGAACATTAAAAAAAATAAAATTGTGTTAATATATTTTCACATCTTCGTAGTGTTTATAATATTTTTGGAGGGACAAAAATATTTCAATCGTATGTCTATAATAACTTATGTAGAATTAAAAGTACCAATTTCCTTTATGAACCGATGCTGTTTCAAGTCTCACTAGTCTATTCTGCAAATCTAAAACATTGAGTTTCAATAATTTTTGTTGTTTTCCAATGTTGTGTTAACATTTCATTGATTAATTTTTTGAATTAACCTATTCCACAATTGTAAAGTATATCTTTATAAATTATTTGTTTTAACTTGAACACAATATTTACATACAAGGTGTGGCAATTAAATAACGAGACTGGTGTGAGAAATGTTATTTATTGCAAATAAACTTATATTTAACTTTTATTCCCTTCAATATACTCTCCTACCCTATTTAAAAATCGCGGTATACTTGTCTTCCATTGTTCAAAACAATGCTGTATTTCATCAGTTGTCAGCCTCTTCAACAACTGCCGTTTTTGCTTTTACATGTTCAACAAACTGAATATGTGTTCCCTTTAATGCACTTTTGACTTTTGGGGACAGGCAGAAGTCACATGGTGCGAGACCTGGCGAATACGATGGATGATCAAGCACAGCAATGCGCTTGCCCACTAAAAGCTACTTCACAGGCTGGGCATTGTGAGCTGGTGCGTTGTCCTGGTGCAGAATCCACGAATCGTTCTTCCACAAATCCGGTCCTCTCATCCTTACTCTTCCACTCAGCTTGAGTAGAACTTCTTTGTAGTATTTCTGATTGACGGTTTGACCTTCAGACACCCAGTCAGTAATGATAACACCCTTGATATCATAGTATTGCCTTCAATTTCGACTTGCTCATTCGTTCTTTTCTCTATCTTGGCGATCCGGTGGCCTTCCAATGTGTCGATTGGCGCTTTGTTTCCGGGTCATACTGGAAAATCCAAGTTTCATCACATGTGATGATTTTCGTGAGTAAGTCTGGTTCTTCTGTGAGTCGTTCCATGATAGAGAGTTCATCCGATTGTCCGTTAAAAACTGCTTCACAGATAGGCACCATTTTTGCACAAACTTTTGTCATGTTTAATTCATCATGCAAAATCTGTCTTACTGTTTTTTTGTTAATATTTACTGTATTGGCAATCTGAATGCTCAGACGTCGGTCTTTCCGCACAATTTAATTAATTTTCTAAACGTTCCTTTCAGTTTTTGCAGTCGCAGGTCGACCAGGACGGTCATCATTTTCGACTTCTTCCCGTCTTTCAGAAAACTATTTGTGAAATAACATCACCTTTAACATTTGTAAACATTCTGTTGTCGATTTTTTTAATTTGACAACGAATTTCAGATTAATTCGCAGCTCGATTTTTATGTCAACCATTATCACGGCACTACTAAGTAACAGTGTCCTCTACAATTAAAGCTCGAAAGTAAACTAAAGCAGACAGAGAGACGTAACTACGGATCCGTGGGAACTATCAAGGTTAAAGTAAACTTTCCTAGTATTTTGGTACAACTAATACCGCTTCTAATAAGCGCAATCAATTATACGTAGTAAATTCGTGTATGACTGAAATTTAAAATCAATTGCAAGTAAGATTAATTTTGAATCGTTTAAAATAATACATTTTCAAACACTTGAGATAAATCCTTGGTGTAATTTCCACAAAAATGAAGGTACTGTAGGACAAGTGAACAGTTGAGTGTAGGCTTACCGTCCATTGTCTATCGTAGTGAGTCATCCGGATGTTGTAGTGGTTTGTTTGATTTTGACGTTTTACTGATCATCCAATCAGTTTCTTCAAAAGGTATCTAAAGACCCATGTCGTTTTACTCCTTGTTATATACACTCCGCGCAACATGAATAGGACCAACTGCATATATGACATTTGTAGTTGGTATAAACATGGTAGCGCGCTGGAATTGTTATTTTCGAAAATAAGAGGGTTGATAAAAAGATGTATGTAGGTACCAAATATAATTTTTGAAAAGTCAGTGCAAATGTACGTTACTAATGACAATAAGTAGAGTAATTAAACGCCACTTGAATACGACCAATCTACAAAATAAAAGATTCGTTTGTAATAACAAAATACTTTATTGTTCAATAATGAGTACTTTTGCCATTATTTCTTATAACCTCAAATAGTCGGGATGGAATGGAATTATACAGGGTTCTCAAGTAGTCAACGGGAAGTTCCGCCCAACTTCGTTTCAGCGCCTGCTCTAGTTCGTCAGCGCAACTGAATTGGGTAGCATTGGAGTACAATTTACGCGACAACCATCCCCAAACATTTTCTATGATGTTCAGGTCGGGAGAGAGCGATGGCCAATCGAGAACCTCCATGCCTTGTTCTTGAAACCAGCGTCGAACAATGCGCGCGGTGTGAATACTGGCATTATCCTGTTGGAAAATAAATGGCCCACCTGCCATAACGTTGGAAAATTTGTCTTTCACCTGTTGCAGCAGCTGGACGTACTTTTCCGAATTCTGTCTGCCCTTCACTATTACTAAATCAACAGGTCCGTTATAGGAAACAGCTCCCCATACCATGACTGAACCAACATCGGCTCGCCTTCGTGACTGAATCACTTCATCTTTACGTAAATCGTGGAAATAATAAGAAAACCCATCCGGGCCATCTAAATTAAACTTCTTCTCGTCACTGAAAATAACAGTTTTCCATTCTCTTGTCCACCCCATTTTTGCTTGAGCAAACTGAAGATGTGCAGTGCGCTGAAATTCCCTTAAAGGAGGCCGTCGTTTAATTTTCAAACGTTTTAAATGCGGACAGGTCTTCAGTAACCTCTGTACAGTTCTTACCGATGCATTCGTTCCAACGTTATTCGCGATTTGTCTTGCCGTTAATGCCGAATTCGATGCTTCGCGTAATATGGCTCGACGTTCTCTCTTAGTTGTAACGGATGTTGTTCGCCCTTTAAAACGTTTTCCATAATTCTCGGGATCCCTAATAAAATTGTTCACAACCTGGTGTGATCGACTTATTTTCTTTGCAGTAGCCCTTGAGGAATACCCTTCTTGATGGAACGCTTTAATTTTTCCAATTTCTTCCATACTTAAGCACTTCTGTTGTCCCATCGTTGCACAATACCCTTAATTACAGATGTTTGTTTATCCGGATACACGTTGTAACTCGACACTCATCCGGTAGCTTACTATTAAATACTGGTCGTATCCAACCGGCGCGGTGCATTTTATATGTATGTGGTACTTACGTCACCCAATGCATAACGTTAGGCACTATTGCGCAATAATGCGTATTATTTGCCATATCATACCATTACAAACTTGCATTGTATTTTTAGTAAATGAATTGTTTTTCAAACCACCGAAAGCTTGCAACAAGTCGGGTGGTCCTATTCATGTTGCGCGGAGTGTATCTTGTTGTTTTACTGAACCGCGTCCGTCAAGCGTCGACGAGCTGCGTCGGTCTTAGTGAGAATCACTGGAAATAATAAAAAAATTCAAACAAATTTAAGGGAGGAGATGGATACAATCTGAGCAATACACTGATGTTGACACTATGGAAAGGAAGACAACGAAGTCGCATTAGGACAGACGCAGTTCGGAGAGATTGGGAGACGGTGGTACGGCGAAATGAAGCAACAATTAAATATAATAAGAAGCAAGTCATCATTAGTCTTCTTAAATTTTTGAAAAAGTTATTGGTGAAACTCCAAAATCAAATAGAAAAACAGCAAAACTTATCTAGAAGATAAATAAAATTAGAGAATTGATATATTCGATATACAGTCGGTCACAAAAGTGTTCGCATGTTGAATATAATCAAATGTGGAGATCCAGCTGTGATAAAGCATATTTACTTCTATTTAACAACGTTAAAAAACTCTAAAAACCTCTATAACAATATGAAAGCTGTCATTTTTTACAACTACAAAAAAGATTTCAAATATTTGATTTCAAACGTTCGAATGTTACAAAAGTATTCATACACTTCATTTTTGTAAGATATTTCTCTATTATAAGCCGTAAATTTAGAAGGGATTCGGTAAATCCTCTTCATAGTACATATCACGTATTTGTGAAAAATAAGCATTTGATGATTTTATAAAGATGAGTTGTAACAGTTCGCCCATACAATAGAGGCATATTTTATAAAAATGTGTTAAGAAACTTTTGTGATATTCGATGTTAGAATATTTAGCAAATTCTTTTGTAGTTGTAAATAATATCAATTATACTGTTATTAGAGATTTTTAGAGTTTTTAACGTTGTGAAATGGAAATAAATATGCTTTATCATAGTCGCATCACATTTGATGATATTTAAGATACACGGGTGTGCGAACACTTTTAATACTGACTGTACATTCATTAGGCTACCGTGTAACCCAATTTTTGTACATTAAATACTCAAGTTAATTTAGAAGCTGTCTAAGATCTATTTCATATAGTATATAAATCATTTCTTGCTATTTGCTTTGGATAACATTAGTTGTGGACATATGCATTTATTGCAATTAGATAAGCTTATGTTTGTTTGTTCAAATGCTAACTCAAATGTATGATATAAAAACTATTTCTTCCTAAATAGTTTTCGATATTGGAGACTATGATTATAGCTACTCATGGACATACTATACTCTAACTATTAATTCAGACTTGTTAAAACAGAAATACTCAATTTTAATCTCTTTTACTCCCAAATTAAATCTTCGGCGACGCGTATATTTTAAAAATGTATTTTTAATTTCACAGATATGTACATATATTGCAACATTGAATAAGTGATTGTGTTCCTCTTATATTTATTATTCGTGACACCTTATCTTTTGATATCTTTTATAATCATTCACGTATTCAGAAAAACTTAAATTCTACATTAAAATTATTAACTTGTGCGTCGTAGTCATATTGCAAATAGATAAGTAAAAATCGAAGTTTTTAGCGTTCCTGTGGCAAGCTACTATATTATTTTTTAAATTTATAATTGAAATATTTAGTACGATTTTGTTCTTAATATTTTGTAGATACATCGACTTGCCTAGGAGTGTTATATGTAAATATTTTTCGGATCGCATTTTCGTGAATATGAACATACCCTATTTTATTTATGTAGAATTACTATATCTATTTTTTTTAAATTTATTTACCTTACTTCAAAGATAGATGGAGTATTGGTAAAACATTAAATATTTAAAATAGTAGATCGAAAAAAAGTATACATATCCGATATTTTCGGTGGTTTATTTCTTTATCGACCCATCTGCTGTAGCTGTATTAAAGTAAATTTTTAATTAATATCTGCTTTCGGTAATATTGGAAGTCAAAAACATTAAAAATTGTTAGATCACAATTTTCCATATTCAACAAAGGAAGCATTTGGAGCTCTGTTATGTAAATGTAATTTAACGATTTTTTCCCATTAAACAAAGTCGTTGTTAATTGCAATAGCAATAATACGTTAAGCGACCAAAATATATGTAATGCTTTACTTGATAAAAATGCATGTATTGGTGGCATGTCAAGAAATGACGTGATGTCTGAATATTAATCATATGGGTTTGATTTTGATCAAGTGCACTATGGAAAACATTAAAACGTACTTGTTTCGGCTTTGTTGTAACTAGCAGAGTTAGGAGTTTATCCTTTCTGATGGTCAACTTGAGTAGAAGGCCGAGACGGATTTTGAAATGTTAGGCCAGTGATATGAATTTATTTTATTGTTAGCGATGGCGGATTTACCAGAAATGGCAATATTCATTACACCCATATGCAATTTATCTATTTCTAAGTTGATCAAGTTGATTAGTGCATGATGCTGGTCTTCTGTAGATGATTTAATAACAGAAATGTGAGCGTTTTTTCGCATAAATAAAATAATATATAATAATATGAGCACTGTGGAATTATAAAAAATATATAACTGTAAAAAGCATATCAGTTAGAGTCAATAATTTAAAATCACAGAACGTAGTTCAAATTTACGGATTATTGCACAAGATATCATTCTTTAGTATTATAATTTATGCAAATGGATAATATTAAGATTTCGAATGGAAGGATGGAAGTTTTATCAATGAAAATTAACATAATTTTTTTTCTAAATAAGAAAGATATTACAAGGAATGCATGTTATTCTAGCATACTTATAAGGAAATATTATTATTATAAGTTGAAAATATAGCCTACAGTTATACTGTACTGGCAAACAATTGAATGTGCATTACAAAACCTACATAAAAAAATTATCGACTACCAATTGAAACTGACTTGGGAGCGGGATTAGAAGAGCCGTTTTCGCAAATAACGGAGAAAAGCATACTTAGGACTTAACGTTGCAAGTGAGTAATGAAATAATTCCGGAATATCTTTGCGCTTATGTATAAACGAATGTGGAGTGTTCCAATTATGCCATACGAATTAAATGTCAGCCGGCTGATAGTTCACTGGTAAATCACACTGATGTTCAATTCAAATGGCCTGCTGTTCGGAAAGGTTTTTCGTGGTTTCCCTTTTAAGCAAATGCTGACAGACAAAGATCTTAAGTCGCACCACGAGCGCGGGTATATTAATAATTAACTGTCTGCTAAAGCAAAAGGGGCTTGACGTTAAGCTGTTGGAAGATGTGCAGGCATGAATTACTATCATATTGTTATAAATATTCTATCTGGTATAATTCATCACAAAACATATTTCTGTGCTTCGCGCTCTAATATATTGCATAAATCCAATACTTCCTGAATTGTTCGCCAACAGGGTGTAAGAAAACTTTTATTTTATAAACACTAGTAATTGCTACAAGTTTATTGAAATTTATATAAATCCATAAATAATGTATTATTCCAAATGTATACATAAGTAATAAGACGAGGAGAACCCTTCGCGATCGATAAGTAATACGGCCCTCTTTTATTAAAGTTTTGCTACTTTCTTCATTTTTTTCTGAATTAGTTTAGTATTCACGTATATTATTTAAAATTGAATTAATAGTTTGAAGTTGTTATTTTAACTTATTGAGATTTATTTTCTATTTTTTATTTTGCTTTTAAAATATTTTATTCTTATTTTATTGTTAAATTATAATGTATTGATTAAAAATATTACTTCCTCAATTGCGATGTTTCTGTAGTTTAATAGATATTAAAAAATTTTAGCCAATTTTTTTCAGTTAAAAATGAGAAAATGTTTGTTTTAAATGGAAGAGGTGGATCGTTCTAGTTTAAATAATGTAAATGCCTCATAAAATGTTAAGTATTCCCTTTTAAATGGAACATTTCTACTTAACGAATTTTTCAAATGAAATTCAACACAAATTTGAAAATTAGTCCTTACATTAAATAAAATGTATTTCTAGTTTTAACTGCGTCAGATATATAAACTAAAAATGAAAGACTCTAAAGACTACAAAAATAATTCGCTGTTTAATACAGGCTACCCTTCAAATAAAGATTTGGCTGTCTAGTAACTTCCTGATTTATTTATTTTTAAATTTATGTAATATGACGCTGCTTTTACTATCTTGATGTTGTTTCGATTTTATGAGATAATTCATTTAAGCGATGTTGTAAATATTCTTCGCATCACAGATCATTCAAGTTCTGAGTGATGTTTTTAATTTTTTCGGCAATAGCGACCGCAAACATAAGCACGCCATATTTTATATTTGCGATTTGTTGCGTCATATTTTTCATAGTTTGTCCACTGCCTCAAGGGCAGCTTGTATTTGGCGTGTGACTATTTTAGGTTTAAAAAAAGATTATCATGATAATAATTATTTCTATGTTTTTACATTGAAACGCTTTGTATTCTTATGATTTATTAACTATTACTTTTAATTCAAATATATATTCTGTACACTATTTAACTCGGCTCGTTAACAGAAACTTTACACATACAATATAAAAGTAGAATACATTTTTAATTTAATTTTATATTACTCTCAGAGTTATTGAATATTTGCAACAATAAATAAATACATTACGTATTTATAAAAATATATTTCTTTTAGTTTTTTTTTCAAAATTATATTAATAATGTACTTTCGATAGCTATTTCAGAGATGCCTTATGAAGATATTGAACATAGAACTATGGAAATTGTATCTGACCTATGTCAAAGAAACAAAGGCTTCTTTGCCGACATACAAGTAAGTTGTTTGATGTAAAATTTACGTATGTACGTACACTATCGCTCATAAGTATTTGGTCACCCTTGTTTCATTACAGTTTCTATAGAAACGTAATTATAAAATTTATTTCTGTAGTAAGAAATGGTTTCATAGTAAACATTAAAATCTATAAAAGCTTATTCAAAAATAATTATGCGATTATTCTATTATTCACAATGAATGATAATACCCTAATATGACTCCAGGTCGAATAATTGCACTTAAGGGATTAGATCTTTCAATTCTTGGAAATTTTCGATTGTTATGATTTTACTTTAAGGTAGGGTGTTATTGTAAACTATTAAGTATTTATACTTGGGTGTTTGGCAAAATTACAGTTGGTTTTTGTGAGGTGTTCATAGTGATTACATCGTGTGTTCAATCAGTTAGAAATGCCTAAACGGAAAGAATTGAGTGTAGAAACATGATCGTTTATAATCGCATACCACAAAACCGGCAAAAGCAATCGCGAAATTGCCACAGAACTTAAATTAAATCAGTCCACCGTGGATTATATCATCAAAAAACACCACTAATATGGAAGTATATTGAGCAGAACTCGAAATAGCAGACCAAGGGCAACAATTTCAGCAAAAGATCTTGCATTGGTGGTAACAAGCAAGAGAAATAGACGAAAAACAGCCTCAAAAATCACGATTATGGACGAATTACAATACGGAAGCCGCGTCTACGCAAGCAAAAACCTTTAATCACTAAAATTGGACCATAGAAGACTGGAATAAAGTAATGTGGACCGATGAATCCAAATTCCAGATTTTCGGTTCATGAAGACGTGTTTTCGTAAGGAGGTCTGTGGGTGAGCGTGCCCGGGAAGAATGCATAGCCCCTACTGTTAAGCACGGTGGAGGTTCAGTCATGATATTGGGTTGCTTTTCTGGATCAAATGTGGGCGATCTCGTAAAAATCGAAGGTATACTAAAAAAAGAACGGTATAAGCGCATATTAGAGGAAAACGCAATCTCCTTTGGAATTAAAATTTGGGGTCAGAATTTTATCTCCCAACAAGATAATGACCTGAAATACACTTCCAAACTACGTCGGGAACATTTGCAGAAATTGGAGAACGAGGGAACCATAAAAGTTATGGCGCGGCCTCCCCAAAGTCCCGATTTAAATCCCATCGAGTTGCTGTGGGAAGAACTTGGCCGAAAGGTGAGAAAATCAGCCCCCACATCTGCTGTTAATATGTGGAAGAACGTGCAAGAGGCATGGGGTAAAATAAAACCTAAGATATTACGAAAATTAATCAAAAGAATGCCTCGATTGTGTGCTGCAGTGATTAAAAATAAAGAAGGGCATATAGACGAGTCTAAAATTTATATAAATATATTCTACAACAGTTTATTTTAGATGCAAAAATATATATTTTTCATATATGTAAATAATAAAAAAATATTAGTATTTCAATTTTGATTTTTTTTACAATTTGCGGGTTCTAATGCAAGTGACCAAATACTTATGAGCGATAGTGTATTTTAGAAACTTAATATTTTTACTTGTAGCATTCATTCATTAATTTTTATTGCTGTAATTTTTCAATTGTAATTTAATGGTGGAAGCTGTATCCTGCCATAGTTTTACATATATAATAATATATTTGGAATATATAAAAATATATTCCGAACAATTTTAGTCCCAAAAAGACTAAGTGATTTTTAAAAAAAATAATTGCCTTTCAATTTTGCTACAATGCACTTGTTTAATCTTTGGAATTACTAAACAACTAATTGTTTTTTTCAAAATAAAATTATTTTGTCTTATTTGTTCATCGGTTAACAAATATGAAATTCATCGATTTGTCAGCTTCCTTGCATAGAGGTGTTTGTGTAAAATGATATCTACAACATAATTTTTCATTAATGTCTTTGGATAATTTCTCTTAATTAGCTTTTCGGAGACAATGTCTTCAGAACAAGCAACTGCTGCAGGTCGCTCAGATCTTGATCTGTCTTCTAATATATCTTATCTTAACATGTATAACTAATTATGGCTAATGAAGTACTATTGTCACCAAAAGCTGCCGCTAAATTTTTATGTTTTTGATTGTATAATATACATACTTCGTTTATAATCGTTAAAAATCATAGTCATAGAAAAATATACGGCGGGATTCCCATATTGCTTAAGGCTCGAATACATTGAGCGAGTTTACTAGCTACTAACCGGAGAATTCACTAGCTACTCGGTCAGTGTAATCAATTCACTGGTTAATTAGCATATTGAAAAGAATCTGCGAGAAAAGTGGAAAGCTGGGCTACTTTACTCGCTACTCGGCGCGTGCACTTGTTAGCTAGTGTGTCATCATACTTGCTAGTGAACTAGCTGCGAGTAAGTACAGGAAAGTTAAGCAAATAAAGAAAGAAAAAAAGACAGCAACGTATTCCCAACACGTGGCTTGAATTCGCCAGTTAGTTGGCTACTAAGCAATTGGGAAGTTTTGTGTTGACAATATCTATTCGCATTTGTGCTTTTGTCATTGCATAAAAGAATAAGTTACATCGTATGTACTTCACCAAACATCAGAATTTTCTATAGATGGAGTTGAGACTTTGGAACAAGTCTTGAGATGATTCACTTCAATTATACATATATGTATTTTAATAAGTTTATCGAATTTGAAGGACACACAAATGGTCCAACCTCTGTCTCTGAGAAAGTTTATTAGATGAGTTCTCTCGAATTGTAGTTGAAATCTTCTTTTATTAAAGTTCTTAAAGTATTTTATTATTTCTTTTGACGAAGATATCAGCTTTACCACTCAAACTAACGCTGTTTAGTTGATTTAGATATGATAACACCATGTTATAAGCTGAAATATTACCCTCATACAGGTCAAAGGATAAGTGATTCATTTATATTACATATCCCTCTTTTCATCACAAATATCGCACAACATTGCACATTATATCAGCACTAAAAAGAAACTAAAGTTAACGTGTTCGTAACTTTAAAAGAGCAATGTTGTTATTGAGGTTTTGTAAAATCTTTTAGAGAAAAAATGGCTCAAGCATACGATTTTGCATTAGACAAAATCGGTATGGATATTCATTCTTATCCCATATGGAATGATTACGTCAATTTTCTGAAAAGCGTAGAAGCAGTTGGTTCGTATGCAGAAAATCAGAAAATATCAGCTGTGCGAAAAGTTTACCAAAGAGGTGTTATTAATCCCATGGTTGGTATGGAAACGTTTTGGAAGGATTATATACTATTTGAACAGGTAATTTTCTATGATAATTACTGAATTATCTTATTGAATCAACTTCAATTATTTTTCACTACTTTAACTACGTTCTTCTAGTCTAGTAATTTTCTATTTCTCCAGTATTTCTTTCTATTTATGATCTTGTCTTTTCTTGCGTAGCTCACAATTCTTTTCTATTTAATTTCATTTATTTAAGTTTTAACAATTACTTGCAATTATGTCACACTCAAATAAAATATTTTAATGCAATAATAACTTAGATTATAAAACTATTGAGTTCATAACTAATCCAATAGCTCTAGTGTGGCAGAAAATCAAAGTCTAATTCGTTAATTACAACAATACTCGTGTGGGGCCGTTCATTGTCTTGGTGGGTAATTCTTTTTTCTTGGATAAGCTAAGACAAAGGTAATCAATAGGAAGAATACCTTTTGTATTCCAAAAAGTGGAAGCCATTGCCGCTTTACGCTTTCTTTGTACCGCCACTGTTTATATTGCTGCTTCGTTTCGCGCATATAATGGTAAAACCATGTTCCATTCGTGGCGATAAATCTGCGCATAAAATCTACCTTGTTTTCGTGAAAATGTTCAAACACACAAATTTTCATTCATCAATTTTTAATCAACGGCGAGCAGTTATGGCATACACCTCGCGCACTGCCTCTTCATTCAAAATGTATGTTGCGCATTTTTTAGAGATGTTTACAGCCTTCGCTATCTGAGATGTTTTCAAATATTGATCTTTTAACACTGTAGCATGCACTTTTTCAACAATTTCTACACTATCCATCTGATCACAAACTTCGAGAGGCTACAGTTTAATCTTAAACAACCGTCACAACGAAAGACTTGTTAAGAAGACAACTTGTTAGCGCACCACAAGAACAGTGAAACTGCGCCATCTATTCGTCATTACTCGGACTTTATAATCCATCCTTGTATTTTGGCACAATGGGGGAATAAACTCGTTATTTTTGTCATTTTATTAAATATTAGTAATTTTTCTCAAACAAATAGGCCCACATTATCGATAATGCAGATTATATTTCATTTAATACTTCCACTTTAACAACATATAAATATTCTTATTATTATATATAAAAGATAAATGTATGTATTATAGTTATACATACTACTAGGGGACATGAGTTGAACACGAACGGGTTCGTAAAACCGTTCACACTGTGTATACATTTGTAGGTCTGCACGTTGATACAAGTTCATTTGTTTCAAATAAATTTTGTACGTATTTTGCACCAATAAACGCTTTTTCATATTATGTTATTAAAATTATGGAATATTTTTTGAGTGCCGAAAGGCGGGGGTAGGTTTTTCAGTACATAATGCAAGATAAATATCTATACCGTCGATAACCATTACTTTGATATATAACTCTTAGTTATGTAAAAAAACTATTTTAGGCAATAAATACTATAATAGCGGAAAAGATGTCAATAGAAAGAAGTAGGGATTATATGAATGCCAGAAGGGTTGCAAAAGAACTGGAAGTTCAAATTAGAGGTATAAACAGAAATGCGCCGAGTGTACCGCCGTGTGGCAGTAACGAAGAACAGAAGCAAGTATGTAATAATAACGACAAATAATAATAAAATGTTATAACCAATTATAATAATTGTAATATAGGTTGAACTTTGGCAAAAATACATAGCTTGGGAAAGGAGCAACCCTTTAAGAACAGAGGATACAGCCCTTTTAACTAGAAGAGTGGTATTCGCACTAGAACAGTGTCTTTTGTGTTTGGGACACCATCCGGACATTTGGTATCAAGCAGCACAGTTTCTAGAATATAGTTGTAAAGTACTACAAGAAAAAGGGGTACGTTAAGCGTTCGTAATTTTCTATTAAAATGTTATAATTGACCTTGTTCTAGGATGTTAACGCATCTAAAATGTTCAGCGAGGAAGCTGCTAATATGTTTGAGAGAGCTACGTGTACGCTCCTCAGCAAAAATATGCTTCTTTATTTCGCGTACGCCGATTATGAGGAAGGTAGACTTAAGTACGACAAAGTACATCAAATCTACCAGAAATATTTGGATATCCAAGATATCGATCCGACGTTGGTAAGAATTCATTTTAGAAATAAACAATTAGTTCAAGGCATAAAGTAAATGCTTTTGTACTTATTGTTTACTGCTAATACTAGTAATGAATTTAATTTAATGATACTTTTTTTTATTTTACACATTCCGTGAATTTTTCTTAATAGTAAAGAGCGAATCAATAAGAGCTTGTACATGTAAGTATTCAAAAACTACCAAAAATATAAAAAAAGATTTTTCAAGCTCATATTATTCAGTAAGTTGCCCAAAGGTAATAAACTTTTAGTTAGAAAATATATGACATATATAAGTTAACATCAATGAGCTAGCCCATTTAATTTTAATCCAAGATTTTTATATCCCAACATAAATAAATATATTATTTGACAAAAAAAACTGTTCATAAAATCGCAAGGCATGAACCTTTTTGAATGTCGTAGTCCATCATGTTGCATAAATAATTGTTTTGCCAATGGTTTCGAATGTACTAACATTCTCATGATATTTATAACTAAACTGGTTTATCATTTCTTTGAATGAGGCTACTAATGGTTTGTCTTGCAAGGTTATTTCGTTAAACACATAGCGAGGAAAATCGATAATGGTATCCAGAACCTTGATCTGAAATTTTTCAGTTGGTAGCCAAATCCTATAGTTGGATTTCGCACATTTGTACGTCCAGAATGGTTTTAGAATGGATTCGTCGAGTGATTACTTGTTGTCAAGAATTAGATACGACTTTCGACCAATCATTCTTACCATCATATTTAGAGTTTGAGACCTAATTGTTCGTATTTTGTATATACTTTGTATATATGTAGCCGTTTATATTCCCGGAATAGCAAACAAAAAAAAATTTTTTAAAGAAGACCACATTTTTCTTGTTAGATCGAGATTTTCATACAGATACAGGATAACCGTACCATCATCTTCAAAGAGCCAGACTTTATTCTGTATTCTAGTGGGCATATCATAGCAGTAAATCAAGTTTCGTAACCTGTACTGTTAACGTAACCGTATCATGAAGCGAACAAATCATTCTCGAAAACGTTCGTAAATGTATAGCATTAATTTTCATGCCTATTTCGAAAGCTCTTTTTTTATACCACCCGAACACAGTAGTGCGGTTTTTCACTATGATGTTAGTGTTTCCTCCGATCTGATGGTTGCATCGTGAAGTTTGTCATTTTTGACAATATACTTAGCTTGACAATTTTATTATCCGGTTGCTATTTCTATTGTTGACAGTAACTTGAAAATTTTATGTAAGCAAAAAAATGGAATTAACTCGCGAACATTTTCGTGCAATTATTTTTCATAAATTTCGGCGTGGATTATCTTAACAAGAATACATCGACGAGCTGAATTCTTTATATGATGATAAAGCAAAAACTACAGTATATCGTTGGTATAGTGAATTCAAACTTGGACAGCGTTCTTTGGACAATGTGAATTTCGTGAAGGTCGTCCCACAAACGTTGTTGTGTCGGAAAACATTAATGCAGTGTCTGATTTGATAATGCACGACCGTCATGTGACATACCTCGTGATTGAGGCATCTGTAGGTATTAGTAACACCAGCGGGCATGAGATCCTGCATGAACATTTAGCCGTTAAGAAGCTATGTTCACGTTGGGTACCACATAATTCGACAACCGCTCAAAAAAGGACTCGCGTCGATTGGTGCCAAGAAGTGCACAAATAATAACAATGGCGGTGCTTCAAAGAACATTTATAAAGTGGTCACATGTGATGAATCTTGGATGTATACGTATGAGCACGATAGCAAACAGCAGTCGACTGTGTGGGTATTCCAAGATGAGCCAAAATCAACAAAAGATGTTCGCTCCCGAAGCACATTTTCGGAAAAACGCGTCACGTTGCAACCGTGCCTTTAGAGAGTTGTAGAACGGTTAATTCCGAATGGTACACAACTATTTGTTTGCCAAAAGTTTTTGAAGAAATAGAGAAAACAAACCGAAAACGACAGATCATTCTCCACCACGACAATGCGAGCTCTCACAGGTCGGTTCAAACAATTGAATATTTCACCGGCCAAAACATTGAATTGATGAGCCATCCGCCGTACAGCCCCGGTCTAGCATCCTGTGATTTCTTTTTGTTCACACACGTGAAGAATAAACTTCGTAGTCAACGGTTTTCTACGCCGGAAGTGACAGTTGAAGCATTCAAAACTCATATTTTGGAAATACCGCCTTCACAGTGGCAGCAATGCTTTTCGGATTGGTTTAAGCGAATGCAAAAATGCATAGATTTTCAAGGAGAATATTTTGAAAAGCAATAAAACTATTTATTTTTTGTTTGATATTCCCGAAATATAAACGGCTACTCTCGTATTACAAAACTTTGGTAGTGCTCCTTGTATCATACAGTGCTGGAAACACTTTTATGACCAATTCCCAATAGATGTGAAGCGACGAACGTCTCATTAATTACACAGCCCAATGGTGTTGGCTATTGGGTTTTTTATTACTTGATCGTCGTAAATGCACTAAACAAAAGTAGTGGAAATGCTGACTGCTTTTTATTTTAAGAAGTAAATTTAAAATATGTTCATAATCCCTCGTCTAAAATTAAGTCAGTGTAAATTTGTTTTTGTATTAAAGTTGATGCTCTGTTCCTTCTTCCAAAGAACAAGAGTATTTTCTGAACTTAAAAAATAAATCAATAGCAAAACTTTTAATCTCCACTATGTTAACTGCCTAGCATCGAAGCATGCGCTAACTGAAGAGACCTATAAATATATACGCGCGACTGATGAAGACTGCATGTTTTGTCAAAGAATTATGTTTTAAGTGTTTAAATATGTTCGCGTCTTTACAACGATATATCTTCAGCTAATGTACTTTAACGTGCTTTGTTTTTTTATACATATCCATGTCGTTTTCAGACAGACCTAGTTTTAGCCAAGTCAACAAATGATATGATGTTATTTTTGTTCAAGTTAGCATAAAAGTACTAGTAATATTAGTCAAATCTTGGCTAAAGTATGTAAAAAACTTAGACTACGAAGGTGCAAAGATTCCGAATTTCTTTATCGTAACAGTTTTGTTTACCTTAAACACACTTTCTCTTATTTCTTCATCATTATTTAAGGCATCATTTTAGGCTTATGTGCAATACATGAAATTTGCTAGAAGAGCAGAAGGAATTAAGTCAGCCAGAAATGTGTTTAAGAGAGCTCGCGAGGACGCACGATCAAAATATCATATTTTCGTCTGTGCTGCCCTAATGGAGTACTACTGCAGTAAAGATAAGAATATAGCTTTCCGAATATTTGAATTAGGTTTGAAAAAATTCGGCGACAATCCGGATTATATTACCTGCTACATCGATTATCTGTCTCATTTAAATGAAGATAACAATACAAGAGTATTATTCGAAAGAGTATTATCTTCGGGAAGTCTCGAGCCTGAAAAATCAGTGTAAGACGTCTATTTTAATTTGGTCGAAAAGTTATATCAGTATTTTAAATAATAAATCTGCATTTCAGTGATATTTGGAATCGATTCTTGGAGTTCGAAAGCAATATAGGAGACTTACAGAGCATTGTTAAGGTTGAAAAACGACGATCTGAAGTATTATCCAAAATAAAAGAATTTGAAGGAAAGGAGACTGCACAATTAGTAGATAGATACAGGTTTTTAGATTTGTTTCCGTGTTCGGGTGCAGAACTAAAAAGTATTGGGTAAGTTTTTTTTTAAATAAAAACATATTCTGGGCTTCCGGGTTGGAACCGCGTCACTGGTATAACTTCCGACGTTTCGTACCCACTCGTATGGGACATCTTCAGGGCTCAACTACTGCACTGAAACTGGTTGGAAACACGTCAGTGGTATAACTGCCGACGTTTCGTACCCACTCGTATGAGACATCTTCAGGGCTCAACTACTGCACTGAAACTGGTTGGAGTCGCGTCACTGGTATAACTGCCGACGTTTCGTACCCACTTGTATGGGACATCATCAGGGCTCAACCACTGCACCGAAACTGGAAAGCCCCGGAAGCCCAGAATATAGTATAGACCACGACCGCGGAAGTCTACGTACCAGATTAACATATTCTGAAATTTATTTAAATTTCAGATATACGGAAGTTATTTCTATAACGGGTGCAGCTAAGCATAGTAACGCTTTACAAGCAATAATTAACTCTGAAGATGACTCGTCACTGCCTAGACCAGATACATCACAGATGATACCATATAAACCGAAAGCAAATCCATTGCCAGGCGAACATCCTGTTCCAGGTCTATATACATAGTTCTAATTAGCCACAATTTTATTTTGATCAATTTAATTATTTGAGAAAATATTTTTAACTTGCTCGTTTAACGTGCTAACCCTATATTAAATCTGAATTAGGACTCGACTAATTCGAAAAGTTTCCCAATTCTGATAAGGATTCAAGAATAAAATGTGTATGTCCTATTGTTTAAAGCATTTTCGAATCATTTTTTTTATATAACAGGTTTTTAGAATTTTATTTTATACTTTTATATTATGTTCAAGTTTAATTAGACGGGTATTAATAGTTTCCCTTTTTAAAAACTGACAGTAAGATTCATAAGTAAAGCGTAGATATTTAAACACCATGCATGGGCCGCCGCCTGGAGGCATCCGTACCAGTTTCACTTACCAGCGAAACTAGTACGGGTGTCTCCAGCAGCCTTGGTCATCACTGACGTACATATGTATATCGGGTGTTACGATGCGAAAAGCACATACATATGTACATCGTGAGTGAGACGTACGAAAGTCGTACAATAAGTACCGCAATATATTAATAATAATAAGCAATATATATTGTGTTATTATTATTTGTTAAACATTACCTACGAGAAAAGCATTAACAATCCGAATTTGCTCGACTAAGCATATGCAACATACCTTAAGCGTTCATAATTTCCTCATTAAGTGATGTTCATTGCGTTGTAAAAGTGTTCCTATATATAGAGAATGACCGTTCAGTGTCTACTCATTTAATATTTATTGAGATAAAATATTCTATGAACCGAGTTAACGTATCTATGGAAGAAGTATTATTGTAAATGTTTCTTAAACTTTTGTAGTGTACTTAGTATCACACTATAAATAGCTTCGCCAATATACCTTGACAACCTTTTACTAGCTAATGAAAATTAACATGACTGCTGAAACCTTCCGGTATATACAAGTTTACTCTCAATACTATCACAGCGAGCCTTCTTGTCCTGTAGCAAATTATGAGTCTTAGGAAATCTCCTAAACCACATATGAACAACAGCCCATGATGGTTTTTAATCTCAAAAAATAAAATGTAACCACTCCGTATGTCCATAAAATAAGAGCTAAGTTTAAAATCATAAAAGATTATACATCAACATCTTGGCTAATGATATTTAAGCCTACCTCACAACTGCTATAATATAAATGAGAGACGCAGTTACTAATGTATTTTTATTCGGCATAGGTAACAAACGATTATTGCAATTCCTGGCATCTCAATAATAATTTAAGTTTTCCCTCGTATTTAAAATATGTGTTTCGACAATTGCGTGATATAAAAATGTTTTATAGGTGGCACATTTCCTCATCCACCAGCTGTTGCTCACCTTTGTACCTTATTACCACCACCAAATTGTTTCTGTGGTCCATTTGTTAATGTAGATCATTTAATGGATATTTTTAATAGGATACAGCTGCCTGATGCAGGTATGTGTTTTTATTGATCAGTGTACGATTCTTCGTGATTTATATTTTTTATGTGAAAGATTGTTTTATAAAATAGTAATTTTCAGTTCCTGCACCTTCCGAAAATGGCGGTGATGTTCGCCTGTTTGATCTGGCTAAATCAGTACATTGGATAGTTGAAGAAGGTGGAGGAATCGGTATCAAACGCAGAAAGCGTATAGGACTGTCACTAGATGGGTCCGATGACGACGACATGCCTTTGCCTCCAAGTAACGACATCTATAGACAGCGTCAACAAAAGAGAGTGAAATAACTGTTTTTGAATAAGTTCAGTGTAGATTTATATGACTTGTATTTTCTATGAATCAAATATTAAATTTTTTTAGTAAAGTGTGTTTGAATTAGATTTTGTCTTATTTAAAACTACTGTATAGGCCGGGTATTTATAAAATATGAAATATGTACAGGTCAAAACATTGTATACTAGTTAAACCGGTGGTATTTCTTAGGTACACATGGGGCGTTTGAAAACACGTTCTTGTTAACGCCCGTTAGGAAAGAACAAAGACACTATTGCATTGACTAACACGTTCAAACGCGCGATTTTTGTAAACATCCGTAACAATACGTGACTTAAAATTTACATAGCAACTAAGGTGTTATTGGGCAGACTTTGAGGCACGTGTATTTTTTTCTCATAGTAAATGATCGTCATGGTGGAAGCTGATCATTTTGATATTGTTTTGTTCATATATAAATAGTAAATTGTCGACATAATTCTATTTATAATTTATCACTGACCTAAAAAACAGTTAATCTTTTGTGCCTCGTGACACATTTTTAAAATCATAACTGTTCAACTAAGTATGTCATTGATGAGCAAATCGAAAAAAGAATTAACTCAAGCGAGAATTCATTTTAGAAATCGTTAGAATCGAGAAGTAACAATCGGGTGTTTGTGTAAGTGAATTTTTATTTTAATAATTACAAGAATACGTGAGTATTTAGTTGCAATAGTAGAAAGTATATATTGGGTCTGGGAAAAAGTTCGTGGCGTTTTTTCAGTAAAATTCAACTGGTCCCCGCATGGCGCGTGGACGAATTCATTTAAACCGAATATGCTCCATTATTATCGACAATGTTTCGCCATTTTTTTGGTAGATCCATGATCCCATCGGTGAAAAACTTCTGTGGTTTCTGGTCGAAAAACTGAATCAAGTAGTTTTCACAGGCTTCTTTTGAAACCAACTTAATTCCATTGAGAGAGTTCTGCAGAGATCGAAACAGATGATAGTCAGAGGGTGCTATATCCGGACTGTAAGGTGGGTGCATCAAAACTTCCCAACCAAACTCTCTCAATTTTTGACGGGTCATCAAAGAAGTGTGTGGTCGGGCGTTGTCATGATGGAAGACAACACCTTTCCTATTAATCAATTCGGGCCGTTTTCTTTCAATCGCCTGGCGTAATCTCTCTAGTTGTGCACAGTAGAGTTGAGAATCAATCGTCTGACCAGTTGGAAGTAGCTCGTAGTGGACGGTTCCCCTCCAGTCCCACCATACACACAGCATCACTTTTTTTGGCGTCAATGTTGGCTTAGCGAACGCTTGTGACGGCTCACCATCCTTTATCCACGATCTTTTACGCTTCCGATTATCGTACGTAATCCATTTTTCATCTCCGGTTATTAAACGTTTCAGAAACGGCTCGATTTCATTCCGTTTCAGCAGCGCATCGCAGATGTTAATTCGGTCCATCATGTTTTTCACGCTCAACTCATGAGGAACCCATACGTCAAGCTTTTTTTTGTAACCAGCTTTGTGTAAATGGTTCAAAACAGCTTTGTGGTCAATGCCTAGCTCCATGCCAATATCGACACTGCTGATATGCTTATCTTGTTGGACTTTTTCAAGAATTTCATCAGATTTTTCAGTGATTGGACGACCGGAGCGTGACTCATCTTTCACATTGAAATTTCCAGAACGAAAGCGAGCGAACCATTTCCGCGCAACAGATTTCGATAAAGTACCTTCACCGTACACAGCACAAATTTTATCACAAGCCTGCGCAGCGTTCTTCCCCTTATCATAATAATATTGCAGAATATAGCGAAATTTCTCATTATTCTTCTCCATTTTCAAGTGCGAATAACTTTCCACCGATTACAATGTTTCTACGCTCAAACTAACGTTCGGAAGGTCATCTAAAAAACGAGCCGTCGGTGGTGTCGCTGTGACTTGTTGTTCTTTAGTTATCGGCAACCAATGCCATCTATCGGGAAAAACGCCACGAACTTTTTCCCAGACCCAATATTTATAATTTATCACTGACTTTAAAAACAGTTAATCTTTTGTGCCTCGTGACACATTTTTAAAATCATAACTGTTCAACTAAGTATGTCATTGATGAGCAAATCGAAAAAAGAATTAACTCAAGCGAGAATTCATTTTAGAAATCGTTAGAATCGAGAAGTAACAATCGGGAGTTTGTGTAAGTGAATTTTTGTTTTAATAATTACAAGAATACGTGAGTATTTAGTTGCAATAGTAGAAAGTATATATTAGTACAAAATACAATTCAAGACTTCTAGTGTTAGATCTTATTTTACGGAATCTCATCTGTACTTGGTGACTGTTGATATTTTTCAGTAAGAAGACATTATGCACATACAAAACCAGCTTGCCATGTAAAAGAATGTATGCCTTTCCATAATATATTCTTTAGAACGCCTTTATGAAGTTGTTAAGTTTATTCTTGTGTGTTGAAGAAATTATATGCTTTTATTTGCCTGTACATATTCGTTGTTGGAAACTATATTGATAAATTTATACATTGCAGGACAAGCATAGAGCACTAGGTTCTGGCAGACGAAAAACAAGAAACAATTAAAAACCTCCATGAAATTTTGATAAATGGTCAAGTAAAGTTGAATAAAATAGCAGAGAAAGTATGTATATCATAGAACCACGTACATTGCATCTTAAATCAATATTTGGAGATAAGGAAGCTCAGTGCTAGATGGTTTATGTGTCTATGAATCTATTAAAAGCGAATGAAAATGACCATTTTCCAGCAATATGTAGACATGTTTAAACTTGATGATAATGGTTTTTTATGCCGTTTTACAACTGTTATTACTACACATAAGAGACCAAAGAGTAATAAAACCAGTAGACAAAACGTGGTAAGTCGCCTGCAAAAAAGGCCAAGATGATTCTGTCTGCTGGAAAAGTGATGACTACAATCTTTTCAAATTTCCGGGGAATCATTTTTATTAATTTCTTGTAACACAGAAAGATAGATTGGCAAAGACCCAATTTGTCTACTCAAATTAATTTGATAAAGAAAAGTGTCTTGTATTACTAGCCTCACGTCACAGATAATTGAACATGTACCTTATTCATCAGACTTGGTTCTTTCGGATTTCTTCCTATTCTCAAGTCTAAAGAAATAGTAGCAATAGTTGAAAGAAATTCTCATCGAATAATGATAGATAGTACTTATTTTTCGGAAGATGTGAAAGGATAATGTAGAAAAATTAATATGATTTTTCCCTAATATAGACAATGTTCATAAATTAGATTGCCAGATTTCTACTAATTTACTACTAACTTTTCGTTTCGCAATCTTCATATTAAAATTCTAATATTACCAAAACATCAAGAAAAGCGGTCATATAGGTAACTTAATTTTCGTTAGTGGCGTATATTTGTTTGCCAAATATCGAATATCTCTTGATTTTAATACCTCTTCGCCTGTTTGCTTTCCTGATACAAAATTCGAATGTAACTAAAATTATTAATATTTTAGTATAGGAAACTGAATTTCCATCAGTGATGTATATTTGGTTGCCAACTTTTGATCATCTCTTGTTCCCAATATTTTATTCCACTTATACTATCCTGGTATAAAATTGATAATGAATAAGACAAATTTTGTATTAGAATTATAGAAGTGCGAAGTGGTATTCGCAGAAAAAGGCATTCAGAGTTGGGCAACCAAACGTACGCCGCAAGTGTGAAATTAAGTTGTCTATAGGAGTATCCTTTGTATTAGGTAAACAGAAATTCGAAGAGGCATTAGGGACAACTAATATTCAGTTATGTAACCAAGATTGATAGAAATTAACTTATGTATATTTTTGTAATATTATTTTCATTAATGATGTATATTTGGTTATCTACTTTCGAAAATCGGGTTGAAAATATCAAATAAAATAATTGGATAAAAATCGAGGAAAATATATTAAATAGTATATTACACAAAACAATCTAGTTCTACATAATTTATTAACTTTGAAAACAAATTACATTGAGTGAAAGGAGAACAGTAAATTTATAATTGTACAAGAATAATTAAATAAATTTCGAGATGTGGCTATTAATAAACATGATAATAATTGTTCTAGGTGTGTTCAAAGTAATCCCTTTCGATGTCAATACGATATTTTTAATGGTGAAGTATTAAGCCGTGTACCTCTAGACAACGCGCTGTTCTTCTAGTTAAAAACCTTGATTAAAGCTGTAGTTTTACAAAAGAGCGCGTAGGGTAACGTATGTAGTTATTCGCACCCATTTTCTTAGTATTTAGGTGATTTTTTTATAGCTCAAAACATTTAAAGTGTCTTAGGTCATTATAATAAATTTATCTTACATGTTAATCACAGAACAAAACAGTCGCAAGTGATTTTAAATGTATACAATGTGTCAGAGATTTTGATATAATTACTATGATTTCAATGTATGTCACCCCTTCAAATACGGTGGCATATTAGGTAGAGTGGCTTTGAAATCTCTTAGAATTTTAAATTCATAGATTCTAATATCGGTTTTGTTATTGTTAGACAGAATTTTACTTTTGAAAATATTTTTTATTTTCATTTTATGGAATATTAGTATATTATCATCACATACCTGCAATTTTGCAAAGTTTCATAGTACTGAAATAAATTACTATTTGCTAATTACTTTAACCACAATGCACAAGAGATTGTGTGCGAATAGGTCTACATAATTTGAACATCCTATGCCTATATTCTCGTAATTCTCCCACATTTCTCACCGCTTAACAGATCCGAATACCCCAGTTTTTTTTTAAGTATATATTTAGAAATAGTAAATTTATATATGCATATTATATTTTACAAAATTATCATAGATTTACAAATATTTTAAGATTGTTTAATAAAAACAAAATTAATTTCATCAGGGTGCATCTTTACAAGGAAAAGGTACATCTCCACCAGGACACGTACACGTTTATTATTATATTTTGAAAATTTTTTTTTATTGATAGTTACCAAGTATGATAAAACTTTATTTGTAACTGACAAACTAAATTAAATTATATTTTTCCTTTAACAAGTTATAGAATAAGATACAGTAATTGCATATTCTTGTTCGCCTTCTGTGTGATAAAGCTGGTATTCTAGTACGAAGTCGTTTATGCAATACTGTTTTCTCCTTTAGGTAAGCATCTATGAAATCAATTTTACTTGGTACACTGTGTAGTGGTATTTTTTTTCAATTAGTTTAATACATATTGTTGAGGGTAACAGATTTAAATGAAGCCTAAAAAGATGTACACATTACTTATGCATTAACTAAAACTACTATGGTCTGGTAGAGAAGAAAAGGGTCTTGCAGCATATCTACTCAGAGATTGATGAAACTCTTAAATGTTTGCCTTGTTCAAAAGATTTCGACTTAATTTTTTGAATTAACCAATTTGATTTCCTGGAGGAACTGTATTGATTTTCTTCCGAAACGCCTATTTTCATTGATTAACTCTTTCGTAACTTTTTTCACCAATCCCTTTAATGATATTCGAAAATATCTCCTAAAAAGAAATTAAAAAGTTAGAAACTTAAATAAAAATTTGTTTGTCAGTCAATTTATAATATGGTTTCTTGCAGTTGTATTAGACAAATTATATGACTGTGCTAAATTTACAAAAATTATAGTATTAAGGTTGTTTTATTTATAATATAGTTATTGTATTTCATATACATATATGAATATTAACATTTACTTATTCCGTTCTTCGTTTCAATAGCAGCTCCAATTCTTCTTGGCCTGTTGTCTACATAGCTTTTCAGCAATTTTTTTTTGTATGTTGCACGTGTCCAAATACTCTAAATATTTGTTTTTAGAATACTTATGCTTCTTCTGTTAAAAAGTAAAGATTTTAGAGTGTCCAAACATTTTTATAACATGTCCGAAAAGATACCGGCCAAATTGTGCTTTTGAAAAACATTATAGATGTAGCACGCTCAAATGGTGCACTGTTCTGGGCAAAGAGTATGGACCCTCCTAGGGTCTAAAGTTCCGATATAAAGTAGTGATAGAACTTTATTGCTATTGCCAATAGGAACACTGCATTACAATGTGTCAAAAATATCAGAAATCTAACCTATCCAAGAGTTTACTCATACATCACATTAAAGTTTCTACACAGTATCAGCTGTTAATCTTAAAAATTCGTCCACAGAATAAATACATTTATCGACAAGTAAATAACTAAGACTAATTTTAGTTTTTAGATGTGACGGTAACAAGTTTTTTTCTCAGCAAGGAAGGCGTTTGTTTACATAGATTTAATTTACTGTACGGCATGATGAAATTAGTATGATTCTGAATATCAGAATATTTAGAGCACTTCCTTTCATTTTAACAAAATTCCAAAGCATCTACAAACTATAGAAACTAGAAACTGGTAATATATTAAACTTATTAAAAATAAGTGGGCAGGATTTCCAAGCTTTTACTCCATATGTTATCGCTAAAATTCTTTTGACGGTGAAAACCCAGTATTATGCCCTTAAGCCCAAATATGTTTCGTTGCTTGTATTTAAATAAAATTTTATCAATTTTCTTTTGTGCAAAGGAATTTAATATTCAAGTCTATGTTTTATATAATAATTACCATCAATATTTAAAATCCAGAAGTGAATACTCAGAATTGTTTTTGAATAGACAGTGATATTTGGAGTGAATATTTAATGTAAATACGACATAATGATAAAAAATTATAGATTCAGAAATTCACAAGAATACATTATCAAATATATTGTTAATTAAATATTCTTTCATTTTCAACACAATACAATAAATACAAATATTTACTATTCATAAAATAATTTTCACTAACCGAGTACCATCTGATAATTATTACACAAACTTTTAAAGTTTGTATTCTGATTTACAATTAATTATTATCAAGATTATTCATACCCATACATTGACGTGAGTTCAGACGGTGTCTCAAAGATGGTGCCACATAATTTTTAAATTATGTATTTTTTAAATAATACATTTTATTAAAACAAATAATTGCTTCAGTTTTTAGCAATTATCTACCACTTATTATTAGATTTTAAGTATAAATTCTAGTTAGTTGTGGTCGTTACTTTGTGAAATTTCATTAGACTAAGAAATAAATAATACACTTTACATTTCACACTTTATTACATTCTTGATGCAACTTGTTTCGTCTGTTAAGACATTATCGTGGATCGACAAAATTAGTTGCAGTAAATATATAATATAGCGTGAAATTTAGACAAAGTGGTTTGTTTATTCCATATAAATTCTATTTTTTTAACAACGTGCGTACAAAAAATTAGGCGTCAAAGTAGTCCAAAAAAATCTATTTATAACGCACCAAACACTAACTTTCTGAGGATGTAGAAGAGTTAAAAAATAAAGGTTCTTGGGCTTTTTGTCACTCCATATTATCATATTTTGTAAGTTAACACAAGTACTAACATGAAATCCTGCTCCAATATTAAAGTTATTTAAAAACCGTTCACGAAATACTACTTTTCGCGAATAACCAATATCATAAATAATGGTTGTTTTTTTTTTCTAGGAGTAGATCTTTGAACAACTAAATCTGCTTACAATTAAAAATCTGAAATATATTAAATACACAGTTCGTATAACAAATTTCTTAATATGCAAGGATGACTCTAATTCAATTGCCAGGTAATGTACACATACAACCATGCTCAGATGTATTAGACACCCCAGGTAAAAACTCTTATTCTTGGTATTATCCAAGTCTGACGGAAATTAACCGTAAAAATAGTTAATGGTATTTACAGAAATTCGTTTTTGAATACCCTAGTTAATCCCCTATTGAAAAGAATAGGTGGAAAGGGGAAATTGTGGATTTTAGAAATTTAGTGTCATTCTAGCAGTTTGTAAGCAACGTGCGTTTGTGAGTTTGTGGTAGAGATCAATTAGATTGTCCTATTTTTTCACGTTGTGTCACTTATTCGTTGAAGAAAAATGCCTAAAACACGTGAGTTGTCGGTAGGGGAACGCGCCCAAATAGTGCTACTGCATTCCCAGAAGTTATCAATTGCAAAAAAAAAAATGTTTGCGATATGCAGTCCATACAACCATTGTCGCTATCAGGAGAGTGGGTCGTTTGTTAACAGACCAAAAAGTGGCAGAAAACCCTGTACCTCGATTAGAGAAGACATAATTTTACAAAGACTGGCTCTCAGTGATAGGAAGAAATCGTCGAAACAGCTCGCCAGTGAGCTGAAACAGCGTTATCGCGTAACAGTTTCTGCGCAAACAGCGAGAAGGCGTCTCCAGCGTGCTGGTTTACGAGGGTGTAAAGCGCGACGTAAACCGCTTTTAACTGACGCTCATAAAAAGAAGCGGTATTTATGGGCCAAACAACATGAAAATTGAACAATCGAGAGGTGGTCGAAGATTCTTTGGTCTGATGAATCGAATATCGAGGTATGTAAGTACATCTTCATGACTAATATTCTTATCGTTGTATGCAATTCAGTCTACATGTAACATTAAACAAAATTAATCCTGTCTAAGTGCTAACTTTCTTCTTTTGCCTGGTAGCTTTGGGGACTACCTGGGACGCTATACGTTCGGCGTAGGCAAGGGGAAGCTTATGAACCACAATGTATCATTCCCACAGTAAAATTTGGAGGTGGTAGTATCATGGTTTGGGGTTGTATGTCTGCATACGGTGTTGGAGAAGTGTACCTGTGCGATGGACGGATGAATAGCCAACGCTATTTAGCCATGTTGGAGGAAGTATTAGAACCGTCTGTGCTAAAACTATTCGACCAGGATATTCCACAATACATTTTTCAGCAAGATAATGCGCCCTGCCACAAATCGGGAGCTGTAATGCGTTGGTTCGAGGAAAACACAGTGGAGGTATTGGATTGGTCGCCACAAAGTCCCGATTTGTCGCCTATTGAAAATTTGTGGCGTATCTTAAAAACTAAGATCACGGAACATAAATGCCTGTCAAAAGCAGAATTATCAACAAAAATTCACTAAATATGGGCTGCAATACCACCGGCAGAGTGTTACAATTTAGTAGCAAGTATGCCTCGACGAGTGCGAGCTGTCATTAAGGCCAAGGGCGGAGCGACAAAATATTGATAAATTGTACTATATTACTAAATAACACTTTGTACATAATTTTCACAACAGTTTTATTTTCCCCACCTCTCTTTTGACTAAACTATATATGTATGTATGTACATAAATTCGTAAGGTGTCTAATACATTTGAGCATGGTTGTATATTCATGATTTTTGAAATATTTTTTAAGCTAGTGTTAAACAAAATACCCAAAATAAATTATGACAAACATGAATTTCATTTTAACTGTGAATGAATTTTGTGTTAAGATATATACTTTTAAACTTCTTTTATCTACATTTAACTTTTCTGGAAAAATTATTGAAATGATTTTTTAAAAAACCTATTACTACTTATTTTGTAATAAGCACCTGTATATGAATAAGTATGTGGGTTACGATTAACAAAAATAACAAAATAAAATTAATTCTGACTTAATTTATATTTTCAGAGTCAATTTTGTTATAAAATTTGCTTTTTTGAATGAATAAATGAAACTTAATTTATAAAAATTAAAATTTTCGAAATATATTCTTTGAATTTGGTCTTGTTCTATTTAAATAAAAATATTAACATTTATACAAAAAGCAATATATATTACATTATAACTGAAATTATTAGCTATTTAGCAGCTTCTCTCAAGGCTTTTCTTTCGAAATATCTTTGTAGAGCTTCATCAAAAACAATTCCCACTGTCCTCTTTTTCCAAATATCAATTTTAGGTTTTTTAGGCTTAACTTCATCTACTATGTTAGATTGCTGTTTGTCTTCATTTTTTACATCTTCACTTTTAATTCCATTTTTGTCAGTATTAATTTCTTTAGATGTGTTGTCTTCTACTTTTGGCTCTTCCTTAATTTTTTCTTCAACTTTTGGTTTCTTTGGTTTGGATTCACTTTCCGAATCTTCAGTGTCTGAATCTATGCTGAAGTCTGAGTCAGCATCTAGATTGGATGGTAGATGTTCTAGTTTCTTTTCATCTTCATCTTCTTCTTTTCCATCTGATTCTGAACTTTTTCTTCGTCTGTATGTCCTCTTTTGTGGATCTCGTTTTTTTGATTCTGATTGAGAAGTATTTTTTGAAAAGGTTTCGCTATTATTATCAGGGCTGGAGTTTTTTGAGTTTGGATCATCAGTTACTTCTTCCTTAACTTCATCTTCTGATTTTATTCTGTCTGAATAATTAAGTTTTTGATCATAAAGATGTCGATAGAAACCATCTAAATTGCCTTGTTTCTTTACATCTCCTATTGCCTCTAAATATTCTTCCCGTTTTTCTTCTTCTTCCTGTTTCTTTAATTCTTCTAATTTCTTTTTATAAGCTGATGTAACAAATGATTCTTTGTCTTTAAATTCGTCTCCTGAAGAAAAAACAAAAAGCGTTAGTTAACATATGTATTTTAAAAGAAAATATAACTTGACACGCACTATTACAGGAAGTTTAGCCGGCAGAGAAAATTTCAAAATTAATTAAAAATATATTTTATATTGTGAAATAGCAGGTAATATGTAAAATGGATGAGCGTTCAAACAAATATTGATATAGTTTGTTTTCAAGAGGTTGTATATAACAATACACCTTTTGTGACGGATATGCATTTATACATAAATTCCTAGTTTACAGTGTACTGGTGTTCACATTTGATGTGTTGCATGAAATAGAAACACTGCTGGCCGTCTAGTTTAATTGTATGTAATGTAATCATATTTTTATGGCAAAAATATAATTTTTCATAAAAAAGTCGTATTATGAATGAGTTTAAAGAATCTGTTTAGAACATTTCTCAAAAGTTCTTTGGTTGACAAATATTATTACTCTTGCTATTGCAAAGTTCTGGCTAACTAATCACAATATTCTTTTTGTTTTATGTGCAAATTTTTGTGTACTATTCTTGTTTTCGAATAAAATTTTTGGTAATAACGTTCTTTTTCAACTGTAGACATCAAACTTCATCTCATTATTCGAATTTTTGTTTGACCTACTTACTTTTTCTAGTTAACTGGGTTCACTTAGAAAAGGTTTACGCAAATGATGATATGCAATTTTGTAAATTTGCTTCTTGTAATGTAAGTTTAAATTTGCGGAATTGGGTATTAATTGCTTTTAATCAAATTTAAAGAGTTACTCATTAATTGAAGCTATCTTCAAATTCGCTTGTCTCTTCATGTTTTAAAATAGCCTAATTTATTATCAACTTGGATGTTTTATAACATATGGTTTGTCATAAAATATATTAAATAATATTAAATTTCTTATAATTTTTCAAGACATTCATTATAAAAATAACTAAGGGGGCTTTTGTAACAATTAGTATGATAACTGATTACAAGTGAGATCCAGAATGCTGTAATTGTAGTATTTAGTAGACAGATGTAAACACAGATTCATATGAAATCGACTGACTTTGTTGCACCCATTTCTCTTATTATCATTTTGTCAATAGAATTTTTGAGAACAACGAACAAGTTATATATTTTTGCTACTATGTGCATTTATTGAATATATTATACTTCTTTTGTTCCTGAAACAATAAAATATTTTGTATAATTGCATAATTTTTACTGTTGCCCAAATGATATATTGGGTCTGGGAAAAAGTTCGTGGCGTTTTTTCAGTAAAATTCAACTGGTCCCCGCATGGCGCGTGGACGAATTCATTTAAACCGAATATGCTCCATTATTATCGACAATGTTTCGCCATTTTTTTGGTAGATCCATGATCCCATCGGTGAAAAACTTCTGTGGTTTCTGGTCGAAAAACTGAATCAAGTAGTTTTCACAGGCTTCTTTTGAAACCAACTTAATTCCATTGAGAGAGTTCTGCAGAGATCGAAACAGATGATAGTCAGAGGGTGCTATATCCGGACTGTAAGGTGGGTGCATCAAAACTTCCCAACCAAACTCTCTCAATTTTTGACGGGTCATCAAAGAAGTGTGTGGTCGGGCGTTGTCATGATGGAAGACAACACCTTTCCTATTAATCAATTCGGGCCGTTTTCTTTCAATCGCCTGGCGTAATCTCTCTAGTTGTGCACAGTAGAGTTGAGAATCAATCGTCTGACCAGTTGGAAGTAGCTCGTAGTGGACGATTCCCCTCCAGTCCCACCATACACACAGCATCACTTTTTTTGGCGTCAATGTTGGCTTAGCGAACGCTTGTGACGGCTCACCATCCTTTATCCACGATCTTTTACGCTTCCGATTATCGTACGTAATCCATTTTTCATCTCCGGTTATTAAACGTTTCAGAAACGGCTCGATTTCATTCCGTTTCAGCAGCGCATCGCAGATGTTAATTCGGTCCATCATGTTTTTCACGCTCAACTCATGAGGAACCCATACGTCAAGCTTTTTTTTGTAACCAGCTTTGTGTAAATGGTTCAAAACAGTTTTGTGGTCAATGCCTAGCTCCATGCCAATATCGACACTGCTGATATGCTTATCTTGTTGGACTTTTTCAAGAATTTCATCAGATTTTTCAGTGATTGGACGACCGCAGCTTGACTCATCTTTCACATTGAAATTTCCAGAACGAAAGCGAGCGAACCATTTCCGCGCAACAGATTTCGATAAAGTACCTTCACCGTACACAGCACAAATTTTATCACAAGCCTGCGCAGCGTTCTTCCCCTTATCATAATAATATTGCAGAATATAGCGAAATTTCTCATTATTCTTCTCCATTTTCAAGTGCGAATAACTTTCCAACCACTGCACCGATTACAATGTTTCTACGCTCAAACTAACGTTCGGAAGGTCATCTAAAAAACGAGCCCTCGGTGGTGTCGCTGTGACTTGTTGTTCTTTAGTTATCGGCAACCAATGCCATCTATCGGGAAAAACGCCACGAACTTTTTCCCAGACCCAATATTTATAATTGATTATTTTGAATGAAATTTAGGTCATGTATAATAATATATGTATAACCCTTCAACTTGAAATAAAGGTAAATATTAAATAACTGGGCATTTATTTTTCTTATGCAACTATGAATGTATGGAATTAGTTGCTATGAAACTCAAGCCAAAAAATTTAAAATAAACAATTAATTTTGAAATTTATCTAATAAATAAATTTACTACTTATACAATTAAAATTATGAACCTTCTGCTTCTCTTTCTTTCTGCACTTGTCTTTCTATTCTCCTTTCATTTTCACATTTTCTTTTCTCAGCGGCGGCCAGCAATTTGTTTATATATTTTGGTTTCTTATCCAATTCTTTACGTGAGAGTTTCAAATCTTTCCTTTCTTGGTCCATCTTGTCATATATCTCATCATATTGATAAACTGTTGGATCTTCCTCAACTGCCTTTTCCCGAACAATTCTATCCTAATAAAAGTGAGACATGGTAAATATATCTTAATAGATTTTAGCTTTTATAATTTTGAATTTTATGAAAAATTTATTAAAATATATTTATAACAAGCATTTTTGTGAATTGTTGCAAAGAAAATATAATTTTTAGTATTCTTTATAATTATTTAATGTATTAATGGCACTTAGATTATTAAAAAATACCTTGAGATTGAGAATGAAAAATAATAGTAATTAAAAAACAAGGTAATTCAAATGTAAATAGGCCTTTAATGTTATAGTTACTTGTCGCTTAATAACTGTAGGCAACCCAGTTGGTTTTTCTATTTCTTCTTCACTATCTGATTCCTCTTCAAATATTGATGGTTTTTTTATTGCATTTGCTGGTGTTAATTTACTTTTATTGGGTAAAACTAATCCGTACCTAGAATAATAAAATAGCAATAATGTTAAGAGCAAATTGATAATTTAGTTTGAATATTTTTAGTTCAATAAAAACCTTTAAACTTACTGTTTAGACATGATTTCTATACAACTGATTAGATGAAATTGAAAGTTCTTTACATTGTTTAATAACTTCAATAATATTAAAACTGTTAGGTTATCTATATTTGATTATATTCCAGTGTGACAAAATAATAACAGAAACCGCCAGAAACATTGAAAAATTCTTTACACAGCTCTAAGCTCACTGTTCAAGATCAGTTATGTTTCCGTACTCTAATTTGTATCTGTTTCGAACTAGATGGCGCCACCTAGATATTCGAGTAATTTTAACAATCTAAAATAATAATAATTGCTTTGATACAAAATGTCGACATATGTATGGTTTAAAAGTGCAGAAATAATGAACAAAAGTAATTAGTATTTTTATTTAGGCAAATAATAATTAATTTTTCATTATTGAAAATTGGACTGCTATTTAACACAAAATATAACTTTAAGGAAAGTATTGAGTTATCTTTATCTAAAGAAAATGATAATCACATAATTAATTCACATTTCATTTTTAATTTAGTGCGATTATGTCATCTACCATTCAGTTGAATGACTAGAAAGTAGACGTCGCTAAAACGAAAAATTATGTAAGTTGCACTGGAATGAGATTTTAAAATGTTTTATAAATAACCTGCTAAAAGATAAGAAAACAATTATTTTCGTAAATTTTAAGTTATCGTAGCTACATTTAAAATTTCGCTACAAATTGGGAAATTCATGTGCCTTTGGCTACACTGATCTCAAATACTAAATAGAAATGACTGTGTATGGGAATGATTAGTTTTGGGAAGGTAAAGTAGCTGGTAGTAGTACCTTAGATGGTCCAAAATTTTTTCTAATTGTTTCAGAAATATAATTATCCAGATTAAATAAAAGAATAAAGTTGGAATAAATTTATATTTATTCAAATTAGAGAAGAAACATTTTGTTCAGTATAAAATAGATAACACTAAAGACGAATTAAAATATTACTGTATACAACGGTATTTATGATATTCTACGTCTAAACTATGGTTTATGATTATTGGTATTACATTTTTATTATAGAGTATACTTTTTTCAATTTTATTATATACTATTATTTTAGGACTGACGCTACAATCTAATAATCAGAGATGAAGAGTTCTAAATGTAATGTTTTTGTCTATGTGACAAAAGTCGGCAAAATAAAGCTTTCTTAGCTTTCCTTAGTAAGTGCAATTAAAGTTAATAAAACACAAATATATTGTCGGTGTTGCTCTTTAGGTACCATCATAACTACGTAGGTAAAGTACCGAGTTTGCGACCTGAATATTATAAAACAACATGTACATGCTAGGTGTTGTAGGTTTTACATTTCTTTGTAGTATCTTTCTGCACTAAATTGATTATCAAGAGGTAGATGAGAAAATCGAGGTCAGATATCTGCATTACTTTTTTAACGCAAACTTGTGTTATTAATAGCATTAAGATTATGTAAATTATCACAAACGTTCAGTATTAGATATCGCTTGTAGGGTATATAGTTATTAAGGCTTTATTATTATAATATATATATATATATACATATGTATTATTAGGTATATTATGTATATTCAATAGATTAAACATAATGATATAAATATACAGTTAAGTATATAAAATATACCGTATATAAAATTTTAATATAATTTTCTGCAATTCTAGTATTTCTTCCACGTGTTTCCTTACGATGTCGCCACAAGTACCTTATAGAGAAAATTTTCAGAATTTCTATATTATTAAATTATACCCTCAGAAACGAATACTCCCATTGATTTAATATACGAAATATTTAACTTACGATGTGATATAAAAATCTACTAGTTAATTGCTACATAACGTACAAGAGGCGATGTGTAAATAATATAACAATCCCTTGTGCATTCTTTTCTACAACATTTACTTTGGCATTTTATACTTTAAGGCGGGGGAATTTATATATTTGCTGAGAGAGACCAAAGTTCTGCACACGATAGACTGATTTATGTATTTCCGTACGCCTGTATAAGTAATTTGCCAATCTTTTATTAAATTTAGATTGATAACCTGCATAGAAAGGAAAGAGTACAAGAATAAATTAACAAAAAAAGATTGTAGATTAACAAAAATGTAATATAATTTTAGTTTATTAGATTACAATTAATTATTCTTTCGTCGATTTTTCTTTGCCATATATGTTGAGAATAAATCTTTTCAAAAAATCTTGTAGTAGCAATTTTTATTTGTCGCATTTCCAACATCGTTCCGATGCTTTTACGATGACGATGAGATAGGAAGTGAGACTAGTAATGAAACAAATGGGTTAGTGCGTTAAGTTCTTTACTTATTTTTCAACAATTTTACTTTTAGCTTTTGCTCACTAGGACCAATGTCGCTGAAATGCATCAGCGAAAACCTCAAAATACTACTCTGGTGTTAAAATAATTTCTTTACCCATCTGAAACTTCTTTTCAGTAAGGAAAAGTTTGGGGAATAAGTGGAAGTTACTTGGGGCAAGGTTTGGTGAACAGGAAAGTGAGGCACAAACTGGAATCTCAGTCCAATTTTCTTCATAAGCGACTCGATTATCTTGATGAAAGAGAAGTTGTTTTAGTGGATCATTTTCAGAAATTAGTTTCGTCAATTTGTTTAATAAAGCGGTTTGGCCCTTTATAAGAAAGTTATGAAATTTATTCTCTTCGAATCTCGAAAAATCGGAACTATTAAATTATTGGCCTGTACAAATGCCTTCGTTTTCTTCAGGGAAGCGGTTAATATGATATGTGTACAGTCGAGATTGCCATTTGGAGAAAGCATCATTTAACGGTTTAACCTTTCGAATTCCAAAAAAAATAGTGGCATTACCCTATCCGCTGATAGGAATGTCTAAGCTTTCTTTGACGTAAGATTATCATAATGTGGGACTACCATAATGTCTCCAATATTGAAATTGGTATTTGGACTTAATGGTGAAGCTAGGTTTTATCAAATTAAATCATTAAATTATTACTTGAAGTTTTTTTTCAGGTTTTTAATCTCTATTTAAGATTTGCGCATATGCGCTTGTCTATACGTTGAACATGCCTAATTCTGCGTATAAAATGTGATATACACTTCCTTGATATCATCCCGTCGTTAAAGCAATATAATTAACTTTTCTTAAGCATTTCTGTAGTTGTGTAATTTTTGATGGTCCTGGTCGAACATTATCTTCGATGTTCATATCACCACGTTTAAGTTCCAACTGCGATAAATTATGGTTTTCAACAGAGTATAGTCACCTAATCTTTAAAGCATATCTGTTAAATTTTCAGATGCGTTTAGTACTTTAAAAAAGCAATGTGGGATTAAACCACTAATTGCAATTTTATGTACAATATTTTGGAGTTTTCGGATTGCTTGTTTAATTTTATTGGAAGAACATAGCCAACGATATTCTGCATTAATTGTACTACTGGAATAAAATCCCTTAGGACACCTTGAGAAGCTAAAAGATTATTGCCAGAACTCTGTCAGGTGATAACATAGTTTTGGCTATAGTGATCGTTGAAGTTGAGATATGATGCTATTATATGCTGGCATATTTTGACTCAGAAATGAAAGGCACCCAAATTTCACATGTCTTACATCATTGCAATAACCAAGGTTTCCAAACAAATCAGCATATGTTTTCTGGTCAACAACTGCGGAATCTATTCAGTATCATCCTCATTTTATTTACGTTTTTCATGATATTTTTGTCACTTTTTATGTTAATTAGTTTACAAGATATGCCAATGTATTTAATTTCTGTTGTTTCCGTACTAGAATTGTGGTCTTTTTTGTATTTTCTGACGGTAATTTTGATGGAGCCTGTGGTTGATTAACTGGATCACAGAACGTTGATATATAACCCCTTGCCACATTAATTTTCGTATTCTGTATACGGATTTCGACAACTAAGTTGTCATCATCAGCAGATAATTAAACAGTGTCGCACCTGGACAACTAGGGTAAAAAATACCCGTACGAAAACAAATTCCGCACGCGATCCGTACCGTATTTTCTGACTTCAAAAACCTGCTAATGGAACCATATTAACTTCAATTTTTTAAGTTTCAAACATTCGACGTACTTTTTTTTTAATTGTTAGCCACTTGTCTTACTGAATAAGGATATTGGTTTTCATTTTTGTCATTATTGTATGTGCGAGTGGTTCATTTTCTGCTTACATTCTCCTTCCGTCCGTTAAAGATTTCGATTATACAAACAACTACCTGAAAGACATCAATTGATACATTGTGTTTGATATCTTGTAAAAATTTCAATTAACTTGATGCCTTCGTCCATGAGTAATTCATACCCCTCCACACATGAATGTCTAGAATATTCTGACATCGCTGTTATTACTGCCAAAATCGCAAATTAAATTAGAAAGCAATTGTTATGTACATTTGAAAAAGAATTACGGCAACCTAAACCCTATATACTCAATCTTTGAAATTATTTCCAGATTCGGATTTGATTTTAATCGTCCTGGTTAAATTTGATTCCAAGCATATTACAAAGTACATGTATTGGCGGATTAATAAGCTGTGCAGCTATGTTCATGTATATTAAATTTGTCCCAAGATATACCTGGTTTGTCATTTTTCTTTGACAAAACTAAAGCAGTGAAAATTTACCACATTTTGATAAAAATATTTGTGGATACACTCTATAGATACGATTGGGTCACATTAAAAAAATATGTATTTTAATTAATACAAAATAAATATACAAATATATCTAAATCTCTTCAAAATTTTTTTTATATAAGGTAGATTCTTAGAAGACGAACTATACCATGTTTAGTAAAGGGTTGTGAAGTCTGTCAAAATTTTTTTAGTTTAGGATAGTTTTGAAGTTTTTTTGTATGTATCTTCATTTGAGCATTTTAATTTTGAATATATATTGGCGAGCAGTAAAGTTCTTATTTGTTTCGACTTTAGTTTGTGTTTTCAAGGATTGTTTAATGCGATTATGTTTCCATTTTTTTTTCATAAAAGTAATAGAACGCTTTTTATACGAAATTTTCTTTAGCATTCGTGCCCGCACATAACAGCGGAGTTTCACATATGTGTGACGCAGAGTTTCTGTACATGTCAGGCTATCTGCCAGGGACAGAACTTGAACGTTCAACGGTCTGTGTTTGATGTAATATAACGCACACATTCTCAAAACACCCACATGCACGTATATTGGAACTAGGGTGAGCAGTACTCCGATGGTCTGGAGCTTTAGCTGCGTCCGTAAGATAAGGACTAAGCTTCTGCAGCCCCTTTGGAAAGCTCGCATTCAAAGGATTTTAATTTTTATCGCTGCAACGTCGGTCGTTCTGTCGAGCCGGGCGACCGAATTCTTTCAAACACACGACCTCTACGTTTTGTTGCTCTTGACTGAAAGCAAGTCTTCGTCACTGTCCTGCTATTATCTGTATAGTGCGTCGTTCTTATCTGGGATGTGATTACTTGAATGACAGTTAAAGGACAGTCGATATTTTTGTCCTTTTAGATAAAAAGGACTAAATTGTATATGTATAAAAGCTACTGATTGGAAAAATTGATGTGTTTAATGTTTATGGCGAAATTTCAATAGTTACTACTGTGGGCAAATAATAGTAAGACTTTTTAATTTAAATTTCGCGCGAAAACCCATTCGTCGAAATATTTTTTTTCTAGGTTGGTATGACTGTCAGTGACATCTGTGCCAAATGTCATATCAAAATAATCATTAGTGTTTAGTATACGCTTGTCTTTCTGAAGTACAAAAAGTGCATTCGGCGATTTTTACAATGAGTGAAATTATTCAACAAAGTTCCATTAAATTTTATGTACGGAATCAAATTTCTGGTGCCGAAACGTTCAGAATGTTGCAAAAGGCATTCGATGATAATTGTTTGTCGCGAGCAAGTGTTTTTGATTGGTACAAATTATTCAAAGAGGGTCGAGAACGCGTTGATGACGAACCACGTCCAGGACGGCCATCAACTGATAATCAACACATCAATAGAATCAAGGAATTGGTGCTTGAGAATTGACGATCAACAGTCAGAGACCTTACTGGTATCGTTAGGATATCGGAAGGATCAGTGAAAGCCATTTTGAAAGATCATTTGGGCCTAAGAAAAGTGAAAGCACAGTTTGTTCCAAAATCACTCAATTTTTTCGAAAAACTGCGTCGCGTTGACGTCTGTGAAACAATGCTTTCCGACTATCAAGACAAAATGAAAGGCATCATATTTGGAGATGAGACTTGGATCAACGCTTATAACCCGGAAACACACGATCAATCGGCCGAATATCGTATCAAAGGTGAGCCGAGGCTCAAAAAAACACGTCAAAGCAAGTCAAAAATCAAGGTTATGTTGACAGTTTTCTTCGATTATCGAGGTGTGGTACACTCCGAATTCCTTTCGACCGGCCAAACTGTCAACAAAGAATACTATTTGAGTGTTATGCGTCGTTTGCGCAATGCTATTCGTAAAAAGAGGCCAGAATTAGGGGCCGACAACTCTTGGTTTTTGCACCACGATAATGCACCGTCGCATACTGCATTAATTCTTCGTGAGTTTTTTCGCCAAATTTTCAACCAATATCGTGCCGCAACCACCGAATTCACCTGATTTAGCTCCGTGTGACTTGTGGATATACACCAAACACACACGACCGCTCCGGGGAAACCGTTTTGAGTCAATTGAAGACATTAAACGTGAGTCGCTACGCCCATTGAAGGCTATTCCTGAAATTGACTTTAACAACTGTTTCGAGCATTGGAAGAAACGTTGGCACAAGTGTATTGGGGCCAGGGGGGATTACTTTGAGAGGGACGAAATAGATTTGGAAGAATAAATTAAGAATTTAAAAATTATGAACAAAGTCTTACTATTTTTTGCTCACAGTAGTATATAGATATTTTATCGTATTCTTAATAGGTGATAAAGTATGTGTGATTGTGGCAGAAAATTTAAGAGAAAATATAAAAGTAAATAGAAGAAAAATTATTTGTTAGTTGCTAGTTGTAGTTATATAAAAAAGAGTAAAAAGTACAGAAAAAAATGAAAGAATAGGTAGAATTGAAAAAAAACTAAGTAAAAGATGGGTCATACAAAATTTAGTATTATATAATCAGAAAAACTATGGAAGAAGAACGCAAGAGAAGAATAGCTACAAGAGGAAACAAATAATGAAAGATCAAAAACCAAATAGATAAACTTTCTAAATATGGAAAATGCTATAAATAGAAAATTATTATGAAACAAAGGAAAGGGGAAATATAACATAAAGAAGAAAAACAGCAGAATTAAAACTAATGATAAAATAAAAGTGAGTGTTCTAACAAATTGGAATGTGAAATTCTAACTGAAAAGAAAAACTTATGAGCGGAGTAATTTGAAAAATCGGAATAAAATTCCAAGCCAAGATGATGTTTAAAAAAGGATAAGGAATATCTGAAGTAAGGCAAGCATGCTGATTCTGGGGTTGGCCAAGTTAGATAGGCCTAGAATATACTTTCGTTGAAAGTATGACTCAGATTTGGAAAAGAGAGGTAGATACGTAAAGATAGTGTTGGCGGATTTAGTGAAGCAATTTATAATAAAAATGAAAATTTGATTGTTGTCTTTGGCACAAGGAATGACTTAATTTTAGCGAACACTTTTATCTAAAACAAAGTTATCGGAGAAATGGAATCTGAGAATCTGACCTCCATTGAGGAAATTTTGATGAAATAATAGAGTTAAATAGGAAGAAGGATGAAAGACTTAATAGAGAACATGAACTTGGGTTGATGGTGGGGAACTTGAAGGAAGACTAAGAAAGGAAGAGAAAGAAATATTAGAACGAAATTAGGCAAGGCGTATCTTGGACTGGATATTCGGTATTATATTGTTTATGGCTACCTTACCAAGAAGAAAAATGTTATAAATTTTAGTAAAATGTGGCATTTCAAATATATTATTTCTTTGACACTGTAATATAATGACACCAGGTAATAATAAAAATGTTCCCTCTGGAAATTTTCTAATAGTTAGTGTGCTGGTATTGATAGATCTGAAAGTAATATGAGATAGTGGTTACCTATGTCTGAATCATGGACATAATTGCGAAGAAAAAAAATCATTTAACGTTTGTAATAATTAATGTTATTTGGTTCTTTACATATACAAAGCTCACTATAAAAGTTTTGCAATATGGCGTAATTGATTGGTGAACGTTGTGACAAGTTTAGTGTAAATTGAGATATATTCAAACCCATAGTGTACTCGGCGACTGTTTCCTGTTTTCGAATTGTGACAGTGTAAACAGCTTCCAGTCATATTGGTCAAGAACTGAGTAATGGTCATTTTTAAGTAATAACTTTGTCTATGAATTGAATATTGATCGCTGTTTGAGGGAAGTGACTTTTATGCTAGAAAATGATTGAGTTCCAGAGAGATTTCTATTTATAAGATGACTCGAAACCAGGATATACCATCTCAACCTTTATCGAGAAAAACATCGATCCTATTAGGATGATGCTTGAGGCATACATATAAGTTATAGCGAGATACAAGAATGCCTGGATATTCCATACCTTAACCAACGATCAAATGGCATAATACGTGTTATGATGGTGCGAGATGTTTAAAAGTGCAACATCTTATTATGTTAACAGCATTATAACAAGTGACGAAACCTGGCTTCATTATTATAATCTCTCTATTAAAGCAGAGAATTTGTTTACTGTTTGAAGAGTCATGGAGCACATAGTGTTGGAAATATAAAATATAAAAAACAGGAACAGTAAAGTAGTTGAACGAATAGTCTCTGCCCAGAGTTTTACCACTCAAAAACATTCGTTCTTACTCGAGACGAACCATCTGGTTTTGCACGTATGAAGAACAGTCTGAAATTGAGAAAGTTTCCAACGATGAGTATCGAGACGAACCACCTGGTTTTACACGTATGAAGAACAGTCGGAAATTGAGGAAGTTTCCAACGACGAGTATCTTCTTAGGATATGGAATAACGAATATGCTTAGCTTTCAGAAGGAATGAGAAAGATTTAGTTTGATGATTGATTTCGGAGAATAAATGAGTGCATAGAATGGGGTTCAAATTATTTTGAAAGATTGTGAACATTAAAATATTGTCGTAAAACATTTTCAGGTTTCTTTCTATAAAAGACTTGGTTTCGCCGAAAGCAAACGCCGTCAACAATACCAAATTCTGCATTAATATTTCTAGTAATCTGTGGGTATGTAGATAGTCCTGACGGGAATAATTTTCCTGTGCGTGCTATTTTCTTCTTTTATATATAGAATGCGATTAGTCTATTATTATGATTTTCTAGAAAATAAAGAACGTTTAGTAAGTGATATTTAGTAATCGAATGTTTCCATTAAATTGAAACAAATTGAGTGTGAATTTTTAGTATCGCTTGTGAAATAATTTAATTTAGCTATTTTTTTCTTTCGTAGCTATTACATATAAACCTGTAATTAAATGAACTTTAGGAACATTGTTTTCAAAAGAATCCGATGTTTGGCTTTGTAAGTATCTATTGATTAGATCAACTATTATAGTTTATGAGTACATTTGTAACACCATTACGTAAATCCAAATAAAGTAAGAAGAGATATTCATAAACATGAACAGTTATAATTTCGCTGTTCGTCCGATAGGGTGCGTCATGGGTCGTGGCATCTTATCTACGACACTCGGTACTTCTACATGGACATAAACAATGTACATCGAGATCGGCGTTTTGGAAGCGCCGAACACGACTGCAAGAAAAAAAAGAACAGAAGAAGATGAAAACGGCGAGAGAGAGAAAACGGCACGAATTATGTGCGCTACGCAAAGGAGAGAGCAGTAAGCAGAAGAAGGGCAGAGGAAAAAGAAGAAGAAGATAGTATAGAAAGAATAGACTATGCATCAAAAATATAATTGCAAAAGGGGCGTTGAAGAACACGAACCGATTACGAGGCTTCACGGTCAGGAAGGTTGTTATTATGTAGTGGCAACCCTGCGAGCGTGCATACACCGGTACCATGCTACCGGTGAATTGCCGCTTATTAAAGTACTTGAAGTAGAGGAAGAAAACGAGGAAGAGAAAGATAAGAGAAAATGATTAAGATGGATTATGCAAGATATACGTATTGTATATTATATATATATATGTATGTATCAAAGATATGTTTCAGGGAAATGGCCCAGAGCAACTGTTTAAATATTATTTCTTTGTTTATGTTAACATTTATGTAAGTTATGTGGAAGATTTCGACTGCGAAGGTTTTCGAGCGTGGAAAACTACAATTAATATTATTTTAAAGAAAGAACTGAACCATTCAAAAAATATTTGGTGAGTAAAATGTTACTGAATACATTAAGAACATTATGAATAACACACGAACTTTAGTGTGTACAAAACTAGCCTGCCGTATCCGAAATAATTCCTATTTTATTTGTTTAACAAATGGTTGAAATTAAGAAAATGCTTTTATTAGGCACGTATTTATTATAGAATTATAAGAGTTAATATATATTTAAGTCTAGGAAAAAATAATAGTAATGTAGGTATAATACAGGGTTATCAGAGAAGTTACAGCTGGAGTGAGGAATATAATCGGCGCACCGCAGGCGTCTGCTTGTGATAGTAGATAAATAAAATGCATAGTTATATGCAATTTATAAAACGTGAAATGACCTTTTAAGCAGGATTTCCAGTACAATTACAAACAGAATAAGACGGGTTAAATATTCGAAACATTAGGTATGTTTCAGCAAAGTTCGCCGCGAAGAAAAAATGTTAAAAAATCATTAGTTACAAATATTAAGTATTGGTCTATTGAAAGTTCAAATTTTTCAAATGTATTTAACACCAGTATTAAAATGACTTCGGCAATACATTCATGTACTCTTCTGGAAGGTAGTAAGAATGAAGATTATGGTTTCAGTGGTTATATTGTACGAACTATGACATTAACAATAGAAGTTTTGCACAAACTGTCATTTCGTCCACACATTACCAGAGTTTTTTATTTGCCAATTCTGATTTTATTCAATTTTCAATGCGTTCACGAGCAGATGGTACAAAATTTCGTAACGTTTTCGATTTGAATGAGATTCGAACGTAGTTCGTGTGTTTATTCCAGAATGCGTTATCTAATAAATGTTAAGGTGGATTGTATACCATTAGTTGAATTTAAATCAAATAGAAATAGTTCATTCGATCGCATGCCTTTTTTTGTGCTGTTCACAGTTCATGTGTTTTTTGCAGTCATATTTCGTCCAACATATAACTGGTCTATCACAAACTAAGCATCCCACTTTTGTGCCATCGTACATTAAATCCCGAAATTCAAAAATAAACTTATTTACTGTCAGATAATGGTCGTTTTTCGACTTACATATCCGCAGCATAATTCTATATACAGTAGAAAACTGCGTAATATAAGTGAACACCTCCGAACAAAGACGTATACTCTATTACACGCATAACATTTCGGCGACAAATTTCGTTCTCGGCGTATACCTAATGAAGTGCAGACTAAAATTCCGTACTCCAGTCTTGACATCTTTCTCCCATGTTTTTCATAAATCATTAATTTAATATAAAAAAGTCAGTCAATTATACATTGCTCGTAGTTTTCGAAATCTTTTGTCATCTTCCATAGCAGTACGTATCTTTATCGGCGAAAAATTTTACAAGGTCCTGATACCACAATCTCATTTGAGTAGAAAGTTACACCACAAAAACAGTTCTAAATAGAACGAAGTAAGTGGAAGTCCGAAGTTGCAAGATTCGGAGAGTACAGCAAATGTGGCAGTACATCCCATCCAAGATCCAATAATTTTTGACGGCGATCAAATTTATGTGTGGTCTCACGTTGTTCATCCTCTGATAAATATTTGCTTTCCCGTCGCCAATTATTACTCCCTTCAAAAAACGATTATTTTCGATACTTTTAAGGAACATATAGTAGATGTTTATATTCCGCATTAAGTAAACTTCTTTGTGTTCACGAAGAATTCCAATATCGAGCTTGCTGATGTATCCTAGCTTTTTGACGGTGTCGTGAACGCTCGAATGTTAGATGTCGTTATCAACCTTAGTGGGTCTCCCTGACAGAAGAGCGTCGTTAAGATTAAAATTACCAGCATGAAATTTCGTGAACCATCGTTGGTATTGATGTTTTTGTGAGTATTATTATCGCAAGTACAACGCAACTTTTCACGAGCTACTGACATATACCAATAGTAACGACAATACATAGTGCGATGTAAAATATATCAATTTAGTTAACGAATAAGTTGTCAAATGATAGTTCGGCGTTGCGTGCACAGTGAGACATTAGTGTTCTCTGTGGAATATTCATTTTGGCTGTAAGAAGACTAAAAGTGTTCGAGATTCTCAAAGCAATACATGCAATGATGAAATTATTGGGTTGGCAACTAAGTACTTTCGGTTTTTAATAATAGAGAGCGTTGCTTTATTTTTTGTATAACGTATGTTAGTGCTGTACTTTACCGTTTGTCGCGTGATACTAGTCACATTGACGTAACTTCAGAAGCAAGTAGTGCGTGATTTTTATTAAAGCTATTAGTTGTGTGTTAATTTCAAATGGAGTGCAGAAACGAACATTTTCGACATATTTTACTATTTTATTTCCGTAAAGGAAAGAAAGCTGCTGCGGCTCACAAAGAGATATGTGAAGTTTATGGTGCTAATTGCTTAACAGAGCGCACGTGTTAGAATTGGTATAAAAAATTCCGTTCTGGAGATTTTTCCCTCAAAGATGAACAACGTTCTGGTCGGCCTACTGAAGTTGATGATGACCAAATCAAAGTCATAATTGAAGAGGATCGTCATATAACTGTTCGAGAGGTTATGGAGAGGCTACATGTACACACAACAATTGAAAAACATTTAAAATGTCTTGGGCTAGTTAAGAAGCTTGATATTTGGATACCTCACGAATTGAAAGAAATTCATTTAACACAAAGGATCAACTTTTGCGATATGCACCTTAGACGAAATGAAACCGACCCTTTCTTAAAAAGAATCATCACTGGTGATGAAAAATGGGTCCTGTACAGTAACATAGTTCGAAAACGATCATGGAGCAAACACGATAAACCAGCTCAAACCACATCGAAAGCTGAATTGCATCAAAAAAAGATCTTGCTGTTAGTTTTGTGGGATTACAAAGGTGTTGTGTTTTTTGAGCTGCTTCCAAGGAACCAAACGATCAATTCTGATGTTTACTGTCAACAATTAATAAAACTGGATGAAGCAATCAAAGAAAAACGGCCAGAATTGTCAAATTGGAAAGGTGTAGTTTTCCACCAAGATAATGCAAGGCCTCGCACATCTTTGGCAACTCGTGGGAAACTATTGAAGCTTGGCTGGGAAGTGATGCCACATCCCCCATACAGCCCTGATCTAGCACCATCTGATTACCATTTATTTCGAAGTTTGCAGAATTCTTTGAATGGTAAAACTTTCACAAATGACGATGACCTTCACTCGCACCTGGTTCAGTTTTTTGCTGATAAGGACCAGAAATTTTATGAGCGCGGAATCATGCAGCTGAAAGAAAGATGGCAAAAGGTCATTGAGCAAAATGGAAAATATATAATTGATTAAAAACTATTCTTTGTTTAAAAAAAGTGTTTTATTTTATACTACAAAACCGAAAGTACTTAGTTGCCAACCCAATAAGTTTGGATAAAAGAATTGCTGTGTCTATGTTGCTTTTCACAAGATTAGCAATAAAATCCGAACTATGCTTTTCCAAGAGACAGACCTACCCGATGTTGCCTCAGGAAAAGTACCATCCAGTTTAACATTGAAGTATTTTAAAAATTTTCGTTAAACTCGTTTAATTGGATTTATACGGACATCGTAAATCGCATGTCAGACAACAGAAGTATATTGCTTGCTAACTTGCTAACGATGAAAACTAAAAACAGCGACTTAACGGCAACCAAATTATCAAAGACTTTAATTTTTCTTGTGATAAATTCTAATGATTTAAAAGTTGATCTAGTGATATTCGAAACATGTTCGGAAAAGTCAACTTTGGAATATGGTAATGCCTAGATATTTGCTGGGATAACGGAATATCATCAGTATTATAAGAATAATGCTAGTAGTTTACTTGCTTTGTCAAAGATGCAAAAGAACATTTCGATATTGTTTTGTAGGAAATGCTCTTCCTTCTACGTATTAATAGTATAGACAATTATTAATCTATAACCCGACACAATTCTTGGAGATAATGAGGTCATTAATAAAGAGTACAAATAAATAAGGGTATTCCAAGATTAGTTCTAAAGAAATAAGCATGTAAGTATGAGATAGTTCTGTTGGACATATAGGATTTCATGGAGTGAAACAAGGCATTATCGAAACCAGAGGAGAGAAGTTTATTTAGTAGAATATGATGATCAATAGTATCAGAGATCAGTTGATCACGCTTATCAGCATCTCTGAGTTATAGGACAGAAATCGTTGTGTAACGTGTATACCTAGTCCTGCCATAAATACTGATATAAAGGTTTTTAAGTACAAAAAGAAAACTGCAAGTTGGATTTAAATTATTTTTTGAGAGTTTATTTTGGCAATATTAAGCTACAAAATACAATGCAAATTACTCGAAATGGCCGCCATTTGCCTTAATACAACGCCGAAGTCTGCAGGGCCACTCATCAATCGCTGTACGGACGATATCCATGGGAAAATTGTCGACTGCTTCTGTTAACGCTTGCTTCAATGATTTCAGGTTGCGATGGGGTCATGTCCTCTAATATTGATCACAGTTTGTAGTCGAGCGGATTTAGGTCTGGGCTTGCTGACGGCCAATAGTCAGTACTAATAAACTCAGGTACATGATTTTCAAGCCATTGCTGAGTTGTTTTGGCCTTGTGAGCGGGCGCAGAGTCTTGTTGGAATATCCATGGTTGGTTTTGGAACATGGTGTAGTTCAGGGGCTCCACTACATTGCTTAAAATGTCTCGTTGATAGTTTTTGGCCGCTGTTTTAACACCTTTTTCACAAAAATGCAAGGAAGCGACACCGTCATAGAATAATCCCCACCAAACCATCACTGAAGCAGGAAAATGACCTCGCTGAATCCTTGGCACCATTTCCCTGGCTTCCTTGGAGGACCGTGCATACACCCTATCATTCTGCTTGTTAAAAGTTTCTTCCACGGTAAAAATTTTTTCATCAGAAAACAGAATTTTTTTGTAACGCTCTTTGCCGTACAACGATATCAGGTGTCTGCATTTTTTCTTCCTATTCTTTTTTAATTCAACGTTAAGGCGCTATCCTGTTTGTCGTTTGAAAGCTACAAGTCCTAGGTCTTGTTTAATGATACGGCTCATGGTTCTCGGAGCAATATCCATTTCACGAGCCATGATTTTCTGTTTGCGGACAGGATGTCGATTGATGCGGGACCTCACAGCATTGATGGCCTGTGGTCTACGAACTATGCGAGGCCTGCCAGATCTTTTACGGTCGATTACGTTTCCAGTATCAATGGATAACTTAACAGTACGATACACAAACACACGTGTAATATTTAACGGTTTCAATAAATCAAAAATACGGGCTCTTTCTATTCCACAGTTATGAAGAGCAATAACCGCAATACGGCTCTCTTTATTCGACCATTCCATAATGACGACTCACGCTATAGTGAAATTGTTCGGCACTTTTGTAAAGCATATATCAAATGTCAGAACTGCCAACATAAAATTTTTGTGCTTTCAAGTTATCATCTGCAAAAAGGTGCGTTTACACTTGTATCAATACTTATGGCAGGACTAGGTATAAAAGATAAAAACATCAGTAATTCGAATACTTTTGCAAAGGTAGAAATAATAGGGATTAACCTATAGATATCTACATCTGTATTATCTCGTACTTTTCTTTGATGTAAAAGTGATAGCAAGATTTCTTACGAATTATGCTGCCAAATATATTGAGAACAATGCAACAATTTCTTAGCTGCATTAGAATTAATTTCGTCAGTAATTATATTTATAATAAATAATAGCAAGGAAATATTAAAAACATTATTTAAAACTAATTTTTGTTTCGGACGATTTCCAAGTCAATTGCTAGTTGCTTTCTTATAAGTTGCGTTCGATATTAATAAAAACGTCCAGGTTTGCGTCATAAAGAAGTTCGCCTTCTTCATGACAATGCATGAGTCCATAAAGCAGCTGAAGTTCAACCCATTTTTTGCGAGTGTAATTTCTTTGATCTGGTCCATCCGAATTTGACCTCGTATGACCTCCCTTTATTTAGATATTTGAAAAAGCATTTCAGGTGACCTCATTCTGTAGACGATAACCAATTGAAAGTGGAGATTGATGCCTATTTTGAAGACCAGTAGAAATCATTGTTTTCTAATGGAATAAAGTCGTTGCAGGACAGGTGGTGTAAATGTGTTAAAGTTAAAAAGAAATAAAATTATTAAAAGAGTCATAGGCCTTCAGCTTCATTGTTAAGTAGAAAATTGCTCCCCTTGAACGCTTGTTTATTGTCAAAAGATGAACGAAACCTGGGATAAATGCATTTCATAACCATAATAAATACTTCGAATATATCGAAGTCCATATCATGCGCGTTATATTTGATTACAAATATTTGAAAAGCAATAAAGAGAATTGCCTATTACTTCGAAGTCCCTTGTCACACTCAAGAGCATTGCAAGCGATTAGTTCTTGTGCGAGTATTCATTAGAGACGAGCTTCGCGCGTTTCGAGCGACCCCATCTGTTTTTTCTGGCATGCACTAACTTGATTAGTACCGAAAGTCGAAGGCGAGTTCCGTCAAATAACAAAATTAGCGGTCGAAATCACCATTACCAGTCAATTTTGTTTCTGCAGGGGTGCACGTTCGTATAAGAGATTTGGGGTTGCGTAGCTGCGTCACATTCATTCGCGTAGTACGACTTGTTAGGGTTCGATTTCGGCATATTTGAGAAATAATGACATATTATGATATTCTAATGAATATGCGTCGTGTAATGTTATATAAAAGTACGTGTTACTCTACATTATTTTATTATACATTCAAGTGATGAATGCATATAGCAATAAACACTATTACCAGTGCTTGAATTTAAATTATAATTCATTATTCATTCAAAAAGTAAGAAAAAGCAGTTACATTGGATACTGTTGTTTTTCAACATTTTCTTCCTCTTTTTCAATACATAGGCGCCATCGCTTCTGTAGCTTTCGCATTGACAAAAAAATTCATATAACTCGCTCTCGAACAACTTCTTCATTGGAACAATACTTTTTGCCCCAAGGAGTTCTTTTAAGGGTCCAAATCATGCAAGTCAGAGTTGATGCAATACAGACTATAGGAGTAACTTTGGAGAATAGGTCACTTTAGTTCTCGCGTATGACCGGCCACATCAGGGCGCACATTATCCTACAGGAAACACAGATTGCTGAATTTGTTTACGCTTGTTACGGATGGCTATTTTTACTGGACCATTCAGTAAATTAGTAATACACGGTGTTTATAGTCCTCCGTTCTCCTAAGAAATTAATGTGCAGAACGTCTCGTATATCTCAAAATAATGTTGCCATAATTTTGCCTGCTGGAAAAGTAATCTTTGCCTTCTTTGGTTTGGAAGGTGAAGGATATCGTCATTACATCGATGCTCTTTTGCTTTCTAGGGCAAAATATTGTTTCATCAGCGGTGACAATAGACTGTATCCTTAATCTAGGCGATTAAAATTAGGAAACCGTGCAGGCCAAGTCATAGGTTTAGTATGATAAATTCATCTTTCAGAATATACCGCGTTTGGAAATTCACATGTTATCAGACTAAAATAGGGTGGTGTATCGTCATACATGAACTACATGCATCTTATAATATTTGCTGGAACAGCTTCAGCATTAATTTTCTACAAAGTACCGATAATTCTGGCCAGAAAGTTGTTAACACGTTAATTGAAAACTACTGTTGATACCTAGAGTGAATAGTGGCGTGACTTCTTGACAGCAATGTAAATTGTGAAAATTAATGGCACCAGTTCTTGTCAAATCAACTTCATTCATAAAGGACATAGATTTCAAGAAATGATGATCACTGGCACATATTTGCAATAACCATTCACAAAATGCTACTCCTTGTGGGAAGTCATTCTCACTAAGCTTCTGTACTCTTTGCAAATGTTATAGACAAAGTTAGTTGGTCCTTAAAATCTGCTACACAGCTACATGATCAACATTTTTTGCCAATGAAATTCTTCGACTTAATACATGTTTTTTTTTTAATGAAAATTAATATTTTGTGGTATTCCATCGTTATTATTAATAACAGAAAGTTAATTAAAAATGTTTTACACTTAACCTGTTTCTACCGTTCTCTAGACGGTTGCTTTAACCAATTAAGCCAGTAAGCAAGTACAGCTTCGATATTCTTGATATACCATAAACTACAGTATGGAGCAGATCTAATAGTTTTAACGCGCAGTCAGGTTTTGATATTTACAATTATATATAATATTAAATTAAGTTCATCACGATGGAAAATTAGTGAAAATTGACAAATTCTGCTATCTATTATTCTTATTGATTACAGAAAATTAATTAAAAATGTTCACCAGTTCTTACAGTTTGTGGCATTCCACGATTTCGGTCTGTCGGTTTGAAGGATCCTGTTTACCTCAATCTTATATGGACGCTTTCGAGTGTTTCCCCATTTGGTAAAGGATAATTCGAGTAACGGTCTGCATAAAATCTTCTGTGCCTAATTAGCAAAGAAACAATTGATAAACGTATTTTCACAATAAAGAGCATACTAATTGAACCCATAATTCACATTTTATACGTAGAATTAAGCATGTTCAAGCCTGTCAGTAAAGAAGGTGTCGTGAATCTTGAATTATGACCAAAAATGTTAAAAAAAGCTGAACGTCAAGCCGCTTGACTTTCAGTTAGAAGAACTAAATTGATTTTTACGGAAATTTGCTAAGGTTGATGAAATCTGATTTTACCATGTTCCTGAATGCAAAAGTAATTTCAAAACTGGATATAGCAGCCCACCCTCAAAGAAAGTTAAAATATTTGGAAGCTAGCCTTTGTCTAAAGAAAGCAAAGAAATTTCCACCAGCGAGGCAATGATAACGATAATTATTTTCGTAGAATATCTTTCACAGAGCTAAACCATTAACGCACCATATTATCGCTTTATATTAATCAAATTGAAGAAAAAAGTTTCTGGAAAAACAACGTGAAATGGCTCATAAACAGTTATATTTCATAACGACAACGTGCCTTTTTAAACTAATTAAGTTACTTGTCAAAAATTGGATGAACTGAAATTTCAGATTGTACCTTATCTATCTGTTTCGCTAAATCTTGTCACTTATACTTATTTTTCAAAGTTTTTCCTTCTGCGAAGAAGTTTTGGCCGGACGAAGAAATTATTGTAGCAAGGCATTAAAGGTGAAGATATATACATACGAGGGAGCGTTTTTATATTCGCGGAATGAGCGGGTTGTAGAGGGGTGAGTAGGCGCATTGGGGGCGTGGCCTGTGCAGCGACTCATGATTAGTATAAATACGAAGTTTCATTGTTATTAGACAGTTAGTCTTTGAGCTATCGTCAACCAAGTAACATAATCAGGAGTGAAAAGTGAAATCTGGAAAAAATCGAATATCGTGCCGTTATAAAGTTCCTTATCAGGCAAGGAAAATCAGTCGCGACCATAATGAATGAGATGTCATTAGTTTACGGCGACTCTTGTCCAGGAAAAACCATAGTGTACAAGTGGCATAGTTTATTTAAACAAGGAAGGGAATCCCTTGAAGACGACCCGAGGCCGGGCAGGAGCATTGAGGTGACCACGCCAGCACTTATCCAAAAAGTTGAACAAATTGTACTCGAAGATGCTCGACTAAAGAAGAAACAACTCGCAGAAATGGTTGGAGTATCCGATACAACAATTTTTAAAATCTTACACGATCATCTCGGCATGTCTAAGGTCAGCGCAAGATGGGTGCCGAGAATGCTCACGCCGCCGCAAAAACAACAGCCCGTAGAGTGTTCGCGTGCATTTTTGGACCTCTGTAATGAAGACAAGGATGGTGTATTGAGTGGAATTGTTACTGGAGACGAAACTTGGGTTCATCATTATGAACCTGAGTCCAAACAAGACTCCATGCAGTGGCATAAAAAGGGCACAGCACCTCCCAAGAAATTTAAAGTGTCACAATCAGCTGGGAAACTCATGGCAACGGTATTTTGGGACTCGGAAGGAATATTGTTGATTGATTATAAAGATAAAGGTGTTTCTATAACCGGAAAATATTACCCTTCAATATTAGAGCGACTAAAAGAAGCCATTAAAGAGAAAAGACGGGGAAAATTGACAAAAGGTGTTCCGCTTTTGCACGACAACGCGCCCGTCCACAAGAGCCGCGTTGCGTTAGCTGCCCTGCATAAGGTGGGCTTCGAAATTGTGAATCACCCACCCTACAGCCCAGACCTGGCCCCGAGTGATTATTACCTGTTTCCGAAAATGAAACAAGAGCTGCGGTGTAAAAAATTTACTGCCGATGATGAAGTCAGGGAGGCAGTTTCGGCGTATTTTGCAGATAAAGAGAAATCATTTTTTTATGAGGGTATAAATAAATTAATTGAAAGATGTGAAAAATGTATCCGTCTTGCAGGTGAATATATTGAAAAAGAAAAATAATTTGGTTTTTTTATTTCCACCCCTTGTCCCCCATTCCGCGAATATAAAAACGCTCCCTCGTACATATCTTTTCTAGTCTCGTTTTTCGGTAAAGCAATCCTAGTACATGATTTCATTTGAAAATTTATTGATTTGGGAATTGTCTAAGGAATATGTCATTCAATTCTTGTTTCGTTGTTTGCATATTAATTTGTGATGAAAACACTTCTAATTTGTTCATTTAGCTTAGTTCGTAGCGTTAAAAAATAAACAACTAACAGTGGACAATAATAATTTCTTTAGTTTTAACACCCACTCTTAACATAGGCATTAAAATTAATGGAATAAATTGAGTACACATAAACTGTAGTCCTTTAACATGTGCCTCTCCGATACACTAGCCATAATTTTGTGTTCATTGTCAGTTTGAATTTTTGATAAATTACCTACCATCAATTATCGTATATAGCTACTACATATTACATATACAGAGGGGTTCCTCTCACTTCGATCTTATACGTCTCGTTGGACATTTGAAAAATGCAACGGACCGGGAGCCGTAGTAAAGTGTACCCATGTGCAACACTATCTTGGAGCATTTGTGAAGCAAAAAGGGGGCGAGATAACCACCCCGAGGGCGAAGTCCCGTTGCAGAAAAGCGTTCACCAGTCGATACCATCTGTGTTAACGCCCGATTGCTGCTACTGATACTATTTTAATGCCAATTTGATTTATTCCCAGATTTAGATTTAGATCTGAACATGTTACTGGTGTGTTTCTCTTCTATGTGCATGAACGTCAGCGAAGGGTACAGACATTATAGACGGACAATAGAAATATTTGATGTAAAATATTTGTTTTAAATGATATAATTTAGACTTTGTCGACTTTTTAAGGCGAAAGCGATAAGAATCACATGAATTTAGTGCATAATATATTGCCTAATATTTAGTTTGGATACTTTTTTGTTTATTTAACTATTTTATTTGCAGCGTTTTAAAGTTAAGGTATTTGCTTTTTTTTTGTTTCTTGGTACTTTCATTGTTTGTTTTCGTTAGGTGTTTAAGTTTCGAACTTTTTATTGGAATGGCAGAAGTCAGAAAAAAGAAAAAGAAACATTTCCATCTTCAGGGGTTCTAGGGAAAGAATGTAAAATGAATTGAAAGACCCTTACATATTTACACATAGTTCTTATGTTTTTTTGTTTAGCAATATCAATATTAATAATGGTATTTCTGTCATACATCAGAGGTACAACGGATTAAAACACAGTATATACTACTGTTAAGAGAATAAGATATATCCTACTGACAACAAAGGATAAAATATCTTTAGAAGAACAAGGTGTTAATGAAATCCTTTGTGCCGACTCTAATCAAACACACACACACACACACACACACACACACACACACACACACACACACACACACACACACACACACACACACACATATACACACACACACACACACACACATATATATATACATACATATATAATATATCATCTTCTTCACTACGAAACAACTCCCGAAGAAGATGATTGAGATGTCATCGAAACGTCGAGACGTCGATTCTTTTGAGAACTTCTGCCCAACATCGCGGAGAGCCCGAGAATATATTACTCATACTTACAACCGCGAGAACCTTCGTTGGAGTATATATATATATATATATATATATATATATACATATATATATATACATACATACATATAAATTAAACTTAATTTTACACTTCGTGAAATTTAATTTGAATTATATCTGTCTATATGACGGTTTTTTTTCAGGTGTTTTTGACGTTGTCACGTGATCATGGAAAGGAAGGTTTCCATAACGTTTTGAATCTCTGCTATCATCTGGTGGAGCTTCTTTGTAGCGTTGAGCAATAATGCGTGTGATGTAATCCGTTGGTCATATATGTACATCTACGATGATTTGTGTAGAGGTATGGTTTCGTATACTCTGGCATCGGCGCCTGTATGTTGATCAGTAGTATGGTTTGGCTCTATGTTATGTTTGCGGTCGCCCGTCGTTTCGTCAGCAACTGTCGCCATATATATAAAGAATCTTGCTGTTCGGGTTCCTTCCTCGAGGTAGTTCTTTAGTTCTGTAGTGAATGTTGATCGGAGTTTAATAAATATTTACTCTAGAAAAAATAAAAAATGTCAGCCATATCGTTGAAACGTCGAGTAAATAACGTTGAAGAAGCCCAGAAACCAAGACTTTTCATATTTTCTATGTTCTTGGTGCTGGCCGAGCACGCGAAAGAACTCAGAAAATAACATCAAGCGCTAACACAAAATGGATTCACAGAGGGACAAATTGACAAAATTGCAGCGAATAAAAAACGCAAAGAAAAAGAGAAAAGTAATAATCCGAACAAAATTCGATTATTGTACGTTAAGGGAACATTAGACAGAATATGATGTATACTGAGATAATATGAAATCGATACGATATATTCTATAGATAAGAAAATTTTGCAGTTCTTTAAGTGCTGGCAAGGAAGAATATAAGAATACGATAGGGTTTATTCTTGTCCCTGTTTGAACACGCCACATACAGACTATCACATCAACACTGAAGGAACAAAAATAATAGTCAGAGAAGCCTTGAAATAGAGAAACGATTAAACAGTATAAATAAAAGGAATGATGGACAGAGACTACATAACACCTGGAAAATGTTTCATCAAAATACATACGTAAGGACAAAAGTACAGAAGACAACCGCGATTGCAATATCACGCCACTGCACACGGTGGTCCCCGCTTGACACCAACCCACATATACCGGCAACCAGGAGAATAACATGCACTCGAAGAACGACAGCATTATCGCAGTATTACTCGAAGAATGACAGCGGCAGCAACTTGAGAATGGCAAGAGCGAGATTTCCGGAAGCTTGTCCAGACAATAGCCCTTTTCGGGGCTCAACGATACTCACACGGCGCAACTCTGAAAGAAGCAGTCGACATATATATAACATACTACTTATTCTTATCCATACCATTTACTAATGAGCAATCAACATATCAAAGAAGAGACATGTTAGATTACTAATTTAACAAAAACTAAATGTATTAATAAAGGTTTTTTATAGTAATTAAAATATTTTCTTCATAAGTTTCCTTTTTTGCCTTTCTTTAAAGTCATTGTATAATTTTTACGATTTTTCAAGTATTTTTCCACATACATATCTCAGTATCACTATTTTCAGGAAAGGCGTTCTAAAAATTATGAAAATTGGTTACATTCAATATAATATTTAATATAATATATAATAATATATATTATTTATATAATCAACAATAAATTTGGAATATTCGCGAATAACTTTGACGTTAAAGTTAAATACCATGTCAGTAAATATAAACATAGAAATTTTTATATTTAATGAAAACTTCGTATACTGTCAATGACAAAATAATAAATAATTATAAAAATAATCAAAAAAGTAGGTTTTAACCAATCTTCGAAACTTATTTGAGCGAAAGTATTTTTAGGGTCGTGACATTGTTGCGAGATAAACGTTATACCTTTAACATCTTTCATTTTACGATTATATCTGAGGAAAGGAAAAAATTCCTCGGAGACATAAAATAGGGAAAAACGTGAATCAAGAAAAAAGAAACTGAGGAATAAGTGGCGAACAGGGGAACGGACTTTATGACCTTCGAGCCAGTAAAACGAAATATTTGTGTACTCATTCTTTCTACTTGATTTACTACCCCTTGACTCCTAAGAGACCAGTTGACCGAAGGGGGATAAATTTTAGTTATACTCGTATACATAACATATATATGTTATATATGTTGCAGTACAACGTTGTTCTCTTACATATGTACGTGAAACGCAAGCGTATCGAACACGTGTTACAAGTAAATATAGTGTGTAGGACATTGCCATTGTGCTATTTAATCCTTTATATTTTCTCTAACGCGACTCATGTTTTGTAGATTGTTCTCAGGAGAGTACTAATATTTTATCCGTATTAATGCTGCGGTACGCATGTTACCAATTAAACTGATTCAATATAAGAAAATTATAACAATTTTAGCTTCGAATTTAACATATTAATTTAGGCTTCGAAATTAATATAATCTAGAAGTATTAGTTACAGTGTAAATATTCATAAAGGATGTATTTCAGCTAAAAATCTTCCGAAAAAGCTATGAAAAATAATTACTTAGACATTACTTAATTAAATCGACTTAGTATTACGGATAAATTAAGCTACTTTAAATAAGAATGTTTGATAAATACTCATTTCAGAATCCTTGTTGGTATTATAAATTCTACAGACGTGAGAGTATAAGTATAAAAATTAATATGCAGATGTTGGAATAGCCAAATTTTCACAGATTGAGTGAAGTGTTATCGGTCTACGAGGGAGCGTTTTTATATTCGCGGAATGAGCGGGTTGTAGATGGGTGAGTAGGCGCATTGGGGGCGTGGCCTGCGCAGCGACTCATGATTAGTATAAATACGAAGTTTCATTGTTATTAGACAGTTAATCTTTGAGCTATCGTCAACCAAGTAACATAATCAGGAGTGAAAAGTGAAATATGGAAAAAATCGAATATCGTGCCGTTATAAAGTTCCTTACCAGGCAAGGAAAATCAGTCGCGACCATAATGAATGAGATGTCATTGGTTTACGGCGACTCTTGTCCAGGAAAAACCATGGTGTACAAGTGGCATAGTTTATTTAAACAAGGAAGGGAATCCCTTGAAGACGACCCGAGGCCGGGCAGGAGTATTGAGGTGACCACGCCAGCACTTATCCAAAAAGTTGAACAAATTGTACTCGAAGATGCTCGACTAAAGAAGAAACAACTCGCAGAAATGGTTGGAGTATCCGATACAACAATTTTTAAAATCCTACACGATCATCTCGGCATGTCTAAGGTCAGCGCAAGATGGGAATATTGTTGATTGATTATAAAGATAAAGGTGTTTCTATAACCGGAGAATATTACGCTTCAATATTAGAGCGACTAAAAGAAGGCATTAAAGAGAAAAGACGGGGAAAATTGACAAAAGGTGTTCTGCTTTTGCACGACAACGCGCCCGTCCACAAGAGCCGCGTTGCGTTAGCTGCCCTGCATAAGGTGGGCTTCGAAATTGTGAATCACCTACCCTACAGCCCAGACCTGGCCCCGAGTGATTATTACCTGTTTCCGAAAATGAAAAAAGAGCTGCGGGGTAAAAAATTTACTGCCGATGATGAAGTCAAGGAGGCAGTTTCGGCGTATTTTGCAGATAAAGAGAAATCATTTTTTTATGAGGGTATAAATAAATTAATTGAAAGATGTGAAAAATGTATCCGTCTTGCAGGTGAATATATTGAAAAAGAAAAATAATTTGGTTTTTTTATTTCCACCCCTTGTCCCCCATTCCGCGAATATAAAAACGCTCCCTCGTAACTAGAGAATTTCTCTCCAAATTATATATACATATGTATATCTTTATATATAATGGGTCTTTCAATATGGACTTCCGAACTTTGACAGTTGATAGCGGCTGTCATTTATTCAGTCTGTTTTATCAAATCACAGTCGATGGATATAATGTTCAACAACATGTGAAAATGATAAAATTGTTTTATCAAAATTAGTGTTCTGTTTGGGAAACGTTCCGCGCGCTTCGCCCATTTCACGGTCGCCATAATCGTCCTACCGACAGGACTATTCACAGTGTGGTGGATAAAATTGAATCCACTGGTTCAGTAAACAATGAACTAACACCCGTACGACGACGAAACGCAAGATCTGCCGAAAACATCGTCGCTGTTCGTAATAGTGTACAGGAGAATCCGAAGCAGTCGATTTCGCGTCGCTCACAAGAACTCGCCCTTTCGCAGATCACAACTTGGCGAATTTTGAGTCGTGACTTAAGTCTGCACTCGTACAAAATTCAACTGATCCAAGAGCCGAAGGTAAACGACCGTAGACAACGACGTGTGTTCGCTGAATGGGCCCTGGGCAGTTGGAAACTGGCCCTAATTTTCATCAAAAAATCATTTTCAGCGATGAGGCCCATTTTTGGACGAATGGATACGTCAACAAACAAAATTATCAAATTTTAGACGATACTAATCCACCTGAGATCCAAGAGCGTCCAATGCATCCCGAAAAAGACACCGTTTGGTGTGGATTTTGGGCTGGTGGTGTCATCGGTCCATATTTCTTTGAGAACAACGTTGGCCAGGCCATCACCGTCAATGGCGAGCGCTATAGGACGATGATTACCAACTTCTTTTGGCCTGAATTGGATGGTATGGACTCCAACGACATGTGGTTTTAACAGGGCGGCGCTACTTGCCACACAACTCATGCCACATTAGACGTTCTGCGCTAGCGATTTAAGGGTATGATCATCTCACGTGGAGGTGATGTGAACTGGCTACCGAGATCGTGTGAAGACTTTTCTTGTGGGGTTTTCTTAAGTCGCAGGTCTATGCGAATAAGCCATAAGCCACGGCGACCCTCAAGGCCAACATAACTCATGCCGTCGGTCAAATTCAGCCTGATTTGTGCGCCAGAATCATGGAAAATTGGACATTTCGTATGTGCGCCACCCAGCGAAGCCGCGGTGTACATTTGCATGATGTTATATTCCATACATAACGGCATCAAACGAATAAAAAATTTTGATGATGTTTCACATACACTTTGTTTTATATATTATAAATTTAAAGATAGGAAGCGCTTAATGAAAGACCTGTCTGTCTCTTTCCAACTCTACACGGAGTTCAGGGGTATTCGCGTGTCTTCATATTCTCCGTATTGTAAAATAGTACGAAGTTCTGAAAATAGGCGCCAATTTAAGATATTACCACGTTGTTTGAGCTAAATCTGTTGCAACCAGTAGAAAGAAGTCATTAAGTCCAGCAAGTATGTTGCTTACTGAAGCAATTCGAAACGTAGACATAACGTTTTTGCTTGTATAATTGATTTGATGTTAGCGTGTGAATATGGAAGCTAGTGCTCCTGAGGAACTGAAACTGAACTCAAACTATGGTATAGGTAATGTGTTGAGAGTTGCGTGGTTGTAGGTAATTGCGGTGCGACTTTTTCCTAGGAACACTAGGCACAATTTCCTTGAACGCAATTTTACTCGATCAAGCAGAAATTTGATCAGGTGGATTGCGACTTACTTTTCTGATTGTACGAACAATCAGGAAAAGACACAGAGTAAATCCTGAAACAAAAAAGTAGAAAAGAATATGTGGTAGAAATTGAAGCTGCAAGATAAGGACATGGGAGAAACAAGCCAGGAAGGCAAGGACGAGCCAGGGTTATCTATGCAAATAAAGATACATGAAGCAGTGTGAGTTACCGCAGATGAAGTCGATCTGATGTTCGACGGGGTGACACAATCAATTAGATGATTGGAATGTCTAAGGCTAAAGTGCAAAAGCTATTGAAATAAAGCCAAGATTACATATTACACTAAGGCTAATAGAATTGTGATCATGGCCAATTGCAGCAATCATATGCAAACAAGTTAAGAGTTTACAGAGAGGAATGTGGGCCACAATAGATCTAAAAAGGTCTCTGTGAAATAGGTTTATAGCTGTCTCGAGTAATCTTACATCTTGCGTAATAGCCTCGCACTCGTGGAACGACTTAAGTTCCTTGGCTGTCACCACTTACCCTATATGAGAAGCATAGTCACGAAGAACCTTTTCGAACAATTAGTCACGCATGCGAAACTGAAACTCAAGTGTAATAATCCGGTAACTTACCACTAAATTATCAACTTGTTATTTTAAAATTATTCCATTATTCTGTAATAAAAACATCAATGTACCTAATGTTGGTTGAAGATGTAAATAAAAAAACTCCTTATATCATTGTCATAAAGAAATTGAATGTTTCGCAATACTATTTAAACAAGGCAATTATTATCCTCGTCACACAAATCTCTACATTTTGAATAACGGTTCTTTCTTTTATTAAAGGTCACAAATTGCTTGTCGAATAACATATTTTTACGTTAATGTCAAGGTTACGAATTTTTTATTTATTGTATGTGAACAAGCATTTTGTTAATATAGGAATGGCTAAATGTATTTCTAATCATAGGAAAGATTAGATTTTGATATTGAAGAAACTGTTTCAAAAATTTTCGAATTACGTAGTTTCGACAGGGTGCAAAATATATTTACACACATTTATTCTTTATGAATCAAAACGTGTTCAAATAAATATTTGATTTGAATATTATGAGTGTTTAACCCTAATAATTTTCTTTCTTGGAATATTGTAAGTGTGCCTGAAGTAGTGGAAAAGTCACCAATCATCATTTTCATAGTGTAAATGATTCTTTATGTAAATTGTATTCTATAGGAACAAAAGATGAAAGGTATTAAAAAAATAATTCTGGTCAATAATCTAGACTTTTCTCCAATGTAACTGGACATTAATCTTACAAGGTTTCTAGTCAGCAGATATCAATTTCTATGGTAATTAGGAATAGTTTGTAATTGGTACGGCTATGTAAAAGGTTAGGTTGCTTTTGAAACTCCGTCCGTGAAAATGGAAAATGAGAGACTTATATAGTCATCTAAATTTACAAGTTTACAACTGTATAAACACATTATAAAAATATTATTTTCATTTGCTTAACGTAAAACTTCTGGCACTGGTGTGAAATATTACAACGTGGTAGTTAGAACGTGAAATCGAATGTCTCTTCGATTATATTATAACTTCCATAACAAATACGAGGATAGTTTGACAAGTAGTGAGAATGACACATAGGTGGCCCTCTAATTGGTAAAACAAATGCACTGTAATTTAGGTTGCCTATTTATATGTTTACAATCCGATATTTAGATAAATCGGTTCATTTCATATTTTTGACAGCTGATTGAAAAAGAAGAAACGTCGTTTTGTTAAAATAGAAAAAGCAGAGTATCGTGCGGTGATTAAATACTTCGTAATTAAGGGTATGAAAGCTACCGAAATAAAAGATGAGTTACGGGAAACATTAGGTGAATCTGCTCCATCATCCGCCATAATAAGTAGATGGGTAAATGAATTTAAACGTGGTAGAACAAGCTGTGTTGATGAAGCGCGCTCTAGAGCACCCAGAATCGCGACTTCTAAGGAAATGATTATAAAAATCCATAATATTATTACGCAAGATCGACGACTCAAAGTGAGAGAGATACCAGACATGGTAAACATTTCAACAGAACGCGTACACCACATTTTAACGAAAGAATTGGGCCTTTCCGAGCTTTCAGTAAGATGGGTGCCGCGATTGCTCACGACTGATCAAAAGTTCACTCGTTCGCGCATTTCCAATGAGTGTTTGGACCTTTATAAGCGGAATCCGGTTGATTTTTGTAGGTGATTTGTTACTTGCGATGAAACTTGGATACACTACAGTACACCCGAAACTAAACAACAGTCGAAACAATGGTTAGGATGTGGTTCTGCACCTCCAAAACAAGCGAAAACCACTTCATCGGCAAACAAGGTGATGGCATCAATTTTCTGGGATTCTTAGGAGATTTTGCTCATTGATTACCTTCAGAAAGGTGCCACAATAAACGGACAATATTATGCAGAACTTCTATAAAAATTAAATGTTGAGATTCGTGCTAAACGGCCAGGAATGGCAAAGAAAAAGATTCTATTTCATCAAGACAACGCTCCCTCGCATACCAGCACAGTTGCGATGTCTAAAATCCACGAGTTGCATTTTCAATTAGTACCGCATGCGCCTTATTCGCCGGATCTAGCCCCTTCCGACTTCCACCTTTTTCCAAAATTGAAAACGGCACTAGGTGGAAAGAAATTTTCGTCTAACGACGAGCTTATCATCTTCGTAAATGAGTATTTTGCAAGCCTTCCGGAATCGCATTTTAGAGATGGCATAAGGGCATTGGAGCACCGTTGGAATAAATGTATTGCTCTTTTAGGAGAATATATTGAAAAATAAAAATTATTTTGTATTTAAAAAATTCATTTTTCTATTCCATTCTCACTACTTGTCAAACTACCCTCGTATGATATAACATTTACTTTTAAATAATAGCGATGGCATTTCATGGCGATATAGAAATAGTTTTCTACCAATTATTTCTCCGAGAATATACGAATTTGCGTTTATTTTATGTATGCTACTCTAAAAATAGTTTTATTAATACTAATATCGCTAACTGATTTTTTGTATAGAAAAAATAATATAAACTGCATATTCTAATGATCAGTGAGTGAGAAAGAGAAGATAATAAACGACTAATATAAAATATAAATAAGAAGGCTGTCACATTTATAAGTTTTATAATCGTTACAGTTCACATTATCCAACAGAAAGAATTTTGCCTTTTGATAGTAGTACAGAATTAGAATGAAAACAGATATGACTGCTGTACATAATAGACTTTCAAGTTTCCTAATAGGGATTGTGCTACAATTTATTGTCTTATGTTTTTAATTTATTCATTGAAATATGGATAATCAGTAGAATAAAGTTTGTTATTAAAAAGATCCATCGAGAATTTATAATTAGAGACCTATCAGTACTGTCTGTCACTTTATTAATTGTTATTGGCAGAACAATCACAAATTTAGCTAAAGTAAAGGTCGAGTTCTGAAGCGTTTGATAATCGTTCTCGAGTGGATGTGATTTACTATTAATACTAAAATTGAATTGGGTTTCTCCCAAAATTTTTAACAATAATTAAATAATTAAATATTATTTAAATCTTCTTACATATGATAATGCTATATACGTATCCTACCATGGATACTTTTGCAAACTATTTGCATTTTTATCTGGTGTTCTTCAGAGATGTAATTTGTGACCATTATTATTTAATATTTATATTAATTATATACTCTTGGGCCTAGAATGTAATATGCTGAACATTGTTGTAAACCATTTACTCTTTTACCTGGTGTTCCTCAGGGATGTAATTTGCGACCAGTACTATTTAATATTTACATTAATTATTTACTCATGGATCTAGAATGTAATATGCTGGCATAGGCAGACGATATAAAAATATTTAGCAGAATATTTAACTTGGAAGATTAACAATGAACATTGTTGTCAACCATTTACTCTTTTATCTGGTGTTCCTCAGAGATGTAATTTGTGACCACTACTATCTAATATTTATATTAATTATTTACTTATGGATGTAAAATGTAATATACTGGCATACGCAGACGATATAAAAATATTTAGAAGAGCATTTAATATGGAAAATTGTTTACACTTAAAAAAATGTACCATCAACAACTGATATCCAATAACTTACGTGAATATCACCGAAATTCTGAGAAACATTAAAAACACTTTAAACAACATTTTACTTATTAGGAGTGTACTATATGCTCGCGTCAATAGTTTTTCTATAGCCACTGCCCTTTTCCGGAAACCGCCCCATAAAACCCATATTTTTCAAAAATCAAAATTTCTATTTGCTGGAAAAATACATTTGCTATGACGAATTCATACATACAGCAGTGTGCATAAGTAAGTGAACATTTATCGTTCTGCATCATTTTCCAAAAAATAACAAAAGGAAACTTTTTTCTACATAGAAAACTTTTCTAATAAAAATAATTGCAAAATTAATAAAAATAATAATACTTGTATTCGGTATGATCAATATTAACAGATATTGCACTTTTCAGGCTTTTGGGTCAACTATCGAATAGTTTTGTCAGAAATCCTTATGAAACTTTCTTCATCTTGGCTTACGGGCTAAAACCGTGTCTTCGAACTTGTTGATAGGTTACGTGGTTTAGAAGATTCTAATCAGGTCGAGGTGAGATAGAAGCAAGTCGTACATGTGTGTAAAGGAGTTTATTGGAGAGAGAATTGAGGTCATGTCTGGTATGCTTGATCCGTTCTCAAATGACCTGTTAGTTGATATATGAATCTGGTAGAAAGAAACTTGATATGGAGGGGAATTTTATAATCGCATTTAAGTAAAAATGTTAATGAACAAATAAGACTTCACTCATAGATTTCCAAGTTCTCTAGTCTTCTTCTGCAAAGCTGGATAATCTGACTAATAGACTTCCTCGGTCGTTGTTCGTACTTTCTTCATCTTGGTCTCCGGGCTGGAACGGCGTCTTTCGAAGACACGGTTCCGGTCTGGAAGTCAAAATGAAGAAAGTACAGCCAACGACCACGGAAATCTACGAGCCAAATTCTTGTGGAACATTTTTCTATTTTTCCAAAAGGATGTCAAAAAGTTCCTAGCGGTATGCTTCGAATCGTTATTGTGCTGAAAAAAAAACGTAATTATTTCCAATTGTGTTTCTGTTGCAAGTTGTTGCAGAATGTCTAACTGGTGTTAGTTTTCCAGCAATTTTAATTAATGGGACAACTCGTTGCTCAGACAAGTAACTGTATGCTTGTACAGACCTATGTACCTCCATATCTTATTGTAGACTATATACATGTTGGGTTATACGTTCCCTCCAACCTTTCTGCATATTGTTTACTTTCGGGTCCGAATATTTCAAATTTAGACTTATCTGTCTAAGATACGCGTCGCCACTCACCGAATATTCAATGGCTATGAAATCGTGCGTATTCTAACCGTTTTAGTTTATTGCCACTTCGCAATAATGGTTTCCTTCTTGCATCACGACCTCTAAGATCCTGTTTAATTAGATGGCGCCGAACGGTAGAAGAATGCGCACAAACTCCTATCGATCTATAATTCTTTAGATGACTTCGTCTTATTTCGTCAAGATATCAATCGAAAATATTGATCACGACCTTCTTTTACTTCGCTTGACCTTCCCGGCCTTTTTTTATTAGCCACCAAATCGGCTGTTTCGTGCTTTTTAATAATTTTAAAAATCAAAGACTTAGAACATTGAGCTTTTTCTGCAACTTGGTGACATAAATGATGAAAAAACACTATCCGGTGCCGATTTTCGTCAGATCGTTTAGCACATTTCACTACCCTTTCGAGAAATTAGTCTAATCAGAATACAGATAATAAAATAAAACGAATTGTTACTTAGCACCAGAAAACTATTCGCATACACTTGTACTAAGGTAAACAAGCCCTTTATAATTGGAAATACAACAATTTAACGAATTATTTCGAAATTCAGTGATATATTAACCCACATTGCGCACAAACTGTCCTTAAGCGGGTAACGAAATATATCGATAAGGGGCCAGGTTATCCGAGTAGGACTAATTAAGAATATTTTCGCAAAAACTGCTTCCTCTTTCATTTAACAATACATTTTCAATTATTGGAACTTTATTATAAGAGTAAAAGTAGAATAATATTAAATATGGAAACAATATTGTTAAGGAAATGAATTTTTTTGCAAGTAGTCACTTACTTATGTACTCTACTATCGTGTATATGATACATATTATTACGAATTGCTGCCTAAATGCGTATAATTTTGTGAAACCACTATGAAGTATTTCAGTTTTATGATAATAATACTAGTGTCACATACATAATTGTGGCGCGCGACCTTAAATGTGAATGCCTAAAATTTCAACCGGAGGTATCTAAAAAAAATTACTAGAATATTTTGTGTAATAAGAAGAAAGTTTAAATTCTAATTTTTATATATGCTGCAGAAATTTTTAAAAAATTTACCGCCCCCAATAAGAAATTATTAAGTCAAGGAAAAGAAGCGATAAAAATTAGAAATTTTCAATTTCACACTGTAAAAGCTCATAATTATGTATGTACAAGAAGAAAGTTTGAGAAATTTCAATTTTAAAAAATTTTTTTACTCTAATCGTATTTCTTTTTCATTTTTTAATTTGATTTTTGTGTTCGCTTCTAAATACGTAACTATTTTAAATTTTTATTTTTAGATTTCCAAGAAATACATTCCATATTATTTATTTGCTCCAACTTATTTTTGGAAATAATAAATTACAGACAATTTTTCACCGTTTACTTTCTATAATTTTTCATACGAAATCCTAACACCTCCACTTACTTTTAAGATTAATTTCCATAATGGGGCTGATTTTCATCTAACAAACATTGTAAAGGTCACCACCGAGTGTGCACGAGATAACGCCTCTGCCTTCAGATATCTTTCCTTCTTTTTTTCTTGACGACCGCCCCCAAAAACCTCATCCCTTGCGTCCGACAAATGCAAGAGACGCAAAAAAATCGCAGGTGGCTGGTGATATTCATTAATGAAGCTATTTAAATGCATGACACGAGGGTGGTTGCCGATCGTGCACGACAATTCTCGAGGGACGACGATTCAGACCCTTTCTACGGATACACCTACATGTGCATGTATGTAGAAAAAAAGAGTAGGTGACTCTGACTTGACCTAACGAAAACAATGGAAAAGTCGCGACATTTCTGTCATTGTTTTTTTTGTTCCTTTTTCATCATTTTGTACAAATTAGAGGAGATAAACGTGATTTATCGTTTGCAAAAATTATTTGTAAATTTGACTTACTTATGCAGTAGCCCATGAGAACATTCACAATGTGCAGATCGTTGTTCTTAGAGATGCATATTGAGGATGAAATACAGAACAGTATCTTTTTTAGCATTTTATAATTATATTTGTTTTCATTTATTTTTAAAAGCAGCTAAATTTTATAAGCATTTTAATGATTTTTTCTCGAAAATTTACTGGTGCGTTTATATTTTTTAAAGACAATTAATGGATTTTTAATTACCAAACGTAACTTTGCTTTTATGGAATTCACCATGATATTGGGGAAATTACTGTTATGTTCTGTTCTCAGTGATGTGAATTTGGCATAGATAGAAATATTAGCGAAAGAAATTGTTTCTAATACTATGTTCTGTATCAGAATACAGCGTGTTTCAAAAACAATATACATATTACAAAGTATTATTTTGTCCAAACTATTGATCGCTGCGCCTCGGCTCGGCTATTGGAGAAATGAATACATAATCTAGTTTATTTAATAGCCGCTAGATGTCAGTTATCTTCTGTTTTTCTTGGTAACCGTCATATGTTTAAAATGGCTACTCCGCAACAGAAATCATTTCGTGTTCTCGAGTTTGCGAAGTGCAATTCCGTGCAAAGATGTTTCGGATTGACGTACCAAATTGATCCTCCGAATGGGTGGAACATTCGCAGATGGTATCGACAATTTGTAGATACAGGATGCGTACGTAAAGGAAAGAGTCCTGGCCGCCCTCGTGTTTCTGAAGAAAATGTTGCACGAATTCAAACTGTTTTCCAACGTAATCCTTCAAAATCAACTTGTCGTGCCAGTCGGGAGTTACAACTGCCTACAACAACAATTTAGCGTGTTTTGAGACGTTACAAGCTTAATGACAAACGCAAACGTGTGGCATTTTGTAACGAGATTCATGATGCTATTGACAATGATAACACTTTCGCACAACGCATCGTGTTCAGTGATGAAGCGACTTTGCGTGTTAGAAGTCTGGTAAACAAACACAATGTTCGAATTTGGAGGTTACAGAACCTACATGCAGCTATTGAACATGTACGAGATTCGCCTAAAATCAATGTGTTTTGTGCGATATCCCGATCATCTGTTTACGGCCCATTCTTCTTTGATGGAAACACGGTTAACGGTCAGCAATATCTCGCTATGTTACAAAGCTGGTTGTTTCTGAGGCTGCACGAAGATAACTTAATTTTTCAACAAGACGAGACACCCCTCACTGGAGTCGCTAAGTGCATGCATATCTGAATGAAACTCTACCTAACCGTTGGATTGGTCGTCAAGAAGCTGGCGACTTAGCATGTCTCAGCTGGGCTCCACGGTCACAGGATTTGACACCCTGTGACTTCTTCCTGTGGGGTTTCGTTAAAAACAACGTTTATACCACCACTTCCACAAAACCTGGAAGAGCTGAAGAACCGGATCCGCACTGCCATAACATCAGTGACGAAGGACATGCTTGCCCGAGTATGGGAGGAATTTGATTATTGATGTAATATTGTTCGCGTCGCTGATGGAGGACATATTGAACATCTGTAATCTGAACATGAGAGGTTCGTAAATATGTTTGTAAAGTTCTTATACGCGTAAAATTCTATGCTTTAATAGTTTAGTTTATTTTTATGTTGTTTAAAATATAAACATAGAATAATATAGGTTTAATTAAGATAATAATTTCGAGCAATTATTATCTTAAATAATTAACATAAAGAAGTAAAAATTGTAAATAATGCAATAGAAAAAAAATAATCAAAAACGCTTTGTTTTTGTTATTTTATAAAGAAACTATATAAACTGGCGTGAAAAATCTAGAAGAGAAAATCTGACAGTGCAAGTAATTTAAGTTAAAATATTATAAATAAAAAAAAATTAAAATACTACTTACCCAGATTTAAAAATATGTGTTTGAACTTGAAAATTCACTATTTCAAGTATAATTGGAGGATTATTTGATGAGAGTGATAATGACGTGTGATCGCCAGGGAGCACACCTGCTCCCATCATGCTCTGCACGCATCCAGACACTATTTGCCAAAACGTACACTGTACGTTTTGGCTTTCAGCGGTACGGATCGCGTGCGGAAGTTGTTTTTCGTACGGGTATTTTTACCGTAGTTGTCCAGGTGCGACACTGTTTAATTATCTGCTGATGATGACAACTTAATTGTCGAAATACGTATACAGAAAACGAAGATTATTGTGGCAAGGGGTTATACTCGTATATCGACATTCAGTGATTTAGTTAATCAACCACAGATTCCATTAAAATTACCTTTAAAATGTTATATTAGGTATAACATATCACAATCTCTAATGACATGAAAATATATGGGATTTATAGTGTCTGTGTCAATATAAAACAATTACGTTGCAATTTCTGAAAATTCGATATGGGGTATTTATAGTTTTTTCTATGTAAAAGAGTGTGTTTGTCATAGTTTTTTTAATAATTTCTATGACATCGTGCAGTAAATAATCCCCACTAGTATTTATGAACACTAACAACTGTAGTTAATATACAACGGTTTTCATTGATTATATGTTTGTAAATAAAACTAATATTTACAAGCGATGTAAACCAGTAGAACTTAAAAAAGGAAGTCCTCATTGTTTAAAAGACATCTGTTACTGAATTTATGCTCGAAATATATCACGCTTTAAAATTATTTTCATGATGTTGGTGGACGTGAAATGAATATCTTTAGTCTGACAGGTGTCAAATAAATGTTTTATTCATGTCGCAAAGATAAGATTTGCGTTGATGGAATCTGCACAACATAAGATTATTCAAATGGGAGATTTGTTTTCTATTTTGCAATGTAGAGGGTGCTTAAGTTATTCGGGGTTTTCGGGAATCAATGTTTTTTTTTTATTTGTAGAAAAAGAGAAACTATTGTCGAAAGACAAATATCAAGATTTGTCAATATACATTTAATTAATTAATCTAAATCTCCAGTTTAAAAAAGCTATTAAATAATATTGTAACATATTATATAGTGCGTGCACATTTTATATATAAAGGGTTTTCCAATAGGGACTTGACAACTTTTAATTCAATTTGTGAACGTACCCTTTCACTACTCATCGAACTGTCACTGTCAATTTATTCAGTAAACTTAACATTTTCATCATGGTAAAGTACACGAACGAACAACGCCTGCAAATTATAAAAATTTACTACAGAAATTCGGAGTCGGTGACCGCTACTTCAAGAGCGTTAACTCCGATTTTCGGTCGTAATTCTAGCCCTAAAAGACAGGCAGTAACAAGTTTAGTGCAAAAATTTGAGTCTACATATTCGTTGTGTGATGTTGCCGTGCCAGTGAGACAACGGGTTGGTCGAAGTGTCGAAAATATCGCTGCCGTTGAAACGTCCGTAGCAAATGATCCAAATCAGTCAATTCCACGGCGTTCTCAAGAGTTGGGCATCGCCCAGACCACTTTATGGCGAATTTTGCGTAAGGATCTTGGTTTACAACCATACAAGATCAAGCTGACTCAAGAATTGAAGCCGATGGACCATTTGAAGCGACGTACTTTCTCCGATTAGGCTCTGGAAAAGATGCGCCAAGATGATCAATTTCATCGCAAAATCATTTTCAGTGACGAAGCTCATTTTTGGCTCAATGGGTTCGTCAATAAGCAAAATATGCGTTATTGGTCGGGTGAAAATCCACATGTGCTTCACCACTTCATCCACAAAAAATAACTGTTTGGTGCGGTTTGCATGCCGGCGGAGTCATAGGGCCATATTTTTTCGTCGTCGATAATGATCGTCACATTACTGTGAATGATAATCGTTATCGCGCCTTGATTACCGATTATTTTTGGCACAAATTGGAAGATATGGACTTGGACAACATGTGGTTTCAGCAGGACGGTGCCACAAGCCACACAGCACACGTTACAATCGATTTATTGAAGAGTAAGTTTGATGAGCGGGTTATCTCAAGAAATGGACCAGTCTATCGGCTAAACACATAAGCGTATGGTGACAAAAGACAATTATTGTTAAGTAGATATAATTATTGACGCATTTGAAAATATTCACCTTCACTAGAAGACAGACACCTGTTTTTTTTGCCACAACATTACTCTGGCCTATCCAATGTCTGCATCGAGTAATTACTAAACACCGGGTTGAAGGTGCTTGAATATTTAACCAACAGTCCAGATCTTGCTCCATGTAACTTTCCGCTTTATCCATATAAAAGGCAGGCTGAAACGGAAGAAGTTTTCTAACTATGAAGATCTTACAGCGTGGGGTTACGAATGTGTTCAGCTTACAGAAGATATCAGAATGAATTGGATTCATGAGTTTGTTTCGAAGAATAGACAAGAACAGAGAATGTGGTGGAAATTATTTCGAAACATTGTGGAAATTAAAACTCTATTATAAAACTTTTGTAGTTTTCTTTGTACATCAAACGAGTGCAAAATAAATATGGTTGTACAATTTAAAGCTTTGGTTCAAGGAGACGAAACTACATAAATGAAATATATAATTATTTTAAAGTTTTATAGAAGCATCGTAGATAATGTTAGGTATTTTTAAAATTTAAATTTATACAGAGACTTCGAAGTAATAATACTAAGAAAATAAAATAAAAAACTGCACTGGGGAATCTGAGCAAGCCCTGTATAGTGATATTTTTAATATAAGTCAAGTTTTTGATCATATGTTAAGACAAATAAATGTAATAATCTACAATATTTATTCATTTATATTAAATAAGCATGTGTAATATAGATATGTTTAAAAGATATTTAAAGCAGGCTATCAATTTTATAACGAAAATCGATTCTCTAAAAGTTCTAAAGGGAAAATTTTCTAGGTAATGTGTTTCCACAAAGTTATCAGCACTAAATTGTATCAAAAGTTTTCGCCATTTTTTTGAAACGTGTATTTAATATTTACTACAAAAAGGATTAAAATAAAAACGAATTAATGTTCAAAGCAAAAGCCATCAGTTTTATTAACCATACGCCTTCTCTCTACGAGTTGAGAATGCTGGGCACTCCCTTTTGATTTTTTCAAGATTACTAAAACGCTGTTTGCTAATGCTGCTGTTTAGTAATACTGCTGTTTAATAATGTTGTATATTCCTGCCTTAAGCCGACACACACTCTATCCAATTGTTGGCGTTGACTGTACAATTCAGCATTATTTACTACATTGCTATTCGGAACCATTTACAAATGAAGTACACCTTCAAAATTCCATCATAACCTTTTTCCTAAAGCTATTTCGTCGAATCACCGAATCGACCGCAATATTGTATCAATTGTTTTCTATTATCTGTATTAAAAAAAGATCAACTTTTCATCTGTAGTTACTATCCTATTCCAAAAGTGATCGTTATTGAGTCTTTGAAGTAATTGTCCTCTGCAGATTTATACTTGTAGTTGTGTAGCTCACTTCATACATGTTTGTTGCAAAACTCAGAACGGTACATTTGCCGAACGATACTGTCCACGACTACTGGGTTGTCCTTTCAGTACATCGTGTATTACATTTTTCAGACAAAAGAGGTTTATTTTTCAAACTCGTGTCTCCATTGCAAAACCGCTACAAAACCAATCTGATATTGTTCGTCGATTTGTTATGTTCTCACCTTCGACCTCACAGATTTCTCTGTACTCATTGCATTGTCTTCTTTCCAATAGTGTGGCATTACACCATGAATTGCATATTTTTCATCAAGCGTTATGAAATTTATCAACCATCAGTAAATATGACAGAAAAATAAATGCTTAACACCATAGACAAATGCACTTTGTACAACACTTTAAAATGACATACGTGAAAACATGCCAGATAATTCTAGCATATGCTTAAAGAGTTTGCTTATCAAGGATATACTAAAGTGGCAAAAACTTTTGATGCATCCTAATATAATTTGTCAGACAAATTAGAATAAATCTAATAATAACCTAATACTACTTTTTGATGCAAGGAAAAAGTTGTCACTTATACTTTTTTTTGCGTAGATTTAACACCATTGACAGATCAAAAAGAAACCCGCAGGCTTCATTTACCTATTGTTAGTGGTCAGAAAAATTGGAATTTTCTCATGAACAATTTCAAATGACGGTTTAGTACAATTTCTTAACAGTGCATCAAGCCATTTCTTCTGATTATTGAAAAAAATTACTATCAAAAGGCAGTTTCTATAACTGCTTTGCAAAATTTAAACGTTGAAATAGAAATCTATGTTGTTGGGTATTATAAGTGACGACAGTTTGTGTTTATTGAGTTCCGTGTAATTTGACCGAATTTCAAAAAAGAACTTGTATCAAATGAAGAAAGAAATTCATTCGAGGTTTTTCGCTTTCAACATTACAACTAATGACGAAACTTGGATTTATTCATTCAGGCCCGAAACTAAACTTTAAGCAAGTGTATGGGTTTTTCGAGATGACACTCAACAGACGTTGTCCATTTTCTCAGTGGTTCGAAAGAAAAATTATCCCAGCATTTTTCTCGGTCACTGGGCATGAGACACTCGACGGATTGTTAATGTCGATTGGCGTACAACAGCAAATTGTTTGTCACCTACATTAAGGCATTTATCGTACTGCCGCCTGATTTGCTAACCATTGTTGCACGACCGTTTTGATATCGTTATTGTTGTAGTAATGCTGAACGCCAAGATGCTTCTTTAATTGCAGATGCAAAGGAATTGACTATATGCAGAGTGATTAAATTTTCCCGGCCATGCGACGCGATAAGATTTTTATTCGATGCACCATGCGTGGAGGAGCATTGTCGTGAAGCAAAACAAGCCTTCTACTGAGTATGTTACGCCTTTCATTTTGGATTGCACGACGCAGTTTATTAAAGGTCTTACAGTATGTCTTATCATTTACTGCGCGACACTGAGGCAACAAAAATCTACAACTTTCATCCCTTGTCTGTTCGAAAACACACTTTCCATGACTTTTTGGGCTGAAATTGTTTTCTTTCATGGGCTATGTTGAATGTCGGTATTTCATAGACTGTTGTTTTGAGACTGGTGTAACGTAAACGTATTTCCTCAGCAGTGACAATTTGGCTTAAGAAGTATCCCCTTCGACATTGTCCTTCCGAAGAAAGTCAAAAGACTTGCTAAACGATTGATTTTATGCAATTCCGTCAGCATTTTTGGTATCCAGCACGAGCACAACCTCAGATAATCTAATTATTTTGCAAAAATTTCGTACCTAACATTTCTTGAAAGAAGGCTCATTAGATAATGATGAAATCATAAACTGTTTGTTTTTTTAACTTTTTCATGAATTTTTTCAGAACTTCCTCATTGTGCACGTTTGAATGGAAATTTTTAGATACTCTAACCCATTTTTTTACAATATCTATCTATCTATCGCCCATAGTCTTCTTTATATTCAACCAATCTGCTGATGAATTTCGACTTTTTTCACCCCTCTTGCATTTAAGAAATGAATGACAACGCATACTTCAAGCTCGATGTTATTTTAAATCGTTCGAGACATCTTAAACGCGCACAAGCGAACGTAAATTATTATTATGGTCATTATTCGAAATAGTACTTATTTAAAAAATACGCCTCTTAAATTACGTCATTACTCAGTAATCGTCGTATAATCCAGGGCTATGACAATGCGAGTTTCCGCATACCCAACGCAAGTATTATGATATTTGTAAACAAAAAACGTAGGCTTAAACTCTTATTGCCACTAATGTCCGGATATCTCGCTTTGTGATATCTTTTCGCTTCTGTTAGCTAATAATAAATGGAAAGGTAGTTGAGGTGTTTACGCAGCGCGTTTTTGAGATATCCACTTCTGAATGGAAAAATTGTTTTCTAATTTGATTCGACTGCGTGCGAAAGTGTTTATATTTTAAAGGCCACTACTTTGAAAAACAATAAATCCATTTACATCAGACTAATTTATGTTTTTACATACTTTTTCTAAAGAACTTCCGTAATAACCCTCGTAACAAAAAAAAGGAAAATTTTGCACAGGTACTCATACATTCTTATTACTCAATTGAGTTAATAATATAATTAATGACTGCTAATTAAAATAGTTGTTTATTAGTTTTTTAAATCAAACGTTTCATTATTGATTTATTTTATTAGACATAGTAAATTGTATAATATAGTAAAATAAATTAAGAAAGTACTTCGTAGGTCTATAAAAATAGATATGATTACATTTCAAGCCAGTTCTTATTTAATTGCAAGTTCAAATCTGCAAGTGAAAAATAAAAGTTTTTGAATTGTAAAGCTAAATATTACGATGTATGTATGTAAAAGTAACTGATATCTTGTTTTTTCCCTTTGAATTTAAAATTTATTATCTCTTTTTACGAAGTTATAATTTATAGTCAAACAACAGAACTAAAAAAAAGTAGACAGACTGCATACACCAAAAGTGTGCATTCAATTTACTGAGTAAATATGAAAAACTAATTTGTAAATGGATGGAATTGTAGTTACAGAAAAGAACTCAAATTGAATTTGACTGCATGGGTTCATTTTATTTTTTTTGTGAAAAATAAGTTAATATTAAATCATATTAAATGGTGAATAGTAAAGCTTTAAAAATATGTATACCAAAAAATGGAAATACAAAGTTACACTTAATCACTTAAGAATTATATGTAACTCCTATCCACATTAATTTTCGTATTCTGCATAGGTATTTCAACAACTAAGCTGTCACCATCAGCAGATAATTAAACAGTGTTGGATCTGGAAACCACGGTAAAAACCCGCACGAAACAAATTCCGTACATGATCTGTACCGTCGAACGCCAAAACGTAGTGTGCGTTTTGGCTTTCGTTTGCGTACGGAATTTGTTTTGTGTGGGTTTTTACTGTGATTTTCAGGTGCGACACTGTTTAATTATCTGCTGATGATGGCAACTTAGTTGTTGAAAGACGTATACGGAATACGAAAATTAATGTGGAAAGGGGTTATATAGTATATCAACCTTAAGTGATTAAGTTAAGCAAACCACAGGTTCCATCGAATCTACCTTAAAATTACACTAGTACACTATAGGCACCGTAAAGTAAATAAACATCAAGAGGCCGGGAGGTATTTGTCTTTGACAATGGGTTGCTAATTTCTTCGCCCTCTTTAGTAAGACAAATTTGTAAAACAAGAATAACATGATTATAATGTAGTATAAGTGGAGCAGAAACTAGAAGAACGGATACTGAATTACTACACCTTTATTTTTAGTAAAAAGCAGCCAAAATACTATTTCGTGTTAACGTTCAGAACCTAAGAGTGACTTTTTTTAAACTGCCTTTGTCTAGGACTAGCTGTCTACCAAGTATTCTGCGACATTGTTAGCAAATTTAAGGAGTTATAACTATTGCATTCAATTACCTTATTTTCAATTTTTATTATTTATGTTTTTTGCCAGTTTAATTTTTTCGATAGCCAGAATTAATTACTGACTTTATGTTCTTTAATGTACTTATTTACTTTTTATTTTTAATATATCTGCTGTATCACTAGTTATAATTAGGTTTCGACCTATTAAGTAATGAAGTTCGTATTATAGTTTACGTTCGGACTGTACGCGTCTGCTATTGTACGGTTTTATTATTTACTACGAAATGGTATTTGCAATAAGCTTTATAGTATTTTGTGAGCTAAATTTGCCATGATGCTTAAAAATTACCAAATAACAAGTCTCATTAAAAGTTAGCAAAAATTGTGTTGACCAGTGTTATCTCTGTCACAATTATATATGTGATGACCTTTCGAATCAGTTCGGTTATTTATCTCTGTATAATAGCAACATCGAATCCCAAATTATATTTGTTTATACAATTTTAGGTATTATTAATGGAGCCTGTGATTGATTAACTTAATTACTGAAGGATGATATATAAAACTTTTCCACATTTATTGTCGTAGTCTGTATACGTATTTCGACAAATAAGTTGTCGTCACCAGCAGATAATTAAATAGTGTCGCACCTGGAAACCATGGTAAAATCCGCACGAAACAAATTCCGTAGACGACTGTTGCCAAAACGCACCCAGTGTGCGTTTTGGCTTTTAACGGTACATATCGTGTGCGGAACTTGTTTCGTACAGGTATTTTGCCGTAGTTTATCAAGGTGCGACACTGTTTAATTATCTGCTGATGATGACAACTTAGTTCTCGAAATACGTATACGTAATACGAAAATTATGTCGCAAGGGGTTATAACGGGTGTTTTTTTAAGAGCTTGAGAATTTTAAATGATAATACAGGACAGAAATATTCTTGGAGTGAAATTTTTCTTATTATAATCTGGTGGATAATTTCATGGCATTTATTTTGTACTTTTTCCAATAAATCTGGCCGTATGGCGTCAATGGTGGCTTGAATATTGGCTTCCAATGTTTCAAGAGTTGCTGATTTGTCGGCATAAACCAATGACTTAACATAGCCCCATAAAAAGTAATCCAGAGGCGTTAAGTCGCACGAACCAGGGGGCCAGTGAACAGGACCACAACAACAAAACAAAGTTGTCACCAAACTGATTTTGCAGTAAATCGATTATTAATCGCGCTGTATGGCAAGTTGCGCTGTCTTGTTGGAACCAAATGTCGTCGATATTTGGCTGATTAATTTTTGGAAAGAAAAATTCAGTCAGCATGGCTCGATAGCGCTCGCCATTCACCGTAACGGCAGCTCCTTCCTCGTTTCGAAAGAAATAAGGACCGATGATGCCGCCAGCGTGTAAACTGCACCAAACAGTCAATTTTAATGGATGTAATGGTGATTCGTTAACGGCTTGAGGATTGTCTTCGCTCCAAATACGGCCATTTTGCTTATTGATGTAGCCATTTAACCAGAAATGAGCTTCATCACTAAACACAATTCTTTGATAAAAATGCTCATCTTCGGCCAGTTGCAAATCAGGCTAATCAGCAAAATTGCGACGCAAACGATGGTCGTTTTTCTTAAATTCTTGCATGAGCTATATTTTATAGGCACGTAAGCTAAAATACTTACGTACAATTTTCCACGTAGTCGAAGGACAAAGGCCAACAAGTTGAGAACGACTACGATCGACATTTCGGCATCTTCTTCAATATTTCGCGCTACAGCAGCAATATTCTCTTCGGTACGCACATTTATTTGTCTTGTTGATGGTTTTGAATCGAGAGGAGTAAAATTAGTGCGAAAACGATCAATAACTACACGAATTGCTTGCTCACTAGGCTGATTATGTTGACTGTAAAATGGACGAAGTGTTCTATAAACTTCGCGAACAGATTTATTTTTTCAAAGTAAATTTCAACAATTTGGAAGCGTTGTTCTGGCATTAAACGATTCATGATGACTTGCCAGAACTTACTGAACAGAAATGTCAACACAGTTTGACATTATCAGCTGTCAAACCATAGTTATCGATATCGATAATTGCAGCTTAAAAAACACCCCTTATATCAACCTTCAGTGATTAAATATAAAATTTTAAATAACCATATCCGTGACCCAAATTTGTTGGCCCAATTTTCAATTTCTCTTCCCAGACTTAAGTCTCGTTATAGTGAAATTTTCGCTCTTGCTTTGTCTATTTATTTTGTAGACATTAACCTATTGTGTGAATATTGGCGTATTTAATATATTAATAATTAATATAATATATTAATTCTTTAATTATAAGTATGTGTAAAATATTTTACTTTGTAATTATGTGCCTTTTAATCCTTATTTATTTTTTGGTAGATATACAACATATTATTAATTTTTCTTTTGTATTTTTTGCTTTTTTTGGATTCGTATTAAGCTTACAACGAATGTGACTCTAAAATTACGCAATTAAATAACCCACCGTGTTTCAATTATCGCAGCTCTAAATCTGAGGGTCACAAGGAAAAAGAAATTTGATTCTAATTTTCAATAAAAGAAAAAAAATTGTATTTTTGTGTTATTATTTAGCGGATATGTGGTGTTTGCGACTGCGAAAAATATCATTTTTATAGTAACATTGTATTGATTACAGAAACATGAGAATTTTTTCTAAAACGACGACGTAATTTTGAAGGTAGATGCTACACACGCCTACGTAGCTCTTTTCCGAACATCCTTTGGCATTTCTGCAGCTTCGTCATCATCCTCGACGGTGGCGGCATGAATGAAATAGAAGAAACCAGGGTGGCTGGTGGTGGTATTGTTGATAGCTATCCCTGGTTGTCCTGGTAACGCAGATTAACGTACCGCGCACCCGATGTCTATTTTGTACAGTCAGGTGTAGAAATCGAATCCAATCATAGTACACTCAGTGTTAGCAACGTAGACGTAAAGAGCTGTTCACAAACAAGTTCAAGCGCACGAAAATTCTCAACTGCTATTTGCGAGCTTATCGTTAATAATATTCATCTTCATCTTGAGACATATAAGAATTAATTGCTTTTTTTAAATAAATTAGATAATTGTAATAATACAATTTTACGAAAATAATAATTATTGACCGGCAAAATAGAACACTGCAATAGTAGGTTAGTTTTCTAAAATTTATTTTATTTGTATTTATTAAGTAAATGTTTTCGTATTGAACAATCTTAAGCTGGAAGTTTATAAAAGCCACGGAAACGGTAAAAGTTTTGGATGTAAAATGTTCCATACTTTTTACTAATTCTTCCTGAACAGAAAAAAATAACCGAAGAGAATGTCGATTCTTTAATATTGATCATAATGGGTTTCGAATTTCGCTGCGTACTTTCTCACTTTCCAGGCCCGATATTTTTACTATTAGACTATTTAGATTTCTTAAAATTTAGAGATGATTCAAAGATAATTATTTAAGAGTTATCTTAATATTCCGGAAATTTGCTATTCTATTATAAATTCCTTTGTCTTTTTAGTTTATATCAATTTTATGAATATGGTTATAAAATATCATTAGATATTTATTTGTTGACATTCGTATATTTCCTATTACAATATTGTTACAATAGAAAATATTTAATAGCAATAGTTTTCTAAAGACGTTGTTTTTTGGGTGTCTAGTCTCTGAGTAACCCGTTTCTTCATAAAAGAAAAATTGTACATTTCGAATTTCTAACGCCATAGTATTTTTACTTTTTAGTGCGTTCCTAATTCACATTATAATAATATTTCATGCCTTTTGCCTTTTGGAACCATTATACTTCAACAGCACAAGAGTTAGCCAAATTGACATGTATTTATAGCACCGTGCAATAAAATTAAGGCCACCATATAAACTCAACTTTTTGGTTTTACTTTTACAGGAAGTAAGATAAAATAACGGCTTGACGTGAATAACTGTCTATTAACATTATAGTGTAAAGCTTGAAGGTAATTTTGATGGAGCCTGTGGTTGATTAACTAGATCACTGAAGGTTGATATATAATCCCTTGCCTTAATGTGGGTTATATATCAACCATCAGTGATCCAGTGTAAAGCTTAATATATATTTTTAAATAATATGACTTAATATATTGTTAACCCATCATTTGCTTTGATCATAGCGGCAATTCTTCTCGGCATGCTTCTATTACATGACGCAGCTAATTCCATCAACTCCTGATTATTGCCCAAAGTATTTTCAATATTTTGTTTTAAAACAGCTAGGTTCGGATTTCCAGTTGAGTGAATAATCCGTTTTAAACTCTTCCAAACACTTTTGATTGGGTTTAGGTCTGGAGAGTTGCCTGGCCACTGCAAGACCTGCAAGTCACTGTCGGAAAACAATTTTTTTATTAATTTTTCTTTTATGGTATGGTGCACCATCTCGTATGGATTTGTTAATAACATCTACAGAACTTAAAGAATCCATCTATGGAATTAGTATTGTCTCCACTGTGGATTTGTACTGTTCTTAGTTCATTTTATCCGCGACATAAAATAGAAGCCCTAGCTCATTTTCTGATATGGAGGACTAAATCATAATAGGAGGATGTTTAATTGTTCTAATCACTGCAGCTTCATGGAAACGCTTGCGTGGTATTTTCTTAATGAAGCGTAAATTTTTCGTTAGCATCTCCAAGCGCGATTCATTACTGGATGCAACTTTGAAAAGACGAAATGTTTATTTAAATGTAAAATTTTATGAACATAAATAAAATAATCATACATATTTTTCTCAATCCCCAACTGTGGAGTTTTTATGCTGTTTCACTCATTGTAATTTCATTTTCTTCATCCTTTCGATCAATCTTATTTTTTCTGCTGACCGGTGACTATCAATTTTCTCCTCGTATAATCGATATTGCAAAGTTAGTCTCGATATTTTGATATTATCTGTTTCTAAGATGCCTAGCACCTCTCTAATAGGTCGCTGTCGATTCTCTTATAATTCTTTAACAATGAATCTCCACTGGTAATATCTTTGCGTTTCCCCATTGTTCAAAAACTGTAACCTTCACAACAAACATAAAGAAACATAAAAAAACTGAAATGTTACAAAATTTTAAAAGTAATTATGATATTTCATAAATTCAGTATTAGCAATAAAACGTTCACTTTGCACATACAACGCTGCAGTCAGAATGAAGAAAAGCAGATGAAAGTAACCCTCTATAATTGTGTTTAATCCTGAGAAGGGTGTTTAGTGGTGGTTAGAATACTGAGAATTTTATAGTTGTAAAGAATTATCGCCAATATTATAAAAGAAGATATTTTAGCAACATAAAATATAATATTCTCCCTACTTACGAAATAACCCTAAATATTATATTTGATAACTCAAAATTTGGAAGAAAATATTTCAGCGTTTTCAATGAAGATGTCAACATTTTCATCGAAATTAGTAATCATCTTGAGAGTGCAAAGATGATGAAAAATTAAGAAGTCAAATAACAAATCTGTAATTTTAACAATTCTTTAATGAAATACGATATAAAGTTGCATTAGGGCTACAACAATCCACTATGAGCTTTAGTTCAACACAAACCTCTTCATAATTAATGAAGTGATAGTGACAGAAAGAAACCTGGAAATGTACTGTAAGATTACGATGGCCTTTAGATTTGGTTCTAAGATTGGATATTCCCTTTGACCTGATTTTTTACATAATTTGCATATCGATGTTGGCTAATGGATACTTCTCAAATATACTTCATGTACATGATAATTATCTGATAATTAGGACGAAATGGTATATAATACTAATTTTTATAAAATAAATTCTCTACAATTAATTGTAAATACTTTTAAAAAAATTCTCATAGCGAAAATTAGAAATTTGTATTGAAAAGCTTGCTAATATTGACTACAAATACTACCGCAAATAATGGTTAAAATTATTACAGAAAAGTATTGGAGTTATATGTGAACGAGACACAAAGTTGGTAGTACGAGCTTGTGCCGCTAGGCGGCCACGGAGATAGAGCCGTCACTGGGGTGTTAGGGGAAGGGGCGGTCATGCATATAGATTAGCTGTTTTACCGGGTTGATGCTGGCTCTACCATAGCTGCACACGTACATATATATATATGTACATACATACATCTCTTTCTCTTACATGCACATACATATATTCTAATATAAAACAGCCATATATGTATGTATGTATGTATGTACATAAGACTCATTCCTCTTTGTCTCTCGATTCAAGAGAAATAGGTGTCAGCTACCACAGACTCTTCAACATTTATTTATGCACCAACATACATGTACAAGTACAAACATGTCATTTCGCTGAGTTTGGACGTTCGATGGTCCTTAGCAGATTGCGCTGCATAAAAGGTTTCGTCGAGATCAAGGAGGTTGCGGTCGGATGACAGAAGTTATACGTTTGTTTTGACTTTTCATGCTGGAAGAGTGGGGGATGGCGTCGAATGATTGGATGATTTAATTATTAATTAATTAGTGCAAGCATACATTTTTTAACCTATATATAATAAATTATTTTAAAATATTAAGTATGTAAATATTAAATAATTTGTTTATTTATTTATTTATAAACTTTAGTTAATTATTAATTAAGATTAATAATATTAAAGCATTTTTAATTAAGCCACTTAAATTTATAACTTTTATGAAATGCATTAGTTGAACAATCTTTTTTTTCTTCAAATGAAAAACTTCTCGATGACCTTTATTTAATTTGAAGTAAATTTGAATGAACTATTATTGAAGAAGTGGTACACAGAGGTATAGTTCGTTTCAAGATATTTTAATTTAACTATGGCATCCCCTGTTATAAAAGTGCGATAAGCTAACGATAACGTAAATGAGAGTCAGGTTCTCAGAGCCGTAGATGTCACAAGGGTGTATTTATTTTATAATATTCGTTTATAAATAAGTAAATGTACACACACACACATATATATATATATATATATATATATATATATATATATAAAACGGGTGGCGCAAAAGTAATGTCATAATTTGAACAGGCTGCCATTTTATTATAAATGAAAAAAAGAGCCCTGTTTTTAAAAAGTTTATTTGAAAGTGTAAAACTCATAACATTAATTGGAAAAAACTATATCGCTCAAATGGCCACCTCCCGAGTCGATGAGACATTTTGAATTGTTGCTCGCAAAACATGTGGCTCCAAATTGGCGATTTCTTCTTCAATGTTAGCTTTCAAGACTTGCAAGGTTCGTGGTTTATTGTGGTAAACGCGAGATTTTAAAAAGCCCCAAATGATAAAGTCTGATAATGTTAGATCTGGCGACCTGGACGGCTACTTTAAATCTTCAAAACAGGAGATCACTCGACGTGGGAATTGGTGTCTCAAAATCTCCATCGTTGCCCGAGCTGCGCGAGCAGTTACTCCGTCCTGTTGAAACCAACAATAATCGAGACCCAATGCAGCAACTTGTGGCAAAAAAAACTCATTTAGCATTGGCCTGTAACGCTCACCACTTACGGTTACAGTGGTGCCATCGGCGTCTTCAAAAAAATAAGGGCCAATCGCTTTCTCACGGCAAATGTCGCACCAAACAGTCACTTTGAGGGGATGCAATGGTTTTTCATGCATATCATGTGGATTCACTGTGCCCCGAAAACTTTTGTTTGTTAACATAACTACTTAAGTGGAAATATGCTTCGTCGCTCATTACGATTTTTGATATGATATCATCCTTTTCTCGCATCAAGTTTAACAGCGTATGGCAGTAAGTTAACCTTATCCGACGGTTTACAGGCAGCAATTCGTGAACAGTTTGCACTTTGTAGAGGAACATTCTTCCACCAAAATTGTGTTCATCGTCGTCTCGTTGATGTTTGTGGATTCTCTCTGACGTCGTCGGCAACAACAGCGATGTTCTCGATCGAACGAGCAATACGAAACCGGCCACCGGCGACATCTGTAGTGGACCCAGTTTGCATGAGGCACTCAGCCAGACGCTTAATTATTCGAGTACATGGAACACGACGACGAACATTTGTCAAATAAGCAGTAACAATAGTTCTACGTTTTTGAGGTGTGTATCGCTCCATGTCTTGTTGACAACTAATTCTCTATATATCTACATCATAAATGTCAAAGGTGGCGCAAAAGTAATGTCATAATTTGAATTGGCTGCTATTTCTGCAGATGGCGCCAAATGTCACTGTACACATTTGGCGCTATCTGCAGAAATGGCAGCCAATTCAAATTATGACATTACTTTTGCGCCACCTGTTATATATAATATGCATATATATATATATATATATATATATATATATATATATATATATATATATATATATATGCATATTAATTAAACACAAATTTGTATGAGTTATTAAATAAATGTACGTACAGATATAATGCGCTATTGTAAATAGAAGTAAGCTATGAATAAATATTATATATAATCTTATTTCGTAAAAAAATGTAAATTATTTTATGTTTTACAACGCATGATGGTTAAATTCTTATTGATGATACAATTCTAATTAATTAATTTATTATTCATTTATAATAACTGCATTTATACATAACACATGGATCAGTAAGTCCAGAGACTAACCCATAGATGGCGCTCGTAGTAAACCAGTAACCACGTCTTTCTAGAGTACTAACCTTTGCTTGAAACGTGTCAAAATTTTAAGTCGATCGGACCAGAAACAGCTGAGTTATCGAGGTTGGAGTAAAGTCGTTTTGTAGTTTGTTTAAACAATGGAAAAAACCGAGTTTCGTGTTCTGATAAAACATTGTTTTTTAATGGGTAAAAACACCACGCAAGCAAAACAATGGATTGAAAAATGTTACCCGGACTCTTGTCCATCAAAAGCAACGATTTGTCGGTGGCTTGCCGAGTTTAAACGTGGTCGTACCGACACAAATGACGCGGACCGCTCGGGTAGACCTGTGGAAGCCGTTACACCGGAAAATGTGAGTGAAGTGACAAAAATTATAATGAAAGATCGTAAAGTGAAACTCCGTGAGATTGCTGAGATGACACAGATATCATATGGAAGTGTATTTACTATCCTTCATGAAAAATTGACCATGAAAAAGGTTTTTTCCAAGTGGGTGCCGCGATTGCTTTCGATGGAACAAAAACAGCAACGAGTCGATGATTCAGAAAGCTGTTTATCGCTATTTACTCGCAACAAAAAAGATTTCTTGCGTCGTTACGTGACCACGGACGAAACATGGATACATCACTACACTCCAGAGTCGAAGCGGCAGTCATCTGAGTGGCGCACAGCTGGCGAAAGCCGTCCGAAACGTCCGAAAACGCAGTAGTCAGCTGGCAAAGTCCTGGCGTCAGTTTTTTGGGATACACATGGCGTGATTTTCATTGACTACCTCGAAAAAGGTAAATCGATCAACAGTGATTATTATATTGACTTACTGGTGCGTTTCAAGGAGGAAATCGCAAAAAAACGACCGCACATGCAGAGAAAAAAAATCCTTTTTCACCAAGACAATGCACCCTGCCACAAGTCGATGAAAACAATGGCAAAATTGAACGAATTGGGTTTTGATCTGCTTCCCCACCCCCCATATTCGCCAGATTTAGCCCCCAGTGACTAGTGGCTCTTTGCTGATCTTAAAAAAATGCTCCAGGGAAAAAGATTTGGCTCAAATGAGGAGGTCATCGCTGAAACTGAAGCTTATTTTGAAGCGAAAGATAAATTTTTTTATAAACATGGTATTGAAAAATTGGAAAAGCGTTGGAACCATTGTATCACCCTAAAAGATGATTATGTTGATGAATGAAAAAAAATTTTGCAAAAAAAATGTTGTTTTCATTGTTAGTCTCGGGACTTATTGATCCATGTGTTAATTATTAGTAACATTAACAATAATCGAATATTAATGAAGTACTTGGCATAAAGTACTTGTAGTGACATATAAGTAAACAACTTTTCACATACTTTGCACATTCTCAAAGTCATAGCTGTCTCCAGCGCTTTCATTATATTAATTATAAATTCCTGATGACTATTGATATTTTATAAATGCAATGGGTACTAGGAAAGTTTTGCAATACAGCTTTGTTTATTTAATTTTTTCAAAGTAATTTCCTCTACACTCAATACACTTCTCCATCCTCAGAAATCAATCTTTAAACCAGTTCTGCCAAGTTTCACTAGGGAGTAAAACACACTCGTTCTTCAGGTAATTTTTGTATTCTCGGTGACTCCATTATATCACGTCATCGAGTATTGCCCAATCATTAACTATTTTGCTTTAATGTTCGCCATATTGTTGTTCTAAAGGCTTCTATTTCGATATTTTCTTTAATTTTTTTTGTAAGCTATTTAATGTGGCAACTTAATCCTGCTTGTACATACATACTATATACTGTCCGTCGAATGATATCAACATCCCAATTTTGTACAATCCTTATAGATCCTTTATTACTTCTAACTTTTCTTTCCGTAATACCATGCTTCACTATATTGTTAACTGTCCTGGAACAGACACTAGTTAACTTCGACGTTCTTTCTATAATAGCTTTTTCTGTAACTTCCGCATTTTCTTCTTGTAAATTATTATACGCATTTAACAGTATTTGTTTAGCTTGAACTACGAGATGAATACTTTTAGCGGCACTATTTATATTGTCTGTTATCGAGTTACAGTTATTATTATTTATTTCACATTACTCACCTTCCCTGCTTTGGCCTAGGTCTCAACATTTTCCTATAATAAAATACATGTTTGCTCACTTTTCGAATTGTCGCCGTTTCAATCTTTGGACTTTTAAAAAGCTTGAGAAAGATCCATTGTTTTCGACCAAAATTTTGGTTAGCGACGAGGCCCATTTCTGGCTTAATGGCTACGTCAATAAGCACACAATAAGCAACTCGAAGAGGTTCAAGAACTGCCATTACATTCAGACAAAACCAAGATTTGGTGTGGTTTATGGGCAAGTGCAATCATCGATCCATATTTCTCCAAAAAGGAAGACGGCCGGAACGTAACTATGAATGGCATCCGTTATCGCACCATGATATTGGACTGTTTGCTGCCTGAAATTGAAGCTCATGATCTACACAACATTAGGTTTCAACAAGAAACGGCGCTACTTGCCATACAGCTCGTGAAAGAATAGCTTTATTACGCGGACAATTTGGTGAACATTTAGTTTCACGTAATGGGCCTGTGCAATGGCTGCCTAGATCATGTGATATCACACTTTTAGACTTCTTTCTTTAGGGTTACGTAAAGTCCAAAGTCTACATCGATAAGCCAGCTACAATTGAGCAATTGGAATCCAACATTACTCGCGTTATTCGCCAAATACCACTTGAAATGCTCGAACGGGTCATCGAAAATTATTTATTTTCCTTTTTATTTTTGAAAAAAGTACCTCCAAACGAATCACCCGTTATATAGATTTTAATTATTTTTTGGGTTCGCACTACTTCGCATTATTCTAAGTTTGCAATCGTCGTCAAGGAAAATTGTTCTTTCTTTGAGGGGTTCTGTAAAAAAACCATCTTTGAGACAAAAAATTGTATTTGTTATGCCACAGCGGGTTGAGGTTTGAACTTTTTCACCAACTGAATAAAAGCAATTATGGAAAGCATGGGTGATAATTAAATTAGTCCTTATTGGAATAGGAAATGTAATGACTATAGGTAGTTAAAAAATTTAAGAATGCTAAAACTAACTTTACACTTTAAGAAGGGTACATTTACCCTTCTTAACTAATCTCTTCAAAATCTGGTTTTATAATTTTGTTTGTTCACCATACATGGAATAATAATCCACAATATTTTCGCACTTATTTATAAAAGAAAGCAAAGCATTACCCAGACATGTTAAGAACACAATTCCACAACAATCGAACAAAGCTTTAGTTTTTTCTTTATTTGGTCTACACAAACTAGATCATTTTATATCCGACAAAAGATACATGTTTGTATATAAGAACATAAAGTCGACAAATGCCTAACGTATTCTGGACAAAAGAAATTCGCAGATATTTTAGTGCGTGTGGTCCTAGCGAGCATTATTCCAAGTGTCAAACAAATTTTCAGGCCCGGATGATCTCTCATTCATCTCGGGTTCGCTTATGGTCACAGAAACGCTTTTGGATTATCTCAACCCTCGACTTTACCTGGTTATTTTCCTCCGTCTACATTTCACCCCATAAACATTATCACCTGTCTTTATTTTGGTTAGACGGACACGCCGCATTAAAATAGTATCATGGAAGGCTGGTAATGTATACGGGCTTATTTCACCACGAGAGTAGTAGGCCGTGAAATAGATACGGGGACGTGTTTTTAGGGTTGGCTTGGAGTTGTGAAAAGACGACTAAGAGGGGGAAGGGATTAAATTGGAAATTTCACACGGGGTGGTTTTAGAAAAGAGGGAAAGTCGCAAAACTAAAAAAAGAGTCTTTCGTTGTCGCTCAAGGGAGTAAATAGACTATGGAAGGCGACGCTTTATTCTCTTTAAGTTTTTGTTTTCTCTTTAAAAAAAGCAATTAAAGATGCAGAGTCATTCGTAAAAAATTCTTCTTACATTTAGATTGTACAAAGGAACAGAAAAGTTTCTACAAATAGAAGAATATTAAATAAAGGTAATTCGATTTTTTAAATTTTCTTCAAATTAAAAGTTGTCTAATTTGTCTTATCGTTTGTTTGAAGAAATTCAACATTAAAAAAGATTATGTTATAACTCATGACCTAAAAAACAAATTTCAAAACTGAGTATAAGAACAAAAAGATTTAAGACAAGATCAGTGAACAAAATAAATTGCTTTAACATCTTCTTAATAGTTTGAATTTACATAACAATAAGAACCAATTTTATAGAATATTTAGCAGGTAATAAACGAAGTAATGGAAGATAGCTACAGAAAAAGTAATCTTAATAATAATAAATTTATTCATCACATATAAACTTTAGAAATAAGTCCATATACGCATACAAACATACAAGGAACAGTAATTATGAAAATAACAGCAATAATCAGAAAATTTCTCGATCAACAATGCATCTCATAACCTAGCCAATATTCGTCATTCGATCAACGTAATCGCAGATAGGTAACTATCTTCAAATAGGGACACAAAACATAATAAAACTTGTTGTAAGAGTTGTTTCTTTGACGAACAAGTTGAGTGAAAAGTTTCTTGACCTTTGACTGAAGAATAGTACTAATAATATATTAAAATCCAACAATTCACATCATTTACTGGATAAATTAAATGTTACAAAAAGTACAGAAACATAAACAATATTATAATAACATTACATATAATTGTATATCCGTGAAGAAGCAGTTAGTATTTTGAACTATATGTGTTAAGTGAGCCTTCCGGAACACATTGTGAAATTCCGGAACATTCTGGGCCTTCATGGAGCGTATATTATTCGATGGAAGTGTAAAATACGTCTGAGCGAGTAACGCAGGAGAATCAATTTTATGTAGTAAAATATTTATTAGAAATTTATCGCTATAACAATGTAATACTCAAAGATAAACATTAAAACTAATACATCGTACAAATATTATGAAATCAGGTAACATCAGCGCAGTTTATAGTAGTAATGAGCAGACGTTCTCTTCCTTTCTTTAATGAGACAACATTGCATTTTTACAACAGTTTTTAATAGTCTGAACTCCTTTCTAGGTAAGCACCATCGATTTTGTACGATAAAACATTAGAGAATTGTTTTTGTATATGTTAGACTTAAGTCTAATTACTGAAGGTTAATAAATTTTATCTCAAGTTCAAATAAGCATATTGGATACTAGATAATTGATGAGTATTCAAGCTTACCTCTCACAAGTACGTAACACGAGGTGCGGCAATTAAATAACGAGACTGGTGTAAGAAATGTTATTTATTGAAAACGAACCTATATTCAATTTCTATCCCTTTTGTCATACTGTCATCCCCTATCTATACACCGCTGTATATGTATCTTCCATTCTTCAAAATAATGCTGTTGTTTATCAGTTGTCAGCCTCTTCAACAACTCTATTGTTTTTGCTTTTACATGTTCAACAGGATGAAAATGTGTTCCTTTTAATGTACTTTTCACCTTTCGAAACAGGTAGAAGTCACATAATGCGAAATACGGAGGATGATCAAGCACAGTAATGCACTTGTCTGCTAAAAACTGCTTCACAGATAGAGCATTGCGAGCTGGTGCAGAATTCACGAGCCGTTCTTCCACAAATTCGGTCTTTTCTTCTTTACTCTTTCCGTTAGCTTGATTAGGACTTCTTTTAGTATTTCTGATTAACGGTTTAACCTTCAGGTACCCAATCAGTCATGATAACACACTTGATATCGAAAAAAACAATCAGCAATGTCTTCAATTTCAACTTGCACATTCATGTTTTTTTCTGTATCGTCTTTCGCGCTCGTAACATAACATTATCATAATATTTCGACATCTAAGTTTTATCCAATGTCATTAATATTTAGTCGTGGCCGATTTGGCAGAACTGCATCAAAACCGGTCTCACAGGTCTCTCTCATTTTCAATGAAGAATTTTTCTTTTTTAAACATGCAATCCAGTCACGAAGAAGAGTAGATCATCAAGTATATTAAGCATATCTTCGCAAAACTACCTACCTTTTAATTCTTTCAAATAAAGACTAAATGATGTTCAATATATCAATTTTTTGATTTTGATAACTTTGGTCAATATTCTATTTTTCTAAAATTATATTGCACAACTACCCTTTGACTTTCTAATTGAATGTTATAATGGCGTTTCTAATACGTTATTATGGTGTCGCAATACTTTATGCACGGAACCGATCGAAGCAAGGTAGATATCAATACGCCTTCGTATGCTATAAAAGAATGTATTGGTTCACTGAAGCAGTCTTAATGCGATTTTAAATAATTAAAATAATTTAATCCGTCAATTACATGCGATGCGTGACTATAAAAGACCGAATTAGTGCTGTAAAATCCTATTTTATTTTTTCCATAATTTTAAGATTATACCCTATACTAACCGTCCACGGTTCCTACGCCGCTTTAGGCTAACTTTTCGTTGGTTAAAGCAGTAGTGCAAATTTTTCGAAAGCATGTTCACGGTGTCCATTGCTTTTCCTTTTATAGCTTCTACAGTATCAAATCTGCTTCCCTTCAGTGCTGATTTGACCTTAAGAAATAGAAAAAATCTAATCGGGCGAGATACGGTGAAGAGGGTGGATTTTATTCGTTCACGAATAAAATCCATCTACAAAAGTTAGGACCTAATAGTGGTAATATCGGTTCGCACTTTGATGCGTTGTTTTACTTGAAAATTTCACATTTTTTTCGAAGGAGCACAGATGTAGGGTCTACCTCGAACGAAAGTTATAGCTTAACTGAGCTGTGCGCAGCATTGACGATGACAACAGTAGAGAAGGGGCAAATCATGTTACACGGTCGTATAAAGTTTGGCATCCTTGCTGTTTGCCTGCAGAACGATAAGCTCGTCTTTTTTATAGACACATCTTTTACAAATAATTATGCAGCATTGGGAAGTCTCTGCTGATCTTAAGCTTTCTAATTCTTTATTGAGAAATGAATGTAATAGGCTTTCAAATTTCTAAGAACGCAAAGCTTCATACAACTAAAATGCTCGGAAGGACTGAACATTGAAAATTCGACCACGACCCATGAAAAGAATAGGCAGGATAAATAACACAATATCCCAGCTTCATTTCTTCAGATTAGTATAGATGATAGCTTTCTGGAAACTTAACCGCAGCGATAACAATATTTTTTTAAAGAGTAGACCAGTTTCCAATTCGAGTTTTTTTTGATGTTTCCAATTATGTTTGCTTTGAACATTTCCATATTACATACATTATTTTCTTCCTTGTAAACAGGTGGCTGTAGTGTATTGGGCATACACTCATTAAACTTTAAAATGGTGCCGAGTCCTTCAAAATGGTTATAAAGCGTTGATGTGATACATCATTTTACTCACTTCTTTAGTTGGTAGAAGTGTTTTCAGAATGGTGTCAACAAACTTAGTTGAAATATTTGTGGTAATGTCAGGCCGCTCAAATAAATTAAATTCGTTTCTTATAAATTTTATAAGATGCTATAAATATAATAATCAAGGTTCCTGTGCTGGACATGTTTTTTGAGAAACATGGTATATTATATTTTGTTTTTTATTATATTAAAGTTTTGGAATTAAACAATATGGAAATACCCGACTTATTTGCTGTTATCTATCACAAAATAACTAAATTCTAAGCTATTTCAGCTTTTACTTTATTCTTAAAATAGAAATATGCAATATCTATAAGACAATGAAAGATATTTACAAGTTTAAAGTACATACATATAAGCACCCCATTTATTCCATCATTCACCTCCACCCCATCTACTTGTGTTATCAGGTGCAGTCGTTTATCGCTCAGTCAGTATCGTCGTTTACAATTACAACAAGCACAGACACATATACTTACACACAATACAAAAGCCACCCCCAATTCTGATATGCCTCCTCGTGTTCCTCATAAACCCCCTATCTACGACTGAACAGTGCTTGTAGCGGGGGTGAAAAAGACAGCAAAAATATCTAATAACAATTGAACGTTAAAAAGATTGCGGTGGTATTTTGTCCTCTGTCCCAGATAATAAATTCATTTCTGCCCCTTCACCGCCCTTTCAATCTTCGCCCTCCGTTCAAACATTTATCTATATGATGCTCCTGTTTTCTATTTTATTCAACAATGGTAACACACAGTGTTGTGCTATCTTGCTTGATGTGTTTTTTCTTTGTTTCGTCTTTTTTCTCTTTGTCTGATAGACGAGGAACATGTACGAAGACAAATGCCTGCCGATATTTTATCGGTTATCTTTGTTCGGGATGATAATAAAGAAAAAATAACGAAACTTTTATGATTGTCGTTATGATGCAGTCGTATGAGATATCGGCATGTGTAACTAATAGCTGCTGTAACGTGTCGCTGGATTGCAGTTTTTTTTTAAGTATCACTGCTTTCGTATGTTCGAAATGTACAAGGATTGGTGAAAAAGCTATTTTTAATATGTATTTAGCGGTATATATTATGTTTTTAAATTTTCAAACACATTTTAATTTGATACTTCGTTTTAGTTAGTTTTGGGACTTCGAAATCGGCCCCTCTTAACTAGAGCGGCTAGTTTTTATTAGCGGTAGGATCGGGTGTAGTAAGTACGTGTGTACTAATAAACATATAACTGAGAAGTACGAGCGGCCTTGGAGAGTCACCATAAATATTCGGTATGTACTGATTACGAACCTGGCGAGCAGACAACTGTGACCTTTTTAATAGTAATTATAATAATAATAATACTAATAATAATAATATTATAATAATAATGATACAAGGAGTTTTCGCTCGTTGGTGAAAGGAAAACATTGAAAAAATAATAAATTTGTTAATAGTTTCAAAAATTTACATATTTTATTTTTCTACAATAACTATGTTGTTCCAAACACTATTGATATTCTGGAACGAGCTTCTTCAAATATTCTGCGTAAAATTTCATCTCCTGGGACAGTTTTGTATTGAGACTTTCAATTCCTTACTTTTTTCAAAATGTGTAGATGCAAACTAGTTTTTTACGTAATGGAAGATACGGCAGTCACTGGGCGTGAGCTCAGGACTATGAAAGGACTGATAAAAAATCTCCTATCCGAATTTTTGAATTTTTGCCCTAGTGCGTACAGCCGTCTACGGACGTGCATTATCGTAAACGAGAACAATTCCTTAGTTCAGAATTTCTCGTCGTCCCTCTTCAGTAGCACGGCGCAGCTTAGAAAATGTTTTACGATGGACTTGTGATGTAATGGTTGTTCTAGGTTTCATGAAATCAATCAAAAGCCTTCTGTTCCCAGAACACATATGATGATTTTTCTTTAAGGCTGGATTTGTCTGATTTTTTTCGATTTAGGTGAACCAGAATGAAACCATTGTTTGGATTGTTCTTTCGTCTCAGCATTGAGGTATGGAATATATATTTCATTACTAATGACGATATGAGAAAGAAATTCGTCTCTCTCGTGGTTAAAATGGTCGAGAAAAGCAGGTGTAGATGCTTTCTGTGATCTTCATGAGCACCTGTGAGCATTTTTGATGCTAGTCATGCACACAGTCTCCTATAGCTTAGAGTTCTAGTAATGGTTCTCAACAACGTTATCCTAGAAACTCTGAATCAAGAGAAAGTTTGTTTATTGTCAAGCAATGATTTTCTTCACTTTTACATTCACATCCCCAATGAGATCGTCAGTACAGACACCAAGCCTGCCACTTCTCCGCTTATCGTGAACATTTGAACGGCTGTCCTTAAACTCATGATACCATTGCCTCACTTTACTTCCACTCATTGTGGTAGGCTCATATATTTCACACAATTTATGCAATTGATGCATTGCAGCAGCATTTTGTCCTCTTGGTGTTTAGAAATCTAATCACAGATCGAATTTTACAACTGGAGAGATTTTTTTATTATCGCATCCATTTTAATACACTATTTGTTTTGCGAATGCAAACAAGCAATCGATGGTAATATGGGAGTTACATTCTCAACGTTACTACGCATGTGCGGACCAATCAGCATTTCCAATCGACTTTTGTACAATTATTGTGCCCTTAATTTTTAACTGCGCCTCGTAGTAATAATTTTTTTTGAGTGACGAAAAATACCTGAATGCACCTTCAAATAAAAGACCGAGGTCTCCAGTGTATGAGGCTCGAGCCCACTAAAAAACATCATTTTGTCAATGTGAAACTCTATCCCGGAACCGCTGTTTGCATTATTTCAGGATGGCTCCTTGTAATTAGTCTTGATTGGCGACTGTCGTTGCTTCGGTTTCACTTTTCTTCGTTTTCAGTTATCTTTCCATGAATCTGACAATCTCCTGCCAGCAATCGTTTCCAGACATTATTTCCACAACCTTGTCCGGTGTCGAAGGGTCTTCTTTCTCTTGTAGAGCGTCTCCGTACTCAGTCAACCTCTCGCACTCGAAGAAGATGTGTTAAGCATCGTCGTAATAATAATCTTGATATAACACAAAATCCTTTTAATGTAATGCATTAATTAAAATAAAAATTCTTAACAGACAGTTAAACGCTACAAATAGAACTAAAGCTGTTAACATATGTATATGCAATCTCACATCGAACTTACTCATTCGGGCTCATAAAATGGTTAAACATAGACTCTCTTAATATACTTATTAGGATAATAACCACAAAACATCATCAACATTTAGTTAGAATATGCCCAGACAAGAAGAAGGAAGATCTTTCGTTGATATAAAAATGCATACTGTAAATAAGTACGCAAACTCAGAATACATTCTTTTATCGTGAGAAACAACACACTCCACTAAACAATTATAGAAACGACAACAAAATTACCATTAAACCTTAGTAATATAATTTTCAATCCAGAAGAACATGTACTAATAAGCGAAAAGCAAAATAATACATAGAACATATCTTTACGAAATAACGCATAACACATATTAGCAAAAAGATAGCCAACAAAAAATTATTAGGTGTTAAGCACAGGAATGTTAATTAGGTATACCTTTTAAATATTTTTATGAGTTAATGTGAAGTCTGGTCTATTGTTTATTATTGTGTCGTCTATGAGAATGTTTCCGTTTCAGTATACTTTATCCTCCGAATTTTCTAAAACTGTTTGTGGTTTGTATTTATAACATTTTATAGATACCTATTACCACGTCGCGTATTTGCTAGTTTGCACATGGGCCTGTGGTATCTTTAATTGTTTCTGAAGTTTTGTAACATTGTCTGCATAGGTCTTCATTGTCGTTTCGTCTTACGATATATTTATTATATATATATATATATATATATATATATATATATATATATATATATATATATATATATATGTGTGCGTAGTCTCTCTTTGTCACAATTCGATCTTATATTGAAATTATGGAACCCTTTGTTTTTGCATATATTTTTTCGATTTTCGTCCATTGTTAACAATATATAGAGAAGCGCAATACGTATATCTGTCTAGCAGAGGATATACAGCAACTCTCATTAGAAACAGGTTATTCCTAAACAACTCCATATAAGTTTCAAAGAATTTAATTTCATATATATTATAATGCGAAAAACTGTCCTTAGAATATTTCTGAATATACAATAAAAATGAACCTAATTACATCTGTATTATTACATATTATAGGAAAATCTTATTAATAATGACAACAATGTTCCTTCTCATGGAGATACAAAACATCTAATTACTAATTTACTATTGTGTGATGTTGAATAGTACTCCAATATCAGTCGCGTACAGTCCGAGTCAAACCTATAGATATGTGGGTTTGATTTGGATTCTTGAGTGAAAAGTTTGCCGGGGTTAAGATGAGTAAGTGTGAGCAAAGTGTACGCCATAATAATAATATCTTTTTTGTTCATCAGATATTCCAGTGATGGGACAATATAGTAACATTAAGGTAACTGTTCTTAAATTAATAGTTAAAAAAATGTCAATGAGTATTACAGAATACATAAGTGAAAGAAAGTGAAAATAAATTCATGACAAAATCACATATTTGTGGAAGTGATGACCTCCATTGTGACTGTGATGTTCTTTCTGATTAATTAGCACAATGATTTGGCCTTAGAGTTGCTGGACCGGCTTCGCCAGGTGATAACCATGATTTTTTGTCTTTAGGGTTTTCGAAATAAACCCATTTTTCATCACCCGTCACTATTCGATGCAGAAAAGACTTCCGATCATGCCTTTGAAGCAGCATTTCACAGGCGATTTATCGATTTTCCATTTACCTGTTATTTAATTGATGTGGATTTTTCCCATTGCTCGTAATCGGTCGCTAATCGTTCTTTGGGCCGCATTTAATGCTTCTGCTAATTGTTTTTGAGTTCGGGTTGGGTCTTCAACCAATAACTCCTGCAGTTTCGCATCTTCAAGCTTTTTTGGTCCACCAGAACATTCTTTGCCTTGCACATCGAAATCACTACTTTGGAATTGTCGAAACCACGCCTCACATATCTTTATGGTTGAAGCGTGCTCATCGTAAGTTTTTACCCGCAAAAGTGACTTTTAGCGGCGTTTTCCTTTTGATTAAATAGGAAAAATAATGCGTGCCACAAATGCACTTTTTCAGGTACGAAATTCGACATTTTCAAAAAGGTATAAATCTATGACAGTGTTACTTTCGAAAAATATAACATGTATGACTTTGAAGCTTAATGTCAGTAGAATAAAATAACATATGTGTCAAATCATAACATTGCATACTTAAGCCTATCGACATTTGCTAGAAAATCCGGTAACGACTTTCCGGTACACCTGGTATATGGATTAACAACGTTTGAAAATAAATTTCAAATAAATATCAATATTGGTAATTGGATTACCAATATTGATATTTCTTCGAGTGTTCGTTCTTTAGCTTGCGTGTGACAGCCATTCTCCTCCTGTAAAATCACCCACTAAAATAATATCTATTAATAAAAATTTTGGAATAGAATGTGTACATTTTTAATTGGATTTATATCTTCGAAAAATGTTGAAAAAAATGAAAATATTTAATGCAAGAATTCACAAAAAGCTGACATATCTTTAAGATACTTTTTAATAAAATAAATTTTGGAGTTCTTTCTTTTAAACATACTTAATAGTAATTTTTGCATATAGTTGTCTAGTTACATATTAGCCTCTTCAGCTTTTAAATTAATAAAATTTAACGTAGAAGAAGTTAGTGTAGATATTAATGCTTTAATTTAAGTAATTAAAATGAAACTGCATTAAGTAAGAGTCAGATCATTCTGATTTTAAAATCTGTTAATGAAGGGAAAGTGATGATACTTTTTATTTTGAATGAAAAAGAATTAAATACGTTTTAAACCTTCTCGATCCTATTTACTAACAGAAATCCATAGAAGAAAAATTGACCATTCTTCATTCATACTCAAAGGAAGAGATAAGCTTTAATCTGTGAGTAGATGGTGGGGATATCTGATTTTTTGACATATTTATATGGTAATGTGTTGCTCAGTCCGCGACACATAACATACACACGGGTCGTGGCAAAGGCAGAGGGGCCGAATACAACGTGTACCCTAGCGTGTTTGGGCGTTGTGGAGTGTGTCTGAGATTAAACTAAACAATGGTCGGTGGTATCTTGATCGTTTTGCCCTTCAATGTGTGCCGTACGACATCAGATTATTGCAGAACCGGATTGCCAACATATTAAATGGAAATGTAACTAAAAATATACCAGCTTCTGTGTTCGAATTATTTATCAGTTCATTCTGGGAAACCAAATGACTTAATTTAGATGACATTCCGAGAAATAATTTACATACGTATGACTTCGTGAATTATGTCTGTCAAAACTGGCTTTTTAAATGCAAAAGCGTCGAAGTTTAAGTATGATAAATGAGCGATGTGTTGGAAAATATACAATGGCAAGTGCTCTTCTGGAAATAAGCAAACAAAGAAAGGTTAATTTAAAAGAAGAAATTGAAGCGAAATTATAGAATTTTTTATATATATATATATATATATATATATATATATATATATATATATATATATATGTAATAATATATTGTCAGCAAAGTTAATATAAGGTCGTTTAAATGTTTTATCATAAAATTCTAAATTTTTACAGTTTTAATAATTAAGTTGTTATTTTCAGTAGATAGGATACATTTTATTTTAATTAGACACAAGTAAAACGCCTTTTAATATAATCGGTCCTGGCAGCGGTTACCTAATCAGAGCATTTCTGATATCTATCCACAACTGACAACGTTGTTGCTAAATTTACAGTTTGGCCATTAAACAACACTACAATAAGGTATTTGATTGATTATATATATTGTAATTAAACAACTAAGTTAATGTTGTCATTAAAAGTAAATTTTCATCATATTAGGTTTGTTGCGAAAGTAATGACGTATTTTTGCGACAGATGGCGCTAGTTCAATTTCGTAAGTGATAGTTATTCGCGTCTCTATGTGATGACCTGTGACAGCTAACAGCAGCTTTAACTCCAATTTGGAAACAAATTGAGAGCACTTTTGTTGAGTGTTTCAAATTATATATTTATATAAAAAGTTGAAAATGAAAAACCGAAGTGTGCATTTTCGCCATGTTTTGCTCTTTTAGTCCCGTAAAGAAAAGAAAGCGCGTTAAGCCAGTGAAAAGTTTTTGTAATATTTATGGTGAATACAAGAACGTCAAAGTCAATGCTGGTTCACGAAAATCTGTACTAATTATTTTAATTTTAACAAAGTCTCCTCGGCCAAGGAAGCCCACTGAGGTTGGTGATAAATAAAAGCGCTCATCGAGTCTGAGTCAAATATATTGCACACAACATAAGGGGCTGCAGACTTTAAACATTTATCGCTCAAGCGTTTACGATCATATGAAAAATCTAGGATAGGCCAAAAAGCTCTATATTCTGGTTTCTCATGAATTAAAAGATAATCACTTGACGACGAATATAAAAATCTGGGATGTGTTCTTTGCACCTGAGGAACGTGATTCTTGTTTGAAGCAATGTGATGCAAAAGCAGTCCTAATCTAGACCTGAAGATTCCCTTCGACCACCTTTGCAGGCAGATATTCTTTCGTTCTTTGAGAGGAAGATTATGTTATTAAATATATAATATAATAATATTATTTAATAAGAAAGGTATTTAATTTCTAATATTATTTCATCTTTAAGTCTATATAAGTACATATATACATACACAGGAACACAGCCATACACAAACTCCGTACACTGAACACAAAAGTGTCGCTTAAACTAGACTAGTAATACTGAGAAAGAGAATATTTGGATAGTATTGAGGACAGAATCGAACAACAGATATAAAATGTGATCTAGGGATATTACAAAAGTTCTTATACACGCTATATTATAAATCGTTTCGCTCAATATAAGAGTATTCATACTTAAAGTTACTTTTCGCTATATATTCACTACTTGAATAATTTTCATTCCTGTCCGAGAGATGGAATTATAGTTTTCCCATTTATTCATTTTTCGTTATAAGGTTAGTCCTTACGGATAGATTATAAAACAGTTTACCCTGGAAGGCAATTTAGATGCAACATTCTGTTGCATCAATTCCATTGTTAAGTAAGATAGATAGATAAGAGATTGCACCCTAAAGATATCTAATAGTTTAAAGTAATCAAAACCTCGAACTGCATAGATAGAATTACGCTTCATGTAAATGTACTAAGGAATCTGAATGAAAAAGCTTCAACGCACACATTTGTTAAATGTAAAATAAAGACCATACAAGTAAAACACATTGAAGTTTAGAATGGAATGTAAATAAAATATAATCAATTGGACAAAGTTGCGTGTTTCAGACAATAAAGGTGAAAGTTTTTAGAACTAAATTGATAGCGTCTATAATGTTATCAGAGAAAGTAACACCCGGGTCCTTTATCAGTTCATGACGCATCAGAACATTATTAGGCGATAATTGTAATTAATATTTTTTTGAAAACCTTAGTATTCCGCCTTTAGATATATTAATAGTGAGACATTCCTCATGCATCATCTACAGACAATGTAAATTTTCTTTTGCAGAAATGCATAGTTATTTTCCTTAGTTACCTAATGAAACAGTTTAAGATCATCCGTAAATAACAAATTTCTATACCGAATCGCATTTCACAAATTATTAATGAAATTTAGGAAAAATAAGGGTCCCAGATTGGCACCATATAGAATACCTGAGGATGCAGGTTGGTATCTCATACATGACAAGTAGTGTCATCTATCCAATAGAGTGGATCGCAATAGAGATTTAAGTGATAGTGCAAACGAAAAGTGCAGTGAGTTTTTAAAAGTGTTTAAAAGAACGAAGCGATCAATGCAAATGTAAACTGTTATCAATTTGATAGTTTGAACGAATCCATCATCCAGAGGCATATTCATCTTCGTTAGTTGCCATTAATTATTCATTAATGAAGAGAGTGATGTTTCATCGCGTTTCAAGTTGCTCGTCCTTTGGGCCAATCCAAGATTCATTGTACCCGTCACACTTTACGTCTTCAGATTTCCACTTTTTCGTTCTCTGGCGTATTGTTCGATATACATGAGTTCGCGAATTAGCTCTTTGTAAAATTTTCCCCAATAAAGGTAGGTCATTATACGAATGAGGTATTCTGAAGCTAACCGAATGATAGCAGATGATTATCAAAGAAAACGAGCAATATATGTATAATTGATTGTTCTTTTCTGTAGATAAGCTATGAATACAGAAGCTTTACTACTGGTTTGATAGTTTTACATAAGCTTCTACACAATGTCATCGATTGTCTTCACTCTTTCAAGAACTAAATTTTTACATTACACGATTGTCTGTTCGTTACCATGCTACGTTTTCATGTTCATTTTCCAAAAACAATATAGTATTAAAGTCGTCTTATACAAGTGATATTCATCATAATTCTATAGTTGCTTTACTCAGATTGGCAATTGAAAATTTAGAAAGAATTAATATGTTTTCATTCTCTCTTCTTGTTTCTTGTACTTCTTATTTTTTTTATGTCATGAACTTACATGTAAATAATTATTCTCCTATGATGTGTGAAATTTTATATTTACTCTCTGTTTTATTGCAACATATTTACGTCATGTATCTATTTAGTTTTGTTCTATTAATGAAAGAGATTCTGTTGGACAATATTAAAAAAATAAATAAATAAAATGTACTGCTTGGTGTGCCCCGTGGACTGGAGGAATCATTAATACGTACGTTTTTAGAATGAAGTTATTAATGGCATATGATATCCGCAGCTGCTAAATAACTTGTTTTTCAATCAAACCAATACTTAGAACGTGAATGACATGTGGTTTCAACGAGATGAAGTCACGTGTCTCACATTACTTTAAGCCAAATTTTCTGGTCGTTGGATTTCTTAGAGGGATGATGTTGATTGACTGATGAGGTCTTGCGATTAAATATATTAGACTTACCTCTCTACGACTATTAATAATAACGATAACAGTAATAATGATATTTCGTAAGAGACAAATAAACTTGTATACATATGTCAACTTAAAACGTACATATAATTGTTTCTCAAGATTAGATATTGTTACTAACTAAAATATAAAAAAGACTATAACGAAACATAATTTACAAACATTTAGGTACTTCAGTAAACTTTTAAATGATATATACCACATTTTTTTATGTAATGTTTCTGAGTATCAATTCAAATATTTTTTATGATTTAGTTCCTTTCAGGTGGTCTGCAACTAGAACCTTAATTCATAGATATTAGAAGGAATTAATGCTGCGTGATAATCTAAAACGCGGTTGTTTGAAGATGTCAGGCCTATTTGTAGAAGAGGGTTTATTCCAATAGACCTGTTACGATTCCAGATATAAAAGATAATATCGGATATTTAATTGGAACTACATTTCTTTTACAATTGTAATATATAATTTTATACGTATTTATAATGCATATTCTTGATTAAACTTTAAGACATACGAATTGAAACTTTACACACATATTTACGAACCTCTCAAGTTTAGATTACAGATGTTCAGTATGTCCCCCATCAGCGTCACGAACAATATCACATCGATGCTCAAATTCCTCCCATACTCGGGCAAGCATGTCCTTCGTCACCGATGTTATGGCAGTATGGATCCGATTCTTCAACTCTTCCAGGTTCTGTGGGAGTGCTGGTACATAAACGTGGTCTTTAACGAAACCCAACAGGAAGAAGTCACAGGACGTCAAATCCGGTGACCGTGGAGCCCAGCTGAGACATGCTAAATAGTCAGTTCCTTGACGACCAATCCAAGGATTCGGTAGAGTTTCATTCAGATATTCACGCACTTGGCGACTCCAGTGAGGAGGTGCCCCATCTTGTTGAAAAATTAAGTTGCCTTCGTGCAGCCTCAGAAACAACCAGTTTTGTAACATAGCGAGATACTGCTAACCGTTAACCGTGTTTCCGTCAAAGAAAACTGGGCCGTAGACAGATGATCGGGATATCGCACAAAACACATTGATTTTAGGCGAATCTCGTACATGTGCAGTGGCAGCATGTGGGTTCTGTAGACCCCAAATTCGAACATTGTGTCTGTTTACTAGACTACTAACAATTAAAGTCGCTTCATCACTGAACACGATGCGTTGTGCGAAAGAGTTATTATTATTATTATATTATTATTATTATAGCATCATGAATCTCGTTACAAATGCTACACGTTTCCATTTGTCATCAGGACGCAGAGCTTGTAACAACTGTAATTTTTACGGCTTCATAACCAACCGACGCCTCAAAATACGCTAAATTGCTGTTGTAGGCAGTTGTAACTCCCGACCGGCACGACGAGTTAATTTTGATGGATTACGTTGGAAAGCAGTTTGAATTCGTGCAACATTTTCTTCAGAAACCCAAGGGCGGCCAGGACTCTTTCCTTTACATACACATCCTGTATTTACAAACTGTCGATACCACCTGCGAATGTTCCACCCATTCGGAGGATCAATTTGGTAGCTCAACCTGAAAGGCCTTTGCACTGTAATCACAGAATTGCACTTCGCAAACTCGAGAACACGAAATGATTTCTGCTGCGGAGTAGCCATTTTAAGCATATGACAGTTACCAAGAAAAACAGAAGACAACTGACATCTAGTGGCTATTAAATACACTAGACTATGTATTCGTTTCTCCAATAGCCGAACCGAGGCGCAGCGATCGATAGTTTGGGCAAAATTATACTTTGTAATACCTATATTCTTTTTGAAATACGCTGTATTTTAAGTTTAGCTACAAGAATTATATCAGTTATGGAGGGCATTTGAACAACATCATATTTCACACCTGCTAGTTCCGTACTTTTTACACTGGTGGTAATAAAACTCGATTTTGTCCAATATTTTATATTTTATTCAGAAAATAAATCCTAAAATCATTTTTTATTTAATAAATCATTTACCTCAATTATATGAAACACTTTATATAATCTACTTACTAAACATGTGTCAAAATTTGGGAACTTTTCCTTCATCAATTTCAAAATTTCTTTACCCTCGGATGATTTTCGGAAAAACGCCTTATGTTTTATGCATGATGGGGCATCAGTACGTTTTAGTGTGGTTGCTCCTGAATTTTAAATGTAATATATGAGGATAGATGGGATTGGCCAAGTTAAATCTCACTAGCTTGCTTTATTCTCAAACTTAAATCCTTTGGATTTGTTTCTTGTTTCTTCCTATTTGAAGATATTAGTGTAATACTATTCCGTCGGAAAATGAAGACGATTTGAGAAATCGAAAAATTGATGGGCGTAATGCAATAAGAAACAATCTTAGTGTTTCCAAAATTTTCGGCTGTCATTGAGAAAAAGATTGGATCCATTACTCCCACCATAGATGGCGGTAGTTATTTCTAGCAATTTTTGAAGATTAAGAATCTTGTAATAGTAACAAAGCATTGTTTACTTTTCGAAAACCTTTACTGCCTTGTATCTTTGATACAAAGGGTCTTTCCGAAAATCATCTGAGGACAAAATAATCTTAAAACATCCCAAAGAATAATCCCCTGTATTTTTGTTACATGTTTAATAAACACCTCGTACATCGCTTACATAAAATTCATAATTCTCAATTTAACTATGGGAAATATCTGCTAGAATTCGAATGAAATCTTATCAAAATAATAATTCAAATAAAATAATAACTAAATACCAATGTGATATAATATAAAGTAGCGTGGAGGACAATTTTTCGATATAAATTCTAATATCCTTCGAAACATATGGAATTATATGGAATGTAACTACTTTTGAGTAGATCCAACAAAGAAGGGCAGCACAAAACGACAAGAAACTTCCGAAACCGTTACGTGTATACCTTATCTTTATTTCACGTACAAAACAAATCCTTTTCAGCCGAAATACAATCACAACAGAATCCGGACGAAATTCAATTTGGATCCCGCTGCGTCCGGAAAATCCGGTACGTAACACGGTCCTGGCAACTGTATATACGGTGTCACATACAGATACAGAGGATAGTGCAAGTGACGTTCGAGGCACGCGGCCTACTAGATTAGTTCACTTAGTTCCGCGTCCGCCCAGGCACGGTGAATCCAGGCAGCACGTGTCGGATTTGCGGGAAACGACGGCAGAGAGGCCATAGCAAACGGTGGCGACGCTTTAGATTCTAATTCATGTCCGAGACGAATTTTTATAATGATTAGATACGGTCATGTTGGAATAATATTTATTATTGTAAATTAGAAAGAATAAATTTCCGACTAAATATTGTATTTAAACACGTATATTAAAGCTGTCAATCATTAAGGATTAAAGAAAATATAATTGCTACATGATCTGTGCAAGCGCTTTAAAGTAACATTGTTACTTTATTTACTACACATTTATTTACATATATATGTACACACTATCGCTCACTTAACCCGCAATTTGTAACAAAAATCAAAATTGAAGTACTAATATCTTTTTATTATTTACATATATGAAAAATATATATTTTTACCCTGCCTTATTTTTAATCACTGTAGCACACAATGCGGGTGTTTCCACATATTGACAGCAGATGCGAGGGCCGATTTTCTCACCTCTCGGTCAAGTTATTCTCACAGCAACTCGATGAGATTTAAATCGGGACTCTGGGGAGGCCACGCCATAACTTTTATGGTTCCCTCGTTCGCCAATGTCTGCAAATATTTCCGACATAGTTTGGAAGTTTGTTTCGGGTCATTATCTTGTTGGAAGACGAAATTCTGACACGAAATTTTGATTCCAGAGGGGATTGCGTTTTCCTCTAATATGCGCTTATACTGTTGTTTTTCTAGTAATACCTTCGATTTTTACGAGATCGCCCACATTTGATCCAGAAAAACAATCCCATATCATGACTTAACCTCCACCGTGTTTAACAGTAGGGGCTATGCATTCTTCTCGGGCACGCTCACCCACAGACCTCCTCACGAAAACACGTCTTTATGAAACGAAAATCTCTAATTTGGATTCATCGGTCCATAATACTTTATTCCAGTCTTCTATGGTACAATTTTGGTTATCATGTGCCCACTTTAAACGTTCTTGCTTGTTTTGCTTGTGTAGAAGCGGCTTCCGCATTGCAATTTGTCCATGAAGACGGTCTTCTTATAATCGCCCTTTAATTGTGGAAGCACTTATGGGTTTTCGACGAACAGCATTCATTTCTGCTGTGATTTCTAGGGCTGCTTTTCATCTACTTCTCTTGCTTGTTACCACCATTGTAAGATCTTCTGCTGAGGTTGTTGCCCTTGGTCTGCCTTTTCGAGTTCTGCTCAGCACACTTCCATATTCGCGGTGTTTTTTGATGATGTAACCCACGGTGGACTGATTTAATTTAAGTTCTGTGGCAATTTCGCGGTTGCTTTTGCCAGTTTTATGGTATGCACCTCACAAAAGCTAACTGCAATTTTGCCAAAATACCCAAGTATAAATACTTAATAGTTTACAATAACGCCCTACCTTAAACTAAAATTAGAACAATCGAAAGTTTCTAAGAATTTAGATGTTTGCTTTGAAACTATTTCTTACTATACAAATAAATTTTATAATTACAGCTTTTCTATAGAAACTGTAATGAAACAAGGGTGACCAAATACTTATGAGTGATAGTGTATATATATATATATATATATATATATATATATATATATATATATATACTATGTTATTTTAATAATAACGAGGTACATTATGAGAAAAATGAATTCTATAAAGGACAAATAAAGTAAAATTAGTCACAAAATTTAAGAACACTGTATATAAAGTGAATTTTCGAACAAACCTGAGTTTTATATATACATATGTTACGTATTTGTAAATGATAGATATTATTCTATTTAATTCTAAACATTTACTTGTGATAATATAACAAAGAATATATAGGCTTTTAACAAATATAATATATTTCTTTATGTCGATATAAAATAGAACCTTATATTATTTGAGAGTATTAATAGCCATTGTACATATGACATAGATATTAATTCTTGTTAAATTATTCATAGTAGACATTAAACCTAAAAGGATGTACATTCCAATTAATACAAGTTAAATTAACATTAGATGGAAATAGGAATCGGAAGGAAATGTCAAAAGATCTTATATAGTACTACTAATTCTAAAATAATCGCAGTAAGAATAACTAAACCTTATCAATTTAATGCAAAAGAATATTTAGACTATAGTACAAGTTCATTTAACAAGGCAAATTAAGAAATGGAACTTTTATAATTGGTTTATATGAATAAAAATATACAATTAAAACTGAGTAATAAAAAAAGGTAAGATTGTAATAGACAACATTATTTGTAAAGTAGGAACTAACGAGGAAATTGGTAATGCAAAGATTTCAAAGAAATATTATTGTTATAGATAACAATATGAAAAATTGGATTTATGATGGGAAAAAGTTAGGTTATAGTAACACTGCTAAATTTAAATATTTAATTGTAAAATTATATATTTTATGGGAAAAAAGGAAATAGATTTATAATTAATGAATTCACTAGAGTTCGATTATTTAGAGAAGAAACTATGACTCATCAAAATCTGCGCGACGAGATTCTACCATAGGTGTAACACGGTGGCATCCAAACAATACTTAGCTTAACTTTAATATTTCTGTATATATTTTTTACTTCAATCGTAATAATTTTTCACTTACCATTGATAAAATGGTTTTGAAAAAATATTCTTTTATATAAATTATGAAGCTAACAAGTAAAAACAGCGAAAACAGCACACACACTATAAACACACGAACAACAATGGACACCACTGCAAACAGGGTCGCCCCTTCAGCGCATAATTGACTCGTTCTAAACCAAATTTCGTCCGAGCGCATTGACCTTGAAGTTTCTTCTCTAAATAATCGAACTCTAACTGTTACGTGGGATGTTTTTAAAGTTTTATATAATGGGACATAGAGGGCGCCACTAAATGTCAGTACTAAAAATTAATCTCCATATTTAGTTAACCTAAATCCAAAGTTTCAGTGCGATATGTGTAGTGTTGTAGTTATAACGAACTGTCAAAGTTGACAAGTTAGATGAAAAATGGAATTAAACAGAGAACATTTTCGGGGAATAATTTTTTATAGCTTTCGAAGACAATTATCTCAACAATGTCTAGCCGAGTCGATTTGTGTTTTCTGTCCACCAAACCATCACATTAGCACAACGACATGATCAAATAACTCGTTTATAGTTTTTAGTTACTTTCTATGGTCGAATATTAATTGTTTACATCTCTTCATACTTAAACATGCAATAAAAGCCCCTTACTACACTAGTATTTGTATCTTACACACGTACTTCAACAATTAAGTCATTTTCAGTTTACTTCCTATTGGCGATGACAACTTGGTTATCAAAACACGTATTTAGGATACAAATACTAGGATGGTAAGGAAATTTTATTGCCTATTTAATAATAATAATAGTCTTTGATGTCAAACTGGGTATCGAAGGCATGTCATGACACAGCAGCAAGTACCTATAGCTTGTACCGATAGGGGGAATAACCACTATCATCCATTTTGCTGAGAATCAAAGCGTAATGAAACACCTTAAGTGATTCCATATTCCTAAAATCTGCGGGAACACGCATAATGAAATCCAGAGCCTTACAAACAAACGAGCAGACAGTTTTCAGTTATGGGAAAAACAATTCCAAATTGGATAATACGTCCAGGTCTTTAAAGACAGATTTCCCTTGAATATATGGTAAGTATGATTAATTTTATAGTGTGGCGATATGAGAAATTTATAGCAAGTGAATCTTACAAAGCAATACATATTTTTTTTAACATTTAGTCCTATTCGGAATTTGTTTCGTACGGGTATTTTGCCGTAGTTTTCTAGGTTTAATTATCTGCTGATGATGTCAACTTAGTTGCCGAAATTCGTATACAGAATACGAAAATTAATGTGGAAAGGAGTTATATATCAACCAACCTTCAGTGATTAAATTTAGTCCTAATTTAAATGTGTTACACCACTTTGCGATCGCATTTAAATGATCTTGGCGAAGAGAAATACCATTGGAATTGATTATACCAATATATATCTTTAAATCATCTGAATAAGTGAGACTGGATAACGGGACATTTATGAACAGGAAAAGAAGTAGTTCCAAGTTGGAACCTTGAGGTGCACCTGACATTGCATTGAATTTATAAGAGTAAAAACACTCGCAGTATGACACAAAACGGACTCGATTTTCTAAATAAGAATGTATGAAATTGGATGGTGCAAAGCCAAAGGAACTAAGTTTAGATAACAAGGCTTTGTGGCTAATACTGTGTGTGAGAAATTAATGTAAATAATATCTACCTGATCACGCCTCTCCAGAACCTCAAGGTTTGAGAAATCCTACACATATTTGTTAACGACGGGGCATCCGTGATTAAAGTAATTGCATACACTTTTCCTGTTGTATTTATTTCGATGAATATTTAAATAATAATAATATAACCTTTATTGTCCAACAGAAACCTAATTATAAGACAAAATTTGCATAGGAATCAATAAATTAAATAATTAATATATTATATTAATTATTTAATGATATATAATCAAAATATCTTCCTATTGGCAAAAAAGAAAAAGGCACGTAAATTAAATCAATTACTTGTAAAATTTAGAAAACACAAAGTCGGAGAAATAATACTTTCAAAATACTTATTCGCACATCTATACTGACGCACACTAAATGTCACAATATTATGAGCTGTTACGCGGAAGACATGGGTAATAAATTTTATTGTTTATAAATTTTTTAAGAAATACCGCATTTTTACTATCTGCTTTTGAAACTGTTTTAGTGCGACAGACTGTAGCAGTAGTTGAGCCCTGAGGATGTCCCATATGAGTGGGTACGCAACGTCGGCAGTTATGACAGTGACGCGGTTCCAGCCCGGAAGCCCAGAAGCAGATAGTATGGGCCACGACCGCGGAAGTCCACGTACCAGACTGTATTTGGTACTCCCTACTGGTCAAATCAGCACTTCTTTTCTGATAAATAAATTCATTTTATGCAACAAGAAAAATCTACGCTGAATTCATTTAAAGTTACGGCGGTGACTGACATAAATTGCTGACCGAATAAGTTTTTCATATTCTAATTTTGATATTATAAACGCATAATATAATAACTTAATCAATATTACATTTGTAAAATCACTACACGTTCTTAGTACAAACTTTAATGCTTTAGATAGCAGATAATAAGTGTTATATCGTGGGTGTCTTCATTTGAATGCCTTGTTTAATGATACGAAACGTAGTTCTTGTCGGTGTATTCATTTGCATGGTAACTTCTTTCTGAATTCGATATGGTTTGCGCTACATGTTTCCTACGATCAATAATGTCACTTACATTCTTTCATCTTTAAGTAACAAAACAAAGAAATTTCTTGTGTCCCGAGTCACTATAATTCATTAAATATTTGATTCGGATTTCTCTAGCAGTAATGTAACTTAACAACTTCAGTTCGATTATGTTTTTCAACGTCCATAGTTTTGAAATGTTATCCATATTTAATCTATTATAGATACGTCATACGATATTACGCACGATAATAATTATATAGAAGATAGTACACCATATTTTATAACACATAGACATACGAAATCTGTTCCTGAGTAATTTGTTCTAAGTTTTTAACTCCCTACTAATTGCGACTAGATAAAATTCGCCTCATTATGCGCTAATTAAACAGAGTTATGCATCTACATAGTTTTGGCGTCGTTTCCATAAATCAGGGATGACACTCGCTTTGCTAACGGTTATCTTTTAGCTGCTGCGTTAGCGTCGGAATGCCTAGCAGGCGTTTGTTTCCAGCCCTTAGCTCAAAAGCAATTACGGTAAGGATAACTACACTTTCTTATACGAGGTGGGGCAATTAAATAACGAGATTGGTGTGAGAAATTTTATTTATATTTTATTCCCCTCAACATACTCTACTCTACTATTGTTCAAAACAATACTGTGGTTCATCAGTTATCAGTCTCTTCAACAACACTGTCGTTTTTCCTTTTACATGTTCAACAGACTGAAAATGTGTTCCCTTTAATGCACTTTTCACTTGGGAACAAGTAGAAGTCACATGGTGCGAGATCTGGCGAATACGGAGGATGACCAAGCACAGCAATGCACTTGTCCTCTTTACACATAGGCAACATTTTTGCACAAACTTTTGTCATGTTTAATTTATCATGCAAAATGTGTCATATTGTTTCTTTGTTAATGTTTACCATATCGGCAATCATTTTAATGCTCAGATGTCGGTCCTTCCGCACAATTTTATTAATTTTCTGAACGTTTCATTCAGTTCTTGCTGTCACAGGTCGACCAGGACGTTCATCATCTTCGACCTCTTCCTGACCTTAAGAAAACCGATTGTGCCATTTAAAATCTCGCACATGTGACATAATATTACCACCAAACACCTCCTTTAATATTTGTAAATATTCTGTTGGCGATTTTTTTAATTTGACAAGAAATTTCAGGTCAATTTGCTGTTCAATTTTTATATCAACTATTATCACGGCATTACTGAGTAACAGTGTCCTCTACAATTAATTTTCGAAAGTAAACTAAAGCAAACAGAGAACCAAACTACGGGTTGTTGCATGGGAAGTATCAAGGTCAATGGCATTCCAATTTCAGCCTTGTCCGATGCGGCTACACGATGGAAGAGGCGCGGTCTCGTTATTTAATTGCCGTACCACGTTGTAAAGAGCGTTCCGATATAGCGACTTGAACTAACTATTTGTTTAATTACGTGTATTTTGATTTCGCTTTTTTATATTTACATTTTTTAATTGTTTAAAAGTTGAAAACAACTCATGCATAATTCAGAGTTGGTAGAACTGTTCTATTCTGAAGGGTGAATTCAGTTGGTACTTTCGGAATGTGTCTAACGTTGACAGCTTTAAAATCCATGTTTATTGTCATTACGGAAATTACTGTGTCATAACTATTATTCACCGAGAAACTGTAGTCGGAATTTATCAGGTGTTGTAGAAAAAAAATGCAAATGTCGGTTTAAAATTAATACTCTTCGCAAGTGATTCATTTACAAATGTACTTAAGCTTGTACTTTCGGACTTAAAGCAAAGTTTTTGTTCGTGTTTTTAATCCATTCGTATAAGAACAGAGTAAGTATATCAATTCATTTATACGTTTTATTTTACACAACATAGTTTATGATTAATTGCATGTAAATTATAATCTAAATATTAATTGATTTTGATTACACATTTATAAATTATATTTGATCACAGTCAAATGAAAATACATTGAAGTTAATTTAATAAAACATATATAAATATTAAATTACATAATCGTGTTTCTGGTCCATTAGATGAACTGTGTGATGAAGTAAATACATATTATTTACACCAATTATTACAATAAACTATTACTTTATTATTTACATATTGAAATAGTATAAGATAAACACAAATATCGCATCGTAGAAAAAGTTTAATCATTTAATAGTATTTCTTATATCACAAAATTAATCGTATTACTTTAGTTTTAAATTCAATAAGTTTTATTTGCATGTAACTAGTCTGCTTTTGGTTTATTGTGCATTAAACACCATTTATGCTACATCAAAAGATATAACATTTCGCTCACTTTTCACAATAACCTGTTATTATAAGTTACTTATATACTATATATTACATACTATAATCAAATTGTCGAATTAAAAGATATCTCGGACGTTATTTTCCTGTGAAGTCTGCCTATTTGTCTTCATTAAATAAAACAAAAAAGAGAAACCCACTAACTTGCAATGCATTAAATTAGCAGAAAACTTCTCAGAAGGATATACAAAGACACACTGGAGATAAGTCTTTCGATCGTGTTATTGAAACATTATTGAAAAATACATACAATAAGTGTATTCAATTTCAACATTTATTTGTTATGTTTTGAACAGCCAGTTATGACATCTTTCATACATTCAATATTTATTTTTATCTTTCATACGGGGACAGGAAAACGTGTGGAGTAAAAAGTAGTAAAGAAAAGGGTAAGTCAATATATGTACAAAGGGTACTAGGAAAGTTTTGCAATACAGCTTTGTTTATCTAATTTTTTCAAAGAAATTTCCTTTACACTCAATACACCTGTCCATCCTCCGAAACCAATCTTTAAACCAGTTCTGCCAAGTTTCACTAGGGAGTAAAGCACACTCATTATCCCAAGCCTGCAGAAGGTCACTGGAAAACAGCCTCCCTTTTAGCTACATTTTCACATGCGGAAACAGTGTGGAGTCGCAGGGAGCAAGATCTGAACTGTAGGGAGGGTGATCGCGAAGTTTTAATCCTGTCGTGGTCAAATATTCGGTGCACTCTTTGGCGCGGTGAGCTGGAGCATTATCGTGATGGAGGAACCAGGAGTCCATTCTTGACGTTGGCCGCAGGTTCTTCATAGATCGAATGACTTTAGGCAGGAACTGTTCAGTATACCACTTAGTTGTGACTGTCTTTTGTGTGTCCAAAACGACGCGTTCCACAATTTCATTCGATTTGAAAAATACAGCTATCATTTTCTTCTTTACAGATCGGGATTTTCTGACAATTACGGGTGTGTCCTCATCATCAAAGACCCAAACTTTGTTTTGAGCTTTGGTCGGCACATCGTAATAGTACAGTCAAGTCTTGTCACCTGTCACGATGTTGTTCACATACCGAGATTGCCCCTTATTAAACTTTTTTAGTATCTCCCGGCACCAGGTCACACGTCGTGCCATCTGGTTTTTAGTCAGTCGATGCGGCACCCAGAGAGAACAAAGTTTCTTCACGTACAAATAATCATGCAGAATCGAATGAATTGCTGGTGCATTTAGGCCTGATGTACCCTTTATCTGTTGGTAGGTGACTCGCCTGTCCTTGCCAAGCATTTTCCTCACGGTGGTAACGTTTTCATCCGTAACTGACGTTCGTGGCCTTCCCGGTCTCTCAGCATCCTCCACAGTTAAATTTTCCTTTTGGAATTCTCTATATTACCTGAATATCGTTGTGCGATGTGGATAAACATCACCTAGTGCAAGAGTCATTTCTTCGAAGCACTGGTTTATGTTTAAACTACGCACGAAATTATAACGCAAAACTGGCCTTATCTCATTTCATGACCACCATGCCATCGCAAGCAGTTTACACTCTAACAACTAATGAATAACTGAGCCCATCGACAAGGCGCGGCGGCTACTATGCACGTATGAACACGTCTCAACATGCAGCAACAAGCAGCTTCCTATGACTCATTGTTGCGTCATATTGCAAAACTTTCCTAGTAACCCCTTGTATGTATTATGTAAGACGGACGTGAATAATTTGGTGTTCAAGCAACGTGATGTAAGCAACAGCTACGTCGTGTGGTATGAGAACTTGATTCTTCTCGGTGGGCTGGATGTTGTGGAGTGACTGTGTTAAGACTACACAGTGCAAACTCCACCATCAGCGGCGTAAGACCAAATTAACACCCCGGGAATACAATCTCAGATCAACAATATGTATATAGGTAAAATCAGGAATGTTTTCCGATTACGTGATCACTGTCTTATGAAGTAAAATGTCGACATGAAGTGACGATTTCAAATTAAATACTCTATTTATTTTGCCGGCAATATATACCTAATCTGTAAATAACAATTATAAAAGCTGTTTACGTAGGTTATCTAAGTGTAAACTTACAAGGATGATAAAATATTATAAATATGATATTAGCTGTTAGAACAATAAAAAATAGCAGCGGTAAAGTACAAGAAATATAACAATATAGAAATCGTAGAAAAGACAAATTTCATAAATCAAAAGTCAAAACACTATTTTATCTGTATTATACGTGACAAATGTATGCATAATGCACATACTCTGCCTATGTCTGATTCTATTTTTTCACAATTTCTTGACAAGACTTAGCGGGTAACTCTTTTAGAATAATGTCTGCGTCATTCTTTCTTCAACTTCTATGAATATCCGCTTTTAAAGTGCTTTGGGTAGACTTATCTTTTCTGGTCCATGATCGTTTGTGTTCAACATTATTGCATACAATTTATTGTCCATCACCAGAAATGTATCAATTTTTTCAGGTTTTAATAGCAAATCACGGAGGTCAATGCTTTCTTTGAGAACACATGAAATCCAAAAATTTAACGATGTGAAAGCAAGTCCTTTGTTTTCGTGAACTTTAGTTGGCTTTTCAGATCGAAATGCATTCTTGACATCGAAACTACCAGAACGAAATTTAGCAAACCAGTTTTAGCATTAGTGTTCTGCTGAGATATTTTCTTCGTATACTTCACACAACTTTTTCCTTGCGTTGATAGCGTTCTTAAAATTCTTAGTGGTGCTATCTATTAAAAACTATGCATCGGTAAGATAGCTTTTTCACCAATGTTATGTCAAAATATCATGACATTTGCATCATTAGAAACAGAGAAATTGTACATAAGGTAACAGTGTGTATTTGGTATTGGCCGAAAAATGGATTTTGAACGAAGAGCAAATATCAAATTATGTTTTAAACTCGTTAAATCGTTTACTAAAACGTTTAATTTGATGAAGCAAGTGTATGATGATGCGTGTTTATCACGTACGAGTGTATATGAGTGGTATGAACAATGTAAAGACGGTCGTACGGACATAAAAGATGACAAACGTCCTGGTGCAAAAAAATCTGTGGTTACGGACATCAAACTTGTGCGTACTAAATATTTACATAGTTTCAATTTATCACATTTTGACATAGCATTTGGGACTGAGAAAGATTTGTACAAGGTTTGTACCACACAAGCTAACTGAATTCAACATTGTACAGACTTGATTGAAGACCCAAAAAAGGACGAAAACTTCAGGTATTCTATTATAATTGGCGATAAGACGTAGTGTTTTCAATATGATCCATAAACCAAGCGTCAAAGCTCTGAATGGAAGCATTCAAGCGAAGAAAGAACGGAAAAAAGCCGTTTGGAGAAGTCAAAAGTGAAGACAATCTTGATTTGTTTTTATGATTCGAAAGGCACAGGACACAGAGAGTTTGAACCAACTAGTTAAAAAGTCAATACTGTATATTATCTTAGTATTACGAAGCGTTTTTTGTCGCGTATTCGTTGTGTGCGCCCTGAATATCTTGAAAATGGTAACTAGCGTTTGTTACATGATAATGCACCATTTCATCGCTCGACTATTATCACTGATTTTCTAACTGCAAATGGCATTTTAACTATCAACCATTCACCGTATTTACAGGATTTGCCTCCCTGTGATTTCTATCTGTTCTCCAAACTAAATTTGCCGATGAAAGCACGGCGTTATGTCGACGTCGAAGCCATTAAAAAGGCGTCGGCAACGATTTTGAAAGACATCTCTAAAGATGAACTTAACAATTCATTCGACATGTTAATCGACCGTGCAAAACGTTGTATTGAAGCCGAAGGTGACTACTTTGAATAAAATAAATAAATTTTACCAAAATAGTAAGCTTTTGTTTTTATTTTAAATAAGTTCGGTTTTCTCTGCGATAGACTGTGTATATATATTGAAATCTGGACTGCCAAAATATATAATGAGAGTAGGTTTTAGCATGATGTTGGCTGATTGAAAATATAATTAACAACTTTCGCGCGAAAAAACTAAATTACTGTCCGAGTAACGTTGTACATTTTCATTCGCCTCCTTCTGATAAAATCGGGACAATAAATTGCGTATTTCTTGGGCAGTTATTTTTACTAAATTTAGAAACGTAAATAAGTATCATAATAAACAGCTTATATAAGTGTGGGAAGTTTTCTGAGGTGTACCCTCCTGAGGTACACGATAACTAACCATAACTATCAGATCCTACAAATATGCAAAAAAACATATTGAATCAATGTTTATTTACATATTTATATTTAAGATTTGATACTTATCGTAAACAGTATGTAATTAGAATTCAGTCTTCTAGCACAGAGATAAGTAAGGAAATAACATAGTTTTCAATATGTCTAAATAAATTATAAGCAGTATTTGAAGTACAATAACAGATCAATAAAACAGTTTTTTTCGTACCCACACATGCATAGAGTTCTTATCAAAAGATTAAGGGTAGGGTCAGAAGAGAACTCGAACACAATCATATATCTGTGGAATATAAAGGTAGTGTATTCGAACATAGTAGTAGCGACAGAACAACGGGGTGTTAAGGGGTAGATTATATTGAGTCGCCACATCCCTAGACACCTCTAGGCCTTCTGCCATCACACATACTGCACAGATTGTGTGTACATTGATGGCATAGAGAGAGCCAGTGAGGAGACTGTTGGGGTGGTGAGTCCCGAATCGAGAAGTCATCCCACGGGACTCGTCTAAATACATCCTGGCCCGTCTGTGCCGATCCAGAGACGGTTTCCATTCGACGCATAACTTAACCATGTGTACATAAGAGCGGGTCCTGTGCCGGAGGCGTCCTCACGGGACCGAAACGGCATTGTTGTAATTACGGTTGTGATTAGAATTATTCAGTGTAGCAAGTCTGGCCGATGAGTTGCTATCGTCGAAGTTACGAAGTACAACAGACATTCAACCGACACTGGCGTCGATTGGAATGATGATGATGGTGTCGACAGAATTTGTCGCCTAGGGAGTTGCGATACAGCAATTTTATTGGATTATTACAATAATAATCTTAAATTTGACAATATTCGACTCGGAGTTAGATGGATAAATTATTTTCCAACGTTTTTTATCAATTTATATGTGGGGAGTCAAAAAAAGGCTTCTGGATGTGACCTGCGTTTTGGAGGCTGTAAGTGAATTTACTACGTTTTGAATTTTTAGCAGAAGAGTTGCTTCCATCTTCAGGATGTACTTCTTGTCATTTAATTAATATAGCTATATTTAAATACAATAGCGACTGATAAACTCCGGAAGTAGTCAATAAAATTAATATTGAATTGATATCAGGGAGATAGCTCTAGCACCATGAGGATATCGATAGAACGCCTAAATAATATTTTATACGTAGGATTGGGCATGTCGAAGCGCTCAGCAAATTAGTTGCCATGAATCTTGAATTATGATCAAAAACATGAAGAACAATGCGAACGTTAAACGATAAGATTTGCTGTTGTCGATGAAACCTGGTTCACCACATATTCTTGTTATGTTTTCTCTCAAAAAAAAAAAAAACGAGATATTTCAGTTGACACAGTAGTAGAGACTGTAGCTTTTGATCAGTCTTTATAGGCATTATCTTGTAAAGATCAAATTTTTTCTATATACAGTCGGAGAACTTTAATTTCTAAAACCGGATTACAGTTTTCGTAAATGTCTAGGCAATAGAATATTAAAATTTTATTGCCACATGTGCTTTGTTCTGCGTTTAATATATACAGAGTATCTCAAAATTTTCAGAGCATTTCTCTTAGAATCTATAGAAGCTTGATTTCCATTTTATAATTAAAAGAGGATTATGATGCATAATAAAATTGTTCGAATTTCAAATGCTGTTTGCTTCGGTAGTAATCTAAGAATTTATCAATATGTAATACGGATGGGGACGGCTCAATAATTAGTAAGGCTGTGGAAACGAGTGCTTTCACAGTAGCGTACGGTTCAGTTACTATCAATATTAAAAGTAATGAATGTAATTACTTACTATTTTAATTTTTTGTCTTGTTGATGTAGAGTGACGCAAAAATTCGCTGTAGTATTGTGTCATTAGTATGCCTTCCAGTGCTGACTTAGTCATACTCCTACGGCGAGGTGAAAATATGTTGGTGTATTTGGAAAAGGAGCATTCTGCGTCTAATGATGTTCTCTAATTTGGAAATAGTATCGAAAAGAATTTTCGGAAATTTGCTTTATTTGAGTATAGATTTGGATATCTGAAACTAACCGCTGACTTACTGAAACTGCTTGAGCATCTGCAGATTTCCATTTAAGATATAAGATTTAATAATCTGTAAAAATTTCTCATAATATAAGCATTAAGCCACGTTCCCCATCTCGACAATACCGGCAGTGGTGGCTGAGGAATGTTCGGACAAGTCTGTTTAAACTCACGAGTGCGTTTTGGAGATTTAATAAAAACTTTTTTGGTAGAAACTATAAATTATTATCTTATCTTTGAATAATTGTTTCTAATAAATTCAATTACCAGATGACATGCACTGAGCACACAGGTTACATGAAGCAACTGAGGATAAGGATGTTTTAGTAACTTTCCAGCTTTAACCATATTCGGTCCCCCATCTGTAACCAACATTAGAAGTTCGGTTGTCGATATATTGAACTTCCCAAAGGTATGTTTTATAGTTTATACTATCCTTTCCGCGTTTGTCTTCCGTTGTTTCATCTAAAGTCAGCCATATTTTTTTATCTTTTCTGCTTTTAATTGATCCGTAATCGTGCTTTTCACCCGAAGAAAATTATACTGTAATTGATCTCTTTTTTGGCAATTTCTATTCCGTAATGTATTTCCCCTAAAAGTTTCGAAATTATTGTGTACAATATTTTATGGAATGTTTCACACATAACATAAAGATAAAGTTATATAGAAATTATAATATGGTACATCACGTTGCGCATTTAACCGATGTTGCTTACTATTAACATGTCTTTTATACACAAAAATACTGTACGGTAAATTGTTGATTTTGCACACAATACATTTAATAATATTGCCAGTGTATTCTAATGTCGAAAATCGGTTGAGAAATTTATTAACACTCGTCGAGCATGACAAAGAACGCCGTCGATTGGCCATCATCAATTTAATCCGGCATTTATACACATACCATACGCATATGAATCTCGACTTCGGGTATATCCGAACGCTTTCGAAATATATCATCGCCGCCAATGAGTGCGCACTCCTTTCGGTAGGCTTAGTAACTAGAGGGCCTGACCAAAGAGGGCAACACTAATAAAAAATCTTATTTGTTTTTTTATCTTGGCTGTTCTTTAAAAGATAACTGTCGAAATTTGCGATCATTCTGATCGTAAGGTTGTTATTATGTGATGAAATAGAATGATATATTGTAGTTGAATAGAAAGTGAATTGTTTTTAGCATGTTTCCAAGCATGGAAAAAACTTTGAATTTTAACTTTTAAAGAACAAAATAAACGGCGCTGAAGTCTGTTTACGAGGATCGATCTCCATCACTAGCAAGCGGGAAACGGTGGACATTTAGATTAAATTTAATTATGATTCGACCAGTATATTTGATGAACAACCCAGTGGACATCCAACGGACCTGTGCACTCCGGAAATTGATTATTAAAAAAGTACATGACATGCTGCTTAATAACAGTCTCTACAAATTTTATATGAATCACTGGTTTCGATTCGATCACTGGTTTCGATTTAAAGAAAAGTTAGCGAAGTTAAGATATGATCTGAAAAACTTTTCGCACCGAATAATAACGGTTTGTGAATCCTTGATACACTATTATACATATTACATGAAATTACATACAATTAGGCAACGATCGAAACACTGGATTGAGGCTGATACAAAGTGCTCTGAAGAAGGTGAACGCCATAAACTCGACCGAAAAAGTTATGGCTATTTATGTTGTTCTATTGAGACTTCAGTAGAATTCTTCTTACCGATTATGTTCGAGAAGTTAAAACGATAATAGTCGTATACTAAGCATCCCTTTTAAATCAATTACACGATCTAATATAACACAAAAGGCTCCGTATATATTTCTGAAGAAATGAAAAGACTTGAGTATCGGTGGGCGAAATGTAGCGAGTTACCAGAAGAATATATTGAAAAATAAAATTATTTTTTGCCGAATAGTTTCTTTTCTATTGTCTAGGCTCACTAATTATTGATCCACCCTCGTATATAGATATATACACGACGTATTATTAACGTGTTATTATGTGATGAAATAGACATGATAATAATTCCCACGAACCTGTTTTTAGGAATGTATGCAATTACGCATAATTACGTTAACGACGTGGTATCTATGAAGTATAGTAGTATAATTTGTACCTTTATTGAACAAGAAACTAAATTCGTACCAAAAATACCTAGTTTCATAGCTAAACAGGTATTCAGGACAGAAAATAAAAATGTAGTAAATTGAAATTCAATATAAAGACATAATGCTTAACAATTTCAAATGTTATTTGTAAGTATAAATAACTCGTTGTTAAAATATGTAAATGGAGCAGTGGTGTATTATGGGCTTGTAACGATTGTACTTTATAAAATACGCAATTGTATGCATATAAATATATACGTACACATATATGAGGGTGGTTAATTTCTACCCTAATTTTACTTGATTAAAACAGAATCCCTTTAAATCACAACCAACGCCGACGTGATACCAGATATACTCGCACGTGGCGCTAGTGTCAACAGCGGAGCTTTCCGGGTGACAATGCTCGGTAACAAGAGAAGCCCTGTAAATATTTAAACAACAGATCGGCAAGCGACAGGGGGAAAGGGGTGGATTTTGGGGGGAAACGTACAAGTTCGCCGATGCCTATCGAAATCTGGTCTTTGTAATTGGAAAGAAGAATAAAGAGAAATCGAAGAAAGAAACACAATACCTCATTGAAAATTTGTGAAAAGTTGAAGGGAGGGAGTACGTTTGAAAGGACGAGATATGAGGAGAGATTCGTACATTTTTAATTGTATTTGTTTAATCGTTTATTTATATATGTACGTGTGCTGTCTTTCGATATTGTGATTCGAATAAAAAGAGAAACGTAAAAGATAATTTATTTCATCATAACAACTATCAGTTAATTAAATTTTCTGTTAAATGATATGTATTACTGTTTATTACATTTACCTTAAAATATAAAAGTAATTGAAAATATACAAAAATTACGGTTAAAATAAATTATTTTTTATTTATATTTCTAGTATTTTCACAGAATTTTAACACTTAATTCATAAAATGTTTTTTAACACAAGTACAGGAGTGGTTTGAAAAGTTTTAATCCTCAACATGAAAATGGCGTCACTTGTCAAAAATATTCTGGTGATATAATTACACATTCGTTAAAAGATACTGAAAATTTCAGCCGTGTTAGATGCTCAGTTATTGTTTAACAGTCGTTTGTGTCAGTCGATGTTAGTGTTACCATAAAAATAGAAAAAATCGAATAATAAGACAACACCACTACGCAAATTAAAGCCAAGATGGAAGCTGTTTTGAAGCTCTGCGAATTTGTTCCGAAAAAGATTTTTTCATCGGCAGAGAAAGTACTGGCGACTCTTTCTTGGGATAATCATGGAGTTGTGCAGAAACAATAAATGTAATTACTTACTATTTAAGTTTTCTTTGTATTATCAATGTAGAGTGACGCAAAAATTCTTTGTAGTATTGTGTCATTAGTATGCCTTCCAGTCATACTCCTACGGCGAGGTGAAAATATGTTGGTGTATTTGCAGAAGGAGCGTTCTGCGTCTAATGATATGATGCTCGTGAATTTAAAAAGGACGTTCACATCATATTCGCACTCTTGGTTTTCAGTTAAACTCTTGTCTATACGCATTATAGTTTGAAAATCGGGATTCTTATTTATAACAGCACACAATTTATCGGTTGTTAATCTTCTTATACTATCTACTAGATTTTCTAATGAGGTTTTGAGGTAATATTTATTTATTTAGCGATTCATGTAATAACAGCTTTGTGTTCTCTAGTTTGGAAATAGTATCTAAAAGAATTGACTAATTTTCGGAAATTTGCTCTAGTTGAGTATGGATCTCGGTATCTGAAATTGACCGGTGACTTACTGAAATTGCTCGAGCATCTACGGATTTGAATTTAAGATACAAGGTTTAATAATGTGTAAAAATTTCTCATAATATAAAGCAGCTTTAAGTGATGTTACCAACTCGTCAATACGGGCTGTGGTGGCTGAGGAATGTCCGGAATGCCAGTTTAAACTCACGAATGCGTTTTGGAGATTTAATGAAAATTTTTTTGCTAGAAAATATAAATTGGTCTACCTTTTGATAACTGTTTCTAATAAATTCAGTTACAAGATGACATGCATGGAGCAAACAGGTTACATGAAGCAATTGAGGATAAGATTTTTTTAGTAATTTTCCGACTTTAACCATATTCGAACCCCCATCTGCAACCAACATCACAAGTTGCAAGTTGTTAAATGATATGTGCTACTGTTTATTACATTATTTTAAAATATAAAAGTAATTGAAAATATGCAAAAATAATGGTTAAAATAAATTATTTTTTATTTATCTTTCTAATATTTTCACAGAATTTTAACATTTAATTCATAAAGTGTTTTTCAACACAAGTAGGGGGGTAGTTTGAAAAGTTTTAATCCTCAGCATGAAGATAGAGTCACTTGTCAAAAATATTCTGGTAATATAATTACACATTCGTTAAAAAATACTGAAAATTTCAGCCGTGTCGGACGCTCAGTTATTGTTTAACAGTCGTTTGTGTCAATCGATGTTAGTGTTTCCGAAGAAATCGAACATCCAGCCGTCATTAAATTCTTGTATTTGAAAGGCAATACGCTACGCAAATTAAAGCCAAGATGGAAGCTGTTTACGGAGGTTCTGGTAGAAACACACGGTGACCATGCTTCAACCATAATAACATGTAAGACACGGTTGCGACGATTTAAAAGTGGTTATTTCGACGTGTAAGACAAAGCACGTTCTGGTAGACCGGAAAAGTTCGAAGATGCGAAACTGCAGGTGTTATTGGATGAAGAGCCAATCCAAACTCAAAAAACATTTGGCAGACGCGTTAAATGTGGCCCAAGGAAAGATTAGCGAACGATTACGAGCAATGGGAGAAATTCAAAAGATGTGGAAATGGGTGCCACATCAATTGAATGACAGGCAAATGGAAAATTGGAAAATCGTCTGTGAAATGCTGCTTCAAAGGTATGATCGGAAGTCATTTCTGCATTGAATAGTGACGGGTGTCAGTTTTTTTGGGATGGCATCCATAAATTGCCTGAAAGATGGGCAAGATGTGTAGAATCAAATGGCCAATACTTTGAATAAATCAATTTTTCCATTTTTATACATACTTGAATCATTTATAATTTATATTATGTAATGCTCATTAATAACTCTTTATGTATGAATATATTATATATCACGTTTATCTATTTACCATACGGTGTAGCTACACCTTTTTGACATACTTTCATATCCTCTACATTTTCTGTTCAAATCTTTTGTAATAACATTGGTATAATATAATATTTTCTCAGCTAATTTTTTTTTGAAAATATATAGATAGATATATGTATATTCATATATATATATATATTATACAGTACTGTGCAAAAGAAGGAAGCACCTTCTTGAATTTTACAAGAAACTATTATAAAACTGTCATAAAAGGATAAATAATAATCTTACACAAGTTGAATTTTTTTTAATGTATAGAAACTAACACATATCGATATTGAAACATAAACAAGTTAAATTTTCAATATTTTGTATGACCACCTTTATTTTTTATGGTATCATGCATTCTTCTCGGTAAGCTTTCCATTAATGAATTAATGAAATTTTCAGGAATATTGTACCACTCTTCCTGTAGTATGCTCCAAAGTTCATTTTTGTTCTTTGACCCCCTTTCACACTTTTTCTGTCCAGATAATCCCACACATGCTCAGTAATATTACAGTACTGTATAATACATATATACATACATACATATATATACAATAACTATTTTATGTGAATTGAAATATGTTGTGATCTTAACCAAGTTATTGTAAGTACATTCTTAATTAAATATGATTTCAATATATATATTGTATATATATATATATATATAAGATTAAATATATATATATATATATATATATTTAATCTTTGTTTCTTATCAACTAAAGTATATACATAATATATTCTTATTTCTTATACAAACTTAATAAAAATTCATTCATATTAAATTTCACGACAAGTATTAATTATAATACAATAATTTTTACCTAACACTGAATAATTACATAAATATACCTTTATCATCTTTATTTATATTTATTTAATTCACACTTCACACATAAATTCAGAAGTCATTATAGAAAAGATGATGAATTAGAATATTAACGTTTCCAGATAGATCTTGGTAGTACTAATTTCCCATTAAATCGTAGTGTATTTCTCGATTAATCATCTCTATTTTAATCATTTTTATTTTAAATCTTTTTCTTATGACATCTTTCCGAAAATAATATATATTTTCTGCTTATATATTGTGCTGCAAACTTTATATAATTGAATTTTATCCAAAAACCTTTAAACCTTTAATATTACAAAATTAAAATCCGAATCTTATCAGAATGAGGATATTAAAGACTCTTTTGTTTTAAATAAAGATAGTCCATAAATATAATTTACTTTCCTTCTAAAAATACTAATTATTTATATAGTCATGGATACCGTTATTGTGTATATGGAAAGTACTGTATATTGAATAAAATGGATTTAGATCGTTAACAGGTGTCATTTCAATGAATAAATTAACGAGAACAGCAGGGCGAAGTGTACCACAGGCTAATGAAATGATGATGTGCGCGTAGAATGAATTTTTTACACCCATATAGCATTTCCTGTTTGAGGAGGAAGTCCATCAATTTCAATTACATTCCTGTCCATCTTCACTTGCGAACATCGCTGTATAAAGCCATCAGGTTGTTATATATAGAGTAATGTAATTGAACAATTAACTTGTAAGACGTTATGTTATAATTATTGCTTGCCGTTGAAAATTAGTAATTAAAATTAAGCTATTAAAGCAAATTAAATTAATAGTCCACAAAAACAAAGACATAGGAGATTATGAACACTAATACATGGTATTAAAACAGCTAGTTAAGATTGTAAAACATAAGTTCTGCTTAGAAACTAATTTGCACTGTACACGTTATAATTATGGGAGTTTAAATAAAAACAAGCATGTCTTTACAACAAATGTTAATAGTTTTGTTTAATTTATTGTTCATATCCTGCGAATACGAAAAAAAAGTGAATTTCGTGAATTTGGAAATTAATTAAGATTCCAGACAAGTTATATTGATTAAAAGTTAATAACAGTAATTTAAAATAGTAGAAAAGAAGTAAAATACTTTGAAGTTGTAATCTTATTAGGCTAGTTCATTTTTATTAATGGGTGCTTTTTCGTGGGACACATAAAATTATTGCTTTTTGTTATCTTTAAGACTACTTTTTAGGATGTATTTGTTGTAGACTCTGTTAGTTTTTACGAGTTGATGTTTGTACGTAAGTTCTTGGTGTATAATTTTTGCTGCAATATTGTGCCTCTAAATAATCTTTTCCAACATCTTCTTATTATATGTACGTTATATAGTTTCTTTGAATTAATGACTTTGTCTGCAATTATCATTTTCTGAACGTTCTTCAATTACGCATTCTCTGTAGTTTTTGTGGCGATTACATTGTCTTGTATCGTTAATAAAAATCCTGCTCCTGAAAATAATTGTCCCATTTTGAGCCATTGGCATGAACATTTTTTACCTGTTTTTTTGTGTTTTATGTGGACCTCAACAAGAAGAAACACAGATTCGACAAAATTTTAAAAAACGCTTAAAAAAGATTTTTAAAACTCAGTTAAACTTAATCACTGAAGGATGATATATAACCCCTTTCCACATTAATTTTTGTATTTTGTATACGTATTTTGACAACTAGGTTGTCATCACCAACAGATAATTAAACAGTGTCGCACCTGGAAAACTACGGAAAAGTACGAAAACAATTTCCGCACACGAACCGTACCGCGCTGAAAGCCAAAACACTCAGAGTGTGTGCTTTGGCGTGTGCGGAATTTGCTTTCGTCCGGGTATTTTGCCGTAGTTTTCCAGGTGCGACACTGTTTAATTATCTCTGATGATGACAACTTAACTAAGGCATCGAAATACGTATACAGAATACGATAATTAATGTGGAAAGGGGTTATATATCAACCTTCAGTGATTAAGTCAATCAACTACAGACTCCATCAAAATTACATCCAATTAAACGCTAAAAATAAAACTAAAGTAGTTAATGCATATATAATCCTACTTCTAACATATTCATTGGGACTCATAAGATGGTCAGACAGTGCACTTCCTCAATAGTCAGCCCACAAAACGTCATAAGCATCATCAACATTCTACGATAGTACGATTTACATTACTCAGAGGAAGAGGTAACAGAGCTTTCATTGATATAACAGATACGCACTATAAATAAGTAAACAATCTACGAAAATATTTTCTAATCCTTACGTAAATTTTCCACGTAGCCGAAGGACAAAGGCCAACAAGTTGAGAACGACGACGAATCGACATTTCGGCGTCGCGCTACAGCAGCAATATCTTCTTCGATACGCACATTTCTTTGTCTTGTTGATGGTTTTGAATCGAGAAGAGTAAAATTAGTGCGAAAACGATCAATAACTGCACGAATTGCTTGCTCACTAGGCCAATTGTCAAAGTAAATTTCCACAATTTGGAAGCGTTGTTCTGATGTTAAACGATTCATGATGACTTGCCAGACTTTACCTTACAGAAATGTCAACACAGTTTGATATTATTAGCTGTCAAACCGTAGTTATCGATATCGATAGTTCTCATGCAGCTTAAAAGACACCCATTATATATTTTTAAATTCCTTTTTTTACCTGTTTGCTGTTAATAATAATACTGTAATATGTCGATAAAGAGTAGTTTAGTTTGTACAGGTGGTTAATATTGTCTTTTTTTTCCTAGTAGTTTTAAATTTCTACTATAATATGCTTTATCTGTGAAGATTTTCTTGCTTTATAATAAACTAATCGAGACTAATATGTCTGCTTTATTTATTTTTTGTGTCGTTAATCACACCTGTACTCTCCTTTGCCACCTGCCAATCTTATTATAGCTCGTTTTGCTGATCACCAACCCGTTTTCAGTATTAAACGGCGTTTGTGGATTTTTTAATGCTGTGGCGTCCCCTGAATACGTTTGTTATTCACTAGTCCGTGAAGCGGATTCTAGTCGGGAGGAATTCTCAAGCCGTGCTACTCTCACCTATTTATTTTGTTTTTATTTATTACCAATTTTGTTTTTGAATTAGATGATCATCTACGTACAGAAGGTAATTTAACATAATTATTGTTGTTGTTTTAATTTGTTGTTATTAGTTATCGTGAATTTGAAAATTGCTTATTCTGAAAGAACAACTAAAAGAGTTTATACCATCACATCTTCCTTAATTTTTAATTCTTTTCTTGGTCGAACATTAAAAATAACTGTTTGGCTTTACAATATTGTATGCAACTGTATGTCTTAAAAATTTAATAACACGGAAGAATAAATTGTTAGTTATGTAAATTCCTTTTCTAAAAGGTACAGAGTTTACCAAAGGTTTTACTGACTAATAATTTATTCAATTTTGCATATTTCTTTCAATATATTAAAACAAAATGACTTGCCAATATAATTATACATGGTAAGTGTATATCTATTTAATCAGATTGCATTTATTTTAAGTTCAGCAATGGGCTTATCCATTTAAGCTAGATATATACATACATACATATTACATTGTATGGTAATTGCTTCTTTATACAATTCAAACTATTAAATTAATGATAGCATCCTGTATATGTTTAAAAAGGTTAAATAAGCATTTTAATACATGTAAGTAAACTACAAAATTTTCTTTTTAAAAAGTAAATGTTACCAATTACTTTTTATTGAAGATATTGGATAAATACACTATAAATTTACAACCGCAAATTGTACGCACGTGTGCATTTTGATGTGTTTAATACAAATTCAAATAGTACTCGCAGCTCAACACGAAATTATAATAGCACAGCTTAGTTGAACAGTAATAGATAGTTTCTCTCGTAAATCAAACAGTCTTTTACATAGATCGATACCACAGTTTTTTTATGATACTCTGAAAAATGTGTACGGAGGATTTTTCCAAAGTTCTAGAGATTATTTTTTAATTTCGTCAGTTTTCATCATAACTATATATAGAGTACAGTTTTCCAATATAATCTCCATTTAGTTGAATACGCTTATCGTAATGTGAAACAATTTGTTTAAACCGTTTTCAAAAATTTTTTCGGAGTCTGCAATCCATCTATTTATGGCGTTTTATGTTATGTAAGTTCTGAAATCAAACACCTTATAGTGTTTTTCTTACAAATTTGGGAAGGAAGTAAGCTAAATAATATTGTGAATAAAATAAGCATTCGGTTACTACGTGAAGAGTTGGAAGTATTCAATTAGATTAAAAATTCACGGAAAAACTGCTGAGGAAGTAGTTGATGAGTATATTTTTGCTTAAGTTTGCGTAGAATATATAATTATGTGCAGGTAGTAGTGCAGATAAAAGATAACGGAACCAAAAACCTGTAAAAAATGATATAGGGGTCGGCAGACAGAAATATTGTTGGAATGAAATTTTTTGTTTTTATAATCTGGTAGATAATTTCATGGTATTTATTTTTTAAATATGATTTCCAGCGTATGTCCGCCGCGGCTACGAGTTACGTGGTCCATTCGATTAGTCCAATTTTTGACTACTTTTTTCAACAAATCTGGCCGTGTGGCGTCAATGGTAGTTCGAATATTGACTTCAAGAGTTGCTGGTCGGCATAAACTAATGATTTAACATAGCCCCATAAAAGGTAATTCAGAGGCGTTAAATCGCACAAACGAGGGGGCCTGTGAACAGGACCATTTATGGAAATAAAGTTGTCACCAAATTGATTTTGCAATAAATCGATTGTTAAACACACTGTATGGCAAGTTGCGCCGTCTTGTTAAAACCAAATGTCGTCGATGTTTAATTGATTAATTTTTGGAAGCAAAAATTCAATCAGCATAGCTCGATAGCGCTCGCCATTCATCGTAACGGCAGCTCCTTCCTCATTTCGAAAGAAATAAGGACTGATGATGCCGTCAGAGTGTAAACCGCACTAAACAGTCAATTTTAATGGATGTAATGGTGATTCGTTAACGGCTTGAGGATTCTCTTCCCTCCAAATATGGCAATTTTGCTTACTGACGTAGCCGTTTAACCAGAAATGAGCTTCATCACTAAACACAATTCTTTGATAAAAATGCTCATCTTCGGCCAGTTTCAAATGAGCCTAATCAGCAAAATGCGACGCAAACGATGGTCGTTTGACTTCTTGCACGAGATGTATTTTACAGGCACGTAAGACAAGATCCTTACGTACAATTTTCCAAGTAGTCGAAGGATAAAGGCCAACAAGTTGAGAACGACGATGAACGACATTTCGGCGTCTTCTTCCATACTTCACGCTGCAGCAGTAGTATTCTCTTCGGTACGCCTATTTCTTTGTCTTGTTGATGGTTTAGAATCCAGAAGAGTAAAATTAGTGCGAAAACGATCAATAACTGCACGAATTGCTTGCTCACTAGACCGATTATATTGACCGTAAAATGGACGAAGTGCTCTATGAACTTCGCGACCAGATTTATTTTTGTCAAAGTAAATTTCAACAATTTGATAGCGTTGTTTTGGCGTTAGAATATATAATTATTTGCAGGCAGTAGTACACATAAGAGATAACGGAACCAAAAACCTGTTAAAAATGATATATGGGTCGGCTGTGAAATTTTGTCCTCTCCATTACCTCCTACAGGAGTTCACAAATAATTCTAAGTTGATAGTGAAATGGCAAAGTTTCTTAAATATTTTCGTTTTCAAAATGCTATTCCAGTAATTTCTGGAAGAGAGGAAAGTATCATATAATAAATTCTCCGGTTAATGAAGTGTATAAGTCTATTAATTCATATTTATCTGTGTAATTTTTTGTGCTTATAAGGTAATAAAATCTCGCTTATCTATTTTCTAACGCGAAAACTAATTTCTCGAATAATTATCTGGTAAAATTGGATATTTTTTTATTAGAATTACATATATATGAGATGCAGTCACGTTTAGACATTACTTTTACATAAGGCCTAATTAAAGAGTCAGAAATATGTAAAAATATTTGCCAGTGAAAAAATTCGCGAGGTATTGAAATTAAGTAAAAGTTCCTGGTATGTGAAAGTAATTTATGATTGTATTGAATTGTCAAATGTAAAATTAGAAAGCTTACAAAAATTAAAAAAGAAATACTTAATCTTAATAGATTATTATTTTGCATAATTCAATTTTACGTGAAATGTGATGACAATTTGAAAATTTTCAATTTACCGATCAATTTTTGCGTTTTCTTCAAATAGTTGAAATAGTATATTATTTATAGAAAAAAGTACTATTATCTATGCTGATGGAATTTATTATATTTGTAATCCGATACACCTATTTACGTTTGTCTTAATAATATATATTCCTATTTACAATATTGAGTCAAGTATGTTGATAAGGGAAGAATACAAATAATATATTTTTAGGAAGTAAATAAATATGATTGAAAAATGGTAAACTTGCTTTATTTTAATTACTAATATAATTATGTCTATTTTATTTTAAATTTTTAATGTTGTATTATCAAAGACATGCGCTGTTCATTTCTTTCTTGCAAAAGCGTGTAATTTTAAATATATAAAACGCTTTTAGATATTGAGAAAAGGACAAAATCGCGATAGTCTAGTTTGTAGGGCTTGGATTCATGTCTTTGACCATCTTGAATGTCGATAGCGTTTTCTAGTCTCAGTTACACTGAGGCTCTAGGGAAATAAGTGTGGAGGTAATATTAGTGTAATAGTAGGCGCATCATCCTACTGTGTCGAACTATTCCAGTTATAATGGATCTGCTCTTTATAAAATCATACGGCTTTAAAGCTTGTTTCGGATAAATTTTATATTAGAAAAGGACTTAATATTTGTATTTGGATAAGAAAACAAATAGTAAGAAGTAATGAAATTGTTGTAATATTCAAATTTTGAGAATAAAACCTATTTTACTAGACAAGTATTCTCATAGAGCAGAATATTTAAAAAATAAGACTCTTTCGTGAATGCTTTTATAAACTTTTGTGTTCTTTTCAATAAACTAGACTAATCAATCATCTAGTTATATTCATAAACGATAAATTTAAAATTATTTATTAAATTCAACATGCTTAAATAAATACACTTGGTGAAGAGAAATTGACAATATCTAAATATTTAGGATAAAAAATAAGAAATATATATCCAAGTATACAAATATTGACTGTGCTTTATATAATATGTTATATTGGGTCTGGGAAAAAGTTCGTGGCGTTTTTCCCGATAGATGGCATTGGTTGCCGATAACTAAAGAACAACAAGTCACAGCGACACCACCGACGGCTCGTTTTTTAGATGACCTTCCGAACGTTAGTTTGAGCGTAGAAACATTGTAATCGGTGCAGTGGTTGGAAAGTTATTCGCACTTGAAAATGGAGAAGAATAATGAGAAATTTCGCTATATTCTGCAATATTATTATGATAAGGGGAAGAACGCTGCGCAGGCTTGTGATAAAATTTGTGCTGTGTACGGTGAAGGTACTTTATCGAAATCTGTTGCGCGGAAATGGTTCGCTCGCTTTCGTTCTGGAAATTTCAATGTGAAAGATGAGTCACGCTCCGGTCGTCCAATCACTGAAAAATCTGATGAAATTCTTGAAAAAGTCCAACAAGATAAGCATATCAGCAGTGTCGATATTGGCATGGAGCTAGGCATTGACCACAAAACTGTTTTGAACCATTTACACAAAGCTGGTTACAAAAAAAGCTTGAAGTATGGGTTCCTCATGAGTTGAGCGTGAAAAACATGATGGACCGAATTAACATCTGCGATGCGCTGCTGAAACGGAATGAAATCGAGCCGTTTCTGAAACGTTTAATAACCGGAGATGAAAAATGGATTACGTACGATAATCGGAAGCGTAAAAGATCGTGGATAAAGGATGGTGAGCCGTCACAAGCGTTCGCTAAGCCAACATTGACGCCAAAAAAAGTGATGCTGTGTGTATGGTGGGACTGGAGGGGAATCGTCCACTACGAGCTACTTCCAACTGGTCAGACGATTGATTCTCAACTCTACTGTGCACAACTAGAGAGATTACGCCAGGCGATTGAAAGAAAACGGCCCGAATTGATTAATAGGAAAGGTGTTGTCTTCCATCATGACAACGCCCGACCACACACTTCTTTGATGACCCGTCAAAAATTGAGAGAGTTTGGTTGGGAAGTTTTGATGCACCCACCTTACAGTCCGGATATAGCACCCTCTGACTATCATCTGTTTCGATCTCTGCAGAACTCTCTCAATGGAATTAAGTTGGTTTCAAAAGAAGCCTGTGAAAACTACTTGATTCAGTTTTTCGACCAGAAACCACAGAAGTTTTTCACCGATGGGATCATGGATCTACCAAAAAAATGGCGAAACATTGTCGATAATAATGGAGCATATTCGGTTTAAATGAATTCGTCCACGCGCCATGCGGGGACCAGTTGAATTTTACTGAAAAAACGCCACGAACTTTTTCCCAGACCCAATATTTAAGGACAATATTTTTAAAACCAGTTATATCACCCAAGGTGTTCCTCAAGGGTCGATTCTGGGACCACTCTTGTTTGTGATATATACAAATGGCCTTGCTTCCAGCACAATGCAAGCATCAGCAAGTAAGTGTGTGTTGATAATATAACGAAAACAAGCACATATAATATTAACTGCGGAAAATTGAATTAATGTTAATAACATCAAATTAAATGTTGAAAAAAAGGAAGATATTATTTTTATAATGAAGAGTATTGGGACTCTGTCTAGACAGTCAAATGAATTAGTCTCAGCATTCAGTACTAACATCAAAAAAGTTAACAATTGCAATATGCTCAGAGGTCTATAGAATTCTTATTTTATGAAGAAAACAATACGAATTTCAGGCCTAAAGGAAGAGATTTTCGTAAAGAAGAATTTATTAATCAAAAAATATTAGTCATTTCATGACAATATATACTTACTTACCATTACACATTATGCACATAAAATCTTGAAAACGGAAAACTTTATGAGTATTAGGTGCGCAACTAAGTTCTGGCTGTTTTTCAAGAGATGACTCCAATAGTAAGTGCTGGTCGATTGTGACATAACCAAAACGTCATGAACCAAACTTAGACATATGGTAAACAAACCGCTTTAACGCATTAGTGATTTTGTTTTTGCGTCATATACTTTTGGTTGTGTGAAAATGTCTGATGTTGTGCCAAATAATCGCCATTTGCGGCAAGTGTTGCTTTTCTTCTTTTATTCGAAAAAAACGGCGGCTAAAGCGCATCCAGAACTCCAAAAAGTTTACGGAGATGACGACCCTTCGCGTGAAGGAAGACCAAAAACCTTCGAAGATGCTGAATTGGAGGCATCCTCTATGAGGATCCGTGCCAAACGCTAAAAAAGCTTGCTTCAGCATTAGGAGTTACCCGCCAAGCCATTTCCCAGCGATTGCATGTGTTGGGAATGATTCAAAAACAAGGAACTTGGGTTCCTTATGATTTGAAGCCAAGAGACGTCGAGCGTCGTTTTTTCGCCTGTGAACAACTGCTCCAGCGGCAAAAAGGAAGGGTTTTCTTCATCGCATCGTTACGGGTGATGAAAAATGGATTCATTACAGCAACCCATAGAGAACAAAATCATGGGGACTCTCCGGTCATGCTTCTACGTCGTCGGTTCGACCGAATATTCACGCTGCGAAGGTTTTGCTGTGTATTTGGTGGGACCAAGGCGGTGTTATTTATTATGAGCTGTTGAAACCGAACGAAACCATCACTGGGGAACGGTATTGAACTCAATTGATGCGATTGAGCCGAGCACTGTGCGAAAAGCGGCCACAATACGAGCAGAGGCACGAAAAAGTGATTCTACAGCATGACAACGCTAGGCCTCACGTTGCCAAACCCGTTAAAACCTACTTAGAAACGCTCAAATGGGAGGTCCTACCCCACCCGACATATTTCCCAGATATTGCACCGTCCGATTATTACTTGTTCCGTTCGATGGCACATGGTCTGGCTAATCAGCAATTCCGTTCATATGAAGACATCTCAGAATAGCTTGATTCGTGGATAGCCTTAAAAGACGAACACTTCTACCGTGACGGTATTCGAGCTCTGCCAGAAAGATGGGAAAAAGTTGTCGCTAGCGATGGGCAATATTTTGAATGATTCATTTGTAAACATTTTTTCACAATAAAGTTTCATTTTCATCAAAAAAAACAGCGAAAACTTAATTGCGCACATAATATAAAACCAGAAACAGAGACATATTAAGACCACCGTATCACAGCTTAAAAGCAACGCAGAATGGAGCTGATTATGGGGGTGTTTCGATATATAATAAATTACACCAAGACGTGAAGAACATAAGTCTTGAATTTCAGAAAGTGGTCAAGAAAATGCTAATTGGGAAGGCTTATTATTCCTTGGATGAATGTCCTTAGAATATTGTAACGAATTTCTTGGTATTTTTTTTGTGTGTAATGTTTGGATACTAATATTTCATTCTATTTTATACACTGATTGTATGTAAATTTGCACATAATTTATTTGTTAACATTCTCTCTTTATTTTTATTCATTTTGACGTATATTGTATATTATTATTAATATAGATAAGGAGCAGTACATTAAGGTTATCAGTCTGTTACAAATTAAATATTATTTTCCATTGCTCAATGTTTTGTAATATTTTTTATAAATTCTTCAGTAGTGCCGCTATTAATTAATCATAGAAGAAATTACAAAATATATGAATTTTAAAATACTTACAAGTAAAGTGAACACTGGCAAATAATTCAACACATAGGGATATACATATGTCCTTTATTCAACACAGTTAAACATTTTAAATAAACAATGAAATGGTATCGTTGATGTATTTTTATATTTTCAATGTGAAATGAATTTGGACTTAATAACTTAAAAAAAATTTAGACTCAACAATTTGATCTAAACGAAAACTATAATTCAAATTAAAATAATTCTTACTTGCGTTTTTAAGAAGCATTAGAGTTAAATACAACAGTTATTTAATGCACACAAGGCTTATCGTCCGCCAAACACAACGTTTAAATAAAATTCGAATCAAAACTTGGTTGGATCCGATGCAAAATATAAGTCTAGGATAAAACAAATGTTTTGACTATAATCCACATATTTAGTCTGCTATTCCGATTCATATATGTATCTTCAATCAAAATTATTAAATTAACTTCGGAAAAATTCAAACAGAAAATCAATTATTTATTATTGAAGATTTTGAATTCAAGTTGAAATTAACTTAATTAAAACGACATTTTTAAATGCTATCAGTACGTTAATGAAACAGAGATCAAGCGTCTCCAATTCTTGAAAATTAAACAGTTGAATAAATCAAATAAGTTTTACGAGAGCAAAATTTTTAAATTTCTAATAGTTGTTGCTGCTATGAAGTGACAACGTATTCTTCTCCAATCGACTCCATATTCACCTTATACACAGTCTGTCGTAGAGAAAACGGAACTTTTTAAAATAAAAACAAAAGCTTACTATTTTGGTAAAATTCATTTACTTTCTTAAAAGTAGTCGCCTTTGACTTCAATACAACGTTTTGCACGGTCAATTAACATGTCTAATGAATTTTTAAGTTCCTCTTTAGAGATGTCTTCCAAGATCGCTGTCGACGCCTTTATAATGGCTTGGATGTCGGCATAACGCTGTCATTTCATCGGCAAATGTAGTTCGGAGAGTAGATAGAAATCACGGGGGGACGAATCCGATGAATACGGTGAATGGTTGATGGCTAAAATGACACTTGTAGTTAGAAAATCAATGATAAGCGTCGAACGATGAGATGGCGCATAATCATGTAGCAATCGCCAGCTACAATTTTCACGATATTGAAGGCGCACACGACGAATACGCACCATAAGGCATAACACCAAGATAATGTACAGCATTGACTGTTTGACTAGTTGGTACAAACTCTATGCCTTCCGAATCATAAAAAAATCAACATTTTCTTCACTTTTGACTTTTCCAAAAGGCTTTTTTTTCGGCTTTTCTTCGCTTGGATGCTTCCATTCAGAGCTTTGACGCTTGGTCTCTAGATCATATTGAAATCTTCTTCTTTAATCAAGTCAATACAATGTTGAATTCAGTTAGCTAGTATGGTACAAACCTTGCCCAAACCTTTCTCAGTCCCAAATGCTGTGTCAAAAAGCGATGTATTAAATCTTTGTAAATATTTAAATCCATTTCCACTTATCGCAATAAGGATTTTCGCTCATTTCTGATATATTCACGCACAAGTTCGACGTTACTTTCCGTAACTACAGATTTTTTTGCACACGGATGTTCGTTGTCATTTATGTCCGCACGACCGTCTTTAAATCGTTTGTACCACCCGGACACACTCGTACGCGATAAACACGCATCGCTATACACTTGTTTCATAAAATTAAACATTTGAGTAAACGATTTGCCGAGTTTAAAAAAAACTCGTTGTTTAAAATTCATTTTTCGACCAATGCCAAACACACACTGTTACTTTATGCGTAATTGCTCTGTTTCTAATGATAGAAATGTCATGATATTTTGACAAAAAATTGGTGAAAAATCTGCCTTACCAACGCATATTTTTTTAATAGATGGCGCCACTAAGAATTACTATTTTAAAAAAGTTCGGTTTTCTCTGCCATAGATTGTGTATAATACCTTTAACTTTTTGAGCCCCACTAAACTTAAATGTTAGCAATCTTTTTGGCATCACCTATACACAACTTGTAATTTATCAGTGCCATTAGATTAATAAACTGTGTTTCCTTTTAAATTTTCTTAAATTTACTGTTTCCTTTTAAATTTATTTTGTTTCATTTATAACTTCTACATTTTAATGTATTTAAATAAAATTCTTGATTTCATAATTATCTGTTGCGCAGACTTCGTACTAATTTTTTTATATTATATTTCTTTATCGATTGCTTTAATTTCATTTATATTTATTCTTTAATCCATCTTATTAAATATATTATTTACAAAAAATTGATTATTTACAATTTATATTATTAAATAGAAATTAATGTGGTTGGTAATGGATTTCATCTGGATTTGCTGTTGTAAAATAGTTACATCTTGCTCAAGGTATTGTTTATTGTAAATCCTTCTTTTGCCATTTGGTAATAGTATAGTATCTTCTTTAATGTTATGTTTTGAGGTACATAATTGTTCGTGATGAGGAAGAAATTACAAATTGTAGGTATCCTTTTGCTATTATTTATCATTTCAGTGTGTTTTCTTTAGAATATCAGTTCTCTTACCAAACCATCGAATGGCTCTGGGTGATACATTTATTTTTAAAGTATTACTAAAGTTTGATCAATGTGTTTTTAAGAAAAAGTCAAACGACAAACTAAATAATATACGTTCTTAGAATTTAAAGAATTGTATATACAACCCTGAGAATTATATATGTATAAGCAAGAATGTTTAGATAAATATTTTCTTTTCTATTAAGATTATGGAGTACATGTCTCACACAATTGATAAAATCTGGCAGTCTCCTAGATATCTGTAAATGTCTCACTGTACTCTTTGTATCTGAAACAAGATAATTCATATGTATATTATATGAATCCTAACATAAAATCAAACTTCTCTGTCATAAAATGTACAGCTCTCTCTGCCTCTTTCTCGAATATATTTGTGAAAATTGTAAGCATTTAAACGGTGAAATAATGTGTATAAGTACAAGTGTAATTTTAATTTCTCGCCGCATTTTTAGTACACTTTTCATAAGCTTCTTTTTATAAGCTTGACCTAAATTACATAGCAACACGTTTTATTAAAACATATTCCTCAAAAAGAATTAAAGAAAGTGGAAAGAGTACAAAGAAAAATCCGGACAGTATAAGGTCTGAATGCAAAAAGCAGTTACGAGATTCATAGCATACTAAAACAGAAAAAAAGAAAACAATAGAAGGAACTAGTTATTCATAAATGCAAAGTAGGTTTAATTGATGGCCAACGAAATGTTTATCTTAAGTTAGTAACAGATAAAATTAAAAAGCATAAACGAAGTACAAATTATTCGAAAAGTGATAGTATCGGCTTGGCTATGGTTACGAGGACAATGCAGACATGACGGCCTTATTGATTTCTAGAGTATAGCCGGAAATTTGGTCTACTACAATCAATTTGTAACTTTTTGAATTCTTCAGGATGCATCATGAACTTAGTTCGTGGAGATTATTCATAGATTCGTCAAAGAATAGCCTGACAACAGTTTTGTTAGATGATAGAAAGAAATTTTACCATTCCATTTGAATAGTTTACGCTATTTATATAAATGAAACTTACGAAAACCTTAAAATTTTGTTAGAGAAGATAAAGAATGTAATTTTGATGGAGCCTGTGGTTAATCACTGAAGATTGATGTATAACCCCTTCACACATTAATTTTCGTATTCTATATACTTAAGTTGTCATCATCAGCAGATAATTCAACAGTGTCGCACCTGGAAAACGGTAGATATCGTGTGCGGGATTTGTTTCGTACAGGTATTCTGTTGTTGTTTTCCAGGTGCGACATTGTTTAATTATCTGCTGATTATGACAGCTTAGTTGTCGAGAATACGTATATAGAATACGAAAATTAATATGCTATATATCAAAATTAATGTATTATATATCAATCTTCAGAGATTCAAAGATAAAGAATAAATATTGTTCTTGGAATATTTGTGCGGATTTTAAAGTTATTGCAATTATTTTGGGTATGAGCCAAGTTACACCAAGTACTGTTACTCTTTATGCCTTTGGGATGGCTATGGCAGGGAAGCCCTTATGTTAAGTAGAAGCGACCACTACTACAGAACTTTATACCAGAAAAAGACAGTGTACCTTTAGGTGAAAAAAGTGAAGATCATAATCACATTTGCAAGTTAAACTAGGCCTCACGGAAAATTTTGTTAAGCCTCAGAATCAAGATGGTGACGATTTTAAATATCTTCGGAAAAAGTTACCAAAAATAACAGATGTAAAACCAAAGAAGGTATTTTTGTTGTTCCTCAGATACGAGAGCTAGTAAGTGACAGAAACGAAATTAATAACGCAGGGGAAGAAGTTGTATGGGTGTCCTTGGGATAAGCTTTTATCAGAATTTTTGGGAAACTAAAAAAGGAGAACATCACAAAACTTTGCTAATGAACATGGTACAAATACAATATTTCCCGGTGTTGGCTGCAATATTTTCCCTTGAAGAGCATATGCTACATTGTCATTTGTCCAGAAAATATTCGGCAACGTTAGCGACATGCACGGCAAGCAGTTCCATCAAGGCATTTTGAAAGTGGAAAAATGGTACTAGGGCAAATGAAATCTTCTAATGTTAGTAGATTACTATTGAACATTAAAAATGGACGTTGTGCAGTTATTTATAAGACAATGCCATATTTCGCCACATTCCTAATTGTAAAATTTTGAAATATATATTGAAATATGTTGTAAACAGGAAAATAGTTTCATTACAACCTAAACGAAACTGGAGTTAACTTGACCATTTACCTTTTATCAAAGTAAATGTTTCTATGTTTTCTATAAAAATTAGTAGACGTCACTTGATGAAAAAATCAAAAGTCGAAATTTGTAGATCGGTGACATTTTATTGGTTATGGAAGATGGTAGGCAATAAAACAATAAGTGAGATGGCTTTTGTGTACGGTGGAATTGGACTATATACTCAAAGAAAATAGAAAGGTACCTAGCAGCTTCAATAAATGAAGAACTTACCAGAGAATAGGATGCAAGAATACAAAGAGCAGAAAGATATTTTAAAACAAAGACAAGAATTTTAGTAGAGGAATAAAATACACTAGAAAAGGTTGAAATATAGATTTACAAAAAGTTTGGCTTTTAGTGACTATTTTATACATATGTCAGAGTTTTACACTAGGTCATTGAAGGAAGAAACAAAGCAAATGAGATTTTTCGAATACATTATGAAATAAGATGTGAAGAACAAGAAAAATAGCTAGAAGTGTATGACAATTTGATTTGTATCAAAGAGAACATAACAATAAACAAACATGAACTTGTCCAATTATTCTAAGTATATTAACATTCATTAATAATATTTTTTACTATCATCTTATCAGTTAAAAATTTTTTTTTTAACTCGAAATCTATATATCTAATATATATGTATATATATATACATATATATATATATAAATGGTAAATTAAACCAATGTAAATAGTTTTTTAACATTTATATAATACATAACCTATAGAATAAGTCGAATTAAAGAAGTAACTTATTCAGGTATATATTTGAACACGTAATAGTTAATAATTTTCCGTATTGAACTAACTTCACTTCGTATATAAATTAATACAGTAGGTGATTTGTTTTTTTACGTCGACGTTAAAATGTTCCACACATGTTGCACTTTGTAAATAAATGGCGAACTTTCACAAATAAAATCTAAATTTTAGAGTGCTTTTGAATTAAAATATCACTTCTTAGCATGTTAATACCGATATGGCGATCGTGAAGATATTCAAGTACCGAAAAACACCTATGAGCGATTTGAAATAGGCGGGTATCCACATCATCTCTTTTAATTTCCACCATGAGATATAAGAATCGGTGGAGACCACTGCTATTGGTGGAATCCTGAGGTGTATACCTAAGCAGTCCGTCCCTAACAAGATAACTGACTTGTCTTGAATACACTATATGTGGTAATGTATCTAGATAGAATGTACAGTGAACATTGAATACTGGTTACAGTAATTTCCTGCTTTAACTCAGTTATTATATACGTCTAATATATAAGTATACTTATATATATACTTACATAAGTATGTACATGATATGCTTGCATAATTTATAATTTGCAATGTCGCTTTTATATTAGAATTTAAAAGAAAGCAATCGTTAATTTCTAACGTCAAAAACTATAAGAAAAGTCATTACTGCCTGTATTACTTTCAATAGCTGTGCATATTTCCAACATTTGATAATACGTTCAAGTCACCAATAATAATTTAATAATATAAATAAAATCTTAGTAAAGACAGAAAGACAAATAAATCCTTTTTGTTGTGTTATTTAGCAATAACAATACATATAAATGTACCAATTTGGTAAATTTATATTTAATTTATAGTAAAACTACAGAAAAATAATATTCTATAACTTGTGGTATAGTTTATTAATATTTTTTTGACAAGCTATGTTGAAGGTAATTTTGATGGAGCCTGAAGGTTGATATATGTATAACCCCTTTCCACATTAATTTTCGTATTCTGTATACGTATTTCGACAAATAATTTGTTATCATTAGCAGATAATTAAACAATATCGCACCTGGAACACTACGGTAAAATACCCGTATGAAAGAAATTCCTCGCACGATCTGTACCGTTGAAAGCCAAAACGTACACAAAACGCACACAGTAGTGTGCGTTTTGGCCTTCAGCGGTAAAGTTTTACAGATGCGACACTGTTTAACCATCTGCTGATGATGACAACTTACTTGTCGAAATACGTATACAGAATACGAAAATTAATGTGGAAAACGATTATATATGAACCTTCAGTGATTAAAGCTATGTTATCCAATAAATCAAAACATTAAATAATCAAACAAATATTAATATTTTAGGAAATTATAACCATATTTTCGGAAAGATTTACAAAAATATATTAAACATGTTCAAATTATGTACCCCATTACTGGTTTTGTATGAGAGAAACTACAAGAGTTTTCTACCTAATGATGAAACTAAAAAAAACTATAATTTTATTTTTCAACATAATACTTTATCCAACAAAGAAAATGGTTTATGTTCCTCTTCAAAATAGGCATTGGTCTCCTCTTTAAATTGGTTATTGTCTATAAAATGATGTGCTCTGGGGTGCCTTTTAAAATTTCTAACTAAAACAACGTCGAACGTAGCCAAATATGGATTATATGATGGGCGGTCAAGTTGAAAAAAAAGAGTTGCAGTCGTAGAGAATGAGTTGTTGCCTCGTGAACTCGTTTAATATCAGAAAAAAGGGAACATAAACCTAGATGATTTTGATCATTAAAAGTACGTATGATGATAATTTGGTAACGCATTAGTTGTTATCGTAGTCTCCTTTGAAATGTATTCATCAAGAGTAACTCTTACTTTGTCCTAAAAGACGTTGGACGCAAGTTTTTTAGTTGAAACTTGTATGCGAGCTTTTTTGGGGACAAAGAACCCTAATGGACCTATTGCATAGACTTGAATTTTGTTTCAAAATTCCAGTAATAGGTGGTCCAGTTGAAAAAAAAGAGTTGCAGTTGGGAGGATGAGTTGCTGCCTCGTGAACTCGTTTAACTCATTTTGATCATTAACAATACGTATGATGATAATTTGGTAACGTATTAGTTGTTATCGTAGCCCCCTTTGAAATGTTTTCATCAAGAGTAACTCCTCTTTTGTCCTAAAAGATAGTGGCCATAAGAGCCTTCTTGGGGACGCAGAATTCTAGTAGACCCTTTGACTAGAATTTTGTTTTTGAATTCACGTAACATATCCAAGTCTCATTGTCTATTACTATTTTAGCGAAAAGGCTAATGTCTGTATTCAGAAATGCCACAAATTTTAGAAATTTGTCTCCTAAGCAGTTTTTCTTCAGAAGTCAACAATCGTGGAACCCATCTTGTCAACTTTACTCGTGCCTAATTTATTGTGTAAAATTATTAACACGCTTGGTTCAGACTTATTTAGGGCTTTGGCAATGGTAAATACTTTCAAACGACGGTATTCGAGAACTACTCTTTCAACATTTAGGCAAACATCGGGATTGGTTACGTTCGACAGCATTCTGCTGCTTGTGTCATCTTCAATGGATTACGACCCCACTGAAATTGTTTCAAATAATACTTTACTTAACTAAAATATGACGCGTGATGTCTCCACAGACAGAAATCATGCTTTAGTGATGATCTAATTTCGCAAAATTGATTTTTCGTTGCGAAACACGTTATAAAGCACAAGATAATGAATGAATTAAGGTCAAATTTAAGACATAGGTAGAAAGATGATACTATTGAAAGTTGCTAAGCAACGCACAATTAATTGTTTCTATTATGGCTTAGTAGATTTTTTCTAGTTCTCCTTGTAATTTGAAGAAATATGGCCATTTTGCTTTTATTGCATACGCATGCTGAATTGGAGGAGCGCATACGAGTTGTACTAATTTTTGTGGACCTGTCTAAAACATTTAATTGTATTAATTATTACTTTTTCCCATAAAATGAAGTGATTATTAGCATCTAGTGTGGTTCAGAAATAGTTTCGTTCGTGTCCAAATAATCTTTACATGTAAACATGTAAACCCGTTTCCTGAATTCATATGCAAATTCGGCGCCTATAAATTGTGGAATACCTTTAGGATTAGGTTTAAGTTCTGTTTTGTTTGTACTTGATACTTCATGATTTCTTTTTGTTTCCACGTTTAAATGATAAGTTACGGTGTTAATATTTTACATCTGTCGAAGAAGCGTTTGAAGTGTTCAGAAATAACGCTGAACTATTGAAGAAAACATTTTGAATGCAACAATGTAACATTTTTTTTTATAATACGTTTGGCATATTTGGTCCAATATTATAATGAACTTGGTGTATTCCTTCTTTAAAGAAACTTTCTTGTTTAAAAAATACCGGGGTACTATAACCCTGTTATTTTTTAAAGGAGGAAGTTTCTTTGTGCTTCTTTGTGAAAAGAAATATGCATTAGAAGGTTGTATCGAGTCTGCTCTCGAATATCTTGACTTTTGACTTGTGATAATAACACTTTCGACAATTCACAAGCCATAGTCGATGGTTTAGATTTTGGCAGTGTTCATTTTTCAAGTGAACGTAATTACTTTAACTATTGAAACACTAGTTTTTTGCCTATAAGTACATATATATATATATATATGGTTAATGATACCCAGGTCCATGAAACGTTAAGAAGCTTTAAAATAAAATGACATCTGGTTCTGATGGCATTTCTGGCTTGCAGATTTGTCTGTCTACGCCGACTAATAACTGTATTTAACTTTGCATTATCTACTGGAATATTTCTGGATACGTGGACGACAGCCAAAGTCGGTCCCATATTGAAGAATCGTTCTTCTTTTGATACGAAAAGCTATATATTATATATCTCGTGTTGGGACCCAATTATCTACTTTCCAGCATGTTTTTTTTGGAGAAGTGTTCTATCACTTCAAGCTTAATGTGATTCAACCAATTCGTTTCCAACGTTTTTGACTCCAGAGGACAAGTAGATATGTCGTTTACATTGACATATTGAATGCCTTCAATTGCATAGGACATGGGATTCTTTTTGGAAAACTAGATCCATTCGGATTTAATCGTCAATTTCAATGGTTTTTCTCTTCCTACCTAGATAGCAGAACAACCTAATATTGTATATTATAACCAACATAAGTCATCGACTTACCATACTAAGTTGAAAGTGCCACAGGATATAAACTTGCCTTCACTTTTTTAAACATTTTGATAAACGAACTTTTGGATTTAATTGACTGTAATGAACTGGCTTTTGTCGATGATTTTAAAATTTTTTTACTTATAAATTCCACTGACAATTGTGATTTTTTACAACTTCAGTTCAACAAAATAACCTGGCGCTGTGAGTATAACAATTTGTGAATTGCGAAACCCTGTAATAAGAGGATGCAGATATTTATCTACAACTATAAGTTTAACGCATCAATATTTGAACATTCTTGTTCAGTAAAGAACTTGAGCCTTTATTCTGTTTGTAATTTTGCTTTCGCAGGACATAGAAACTTCGCTATACCTGCCACTATCAAATTATTGGGATTTATAATTTTTGTACTTACGTATGTCCCGGGCTTGAGTATACAAAGTTTTATTTGGAATCTATACTATAATCGCATAACTTAAGCATTGATTCCATTATGAAGAAATTTCTTTACTTTACGGCTAAGAGGGTTTATCCTCCGAGAGGAATCGAATTCGTCTTCTTACTCAACTAGTTTGAAATGGGCTTCGTTCAAGCTAGGCAGCAATTCACAAGTTTTAAATTTCTTTTTTAACATAATTCATAATAAGATTGATTGTTCTGAGTTATTGATTCATCTGCATTTTTTATTACTATGTTTTGATTTGAAACAAAATGACGATTTTTAATGTTATACTTCGCCCATATAATACTTTTTTGAATTATGTTTGTAAATTAATTTAAATATAATCCGGTTTTAGATACATAAATTAATAATTTTTTTTTGTTTTCGTCACGTACGGCCAGACTATAATATACAAATGGTTATTATTTTCCTAGGACGAACGCCTTTCTGTACGTAAAACCCTTTCCTGGAATATGCTCGGTAATTTCTAACTAATTCACCTTTAATATTATTTCCATTTTAACTAATCTTTAAATACAATTAGATATTCAAACATTAATCGTTTCTTCGCACAGAATATACGTTTGTATATTATATTTGACACAATTAATTCGTGCTAATTTTGGGTGCGTGTAATTCTAATTGCTTAGTTCAAATATGACTAGTTCCCTTGCTCTTTACTTTAAGAATTCTTTCCTAACAGCCCCGATTGAAAGAAAAAACTCTACTTTAGCCACGATCGAGGATAGTATTTTTTATACGATAAAACACGTGCTCGTTCTGTGAGTGAAGTTTTTACCGTAGCCTTACATGTAATGGTGTCCAAAGATTTATTTCGTGACCGCAAAATATATGCACACGTGTACCCACAAACAAGTACCACGTATCGTTCGATACATGTTTTTGTTATAATACATACATATTTTATTCTACAGCTTTTTATTACTCGATTCATTTTTATTACAGCATTTGAAATTACTATATTTTATTAATTATTTTTATTTCAATATATTCAAGAATTTGTTTGATTTAAATTAGAAAATAAAATTTTAAAGGCGTCTTTCTTTTTAGCTTGACACATGTCTTGGACTTTTGATGCTCATCACAAACTATTATTAATTATTAACTCCTACAACTTCTTCTTTCATTTGCATTTATTGCAGCGCTTAAGCTAGTCGGGCACGCGTTCGTAATAAATTTAGTAACCACCACGTGCGAATATTAATTAATATTATTACTTATTAAATTAGCTAAGGACGAAAGAATCTGTCCCCTTAACCCCCATAACACATAAATCAAAGGTAGGAGGCAATTTTTATAACTCTATCTCTAGAATAAACAGTTATACTTGTAACTTCCCTCCGCGTTACGGTGATCGGTTGTTGTAAGTACGTATCTACGTATTGATGATCAGATGTGAGTGAAATGAATACCAACAATCGACAATGTATAAAATAAACAAAAATAAATAATTTTAAAATTACTGAAACACTTACCTTGCTTATATTTAGCTATTTATTATGTAACGTGAAGTAGATAGCTTTGGGGAAACGTTTACATCATTAAGTATGTTTCAACATTCGTCTCGGTCAACAATGTTTCGCTGTGATGAAAAAATGTTCTTATAACTTGAGCAAGACCGTTCAATAACTACTGATGTAAGATGCGCATAATTAAAATAATCTTTAAAATAGACAATAGATCTATGAGCGCCATCCCATATTTGTCTTAGTCTGGTAAAACTAAAATCTTTGTTCATAATACTTTCAAAAACACTCATATTTTTATGGCACTATTAACAGATAGCAGTGAGTGTACATCGTTCCCTATTTGCGACAATGCAGAATTTTTCTATTGCGTCAAATAATCCTTTATAATTGTTGTGAAGAGTTTTTAAATCTGTTTCAACGGAAGTACTTTGAAATCTTATCTGACTTTGTTTAGTGGGCACAGCTTAGTCACGATTGAATTGCAGAATCACAGGTTTAATTGTTGGAAATACTAGAATAATAAAAAAACCAATAGATTGACTGTAGTGGGTCGGGAATACGGGGGCACCGTCTATAGAATTCTCGAATTCGTTTGGGAGATTTAAGAAGCACTTTTTTAGAATTTGCTATTAATGCATTCATGTTTAGAAAATATTCTTTAATAGTTTGTGCCACAAGATGTAAAGTATGAACTTTACATGTCACATGTAAAAGTCGCCGACAGTTTTCTTTAAAAGATCGGCTTACAGAACACACTGTTGCGGCATCATCACTCATAAACATCAAGAGCTGATTGGTTCAAAGTTCAAATTTTTGCAGTGTATCCAGCTACTCTCGTAATCGCTTCACCCGTACATTTTTTTAACCTTTTGCTATCTAGTCAAATTAGAAATGTAGGTTTAAGAGATTCCAGTACATATATATTTATATTTATAATAGAATTTTTTACGATCTGTCGTCTGATCAACGCATAACCACAGGCGTTACTACAGTTTTGATTCTATTTTCGATTTCTTCGTATAGATATGGTAGATAGTTATACAACGTTGTCCAAGAGCTTCCAGTTGGAACTGCATTTATGCCAATACAGTAAACCGCACGTTGTGATCATAAAAACTAAATCTCACACGCATTCAGTCGTTCGTGGCACTCGTTTTTTTATTTCTTTGCTTTTTACTGTGAACATGTTCTTTACATCCGTGATTGTCCCAGCATATCGGCGATTTATCGCAAATTTTAGATATTGTCGTAAAATCATTATAAAATAAATCAGGAAATTCACTGATATATTTCTGGTCGCTTTTTTCCCTTTCGCACTTTCGACATACTTAATTATATATTTATATAAGACGTAAAACAAATAACAACTCCATGCCGGGTGCCGATAATAACTAATAGCATAATGATATGCATAGGCATTGATCGGGATGATCGACAATTGACGGAAATATTCGCTTCACAAGTTCGAATTTATTAATGTGTATGTATGTAGGCACGTGGACACATACGTATTTCATATAGCAGATCCTGAGCTATCGGGCCGGGGCAAATGACAAACGTAGCTATAAGTCCCTCATGTAAAGAACGTGTAGGCTACTTACCAATATAGTCATTTTACGTCATTAACCACAACTCTTTTGTACAAACTGTAAATATGGCAAGAACTTATTTGCAATAAATTTAGATGTTAATTTTTACGTTTTGTAATTTTTTTTGTGTTATACTACGACTTAATATTTTCGTGTTTTCGTGGGTATATTATTATTTTGTTTGTTTTATATTATTTTTGTCTTGAGTATGAATCAGTTAGTGTAGTATGCTCTAATTTAACTTTTAATTTTTGTGGTTAATTTGGATTCTTTGTAATCTGCTGGACAATAAAAGTTACTTTTATTATTATTATTACTGTTTTGTTGTAGATTTCACTCACTTTATCAGCCTAACGTCGGGAAATTTTCCATTCAACACATATATCTATGGGTTTGAACTCGGACTGTTCATGGCTGATACTGATATACCACTGAACTTCACAAATAGTAAATTAATATAAGCTCTGTGAAGCTTTATATCTTAGGAGTATTATTATTAATATCTTTGTATTTGAACGCAAATGAAATTAAGCTTTCGTCTATTGTGTATCTTCTGAAATCTTCTGACGATTGAGCAAGTATCATAGTTAGAATAACAGTCTTTTTTGCAGTAGGATACATATATCTGGATTGAGATTACATTCTTTAAAGCTCCCATAGAGTTGTTTAGGAATTACTTCCGTGGTAGGAATTATAATTAGTATAATTTTGACCTGCGTTTGATATCATAGTTGCTGTATTTCTTCTGTTAGAGGAATATATTTATTGCGTTTCTCTATATGTTTTTGCTGAAGGCTATGAGTGTTAGGTATATCTATGAGTTAGTGTAATGTCTGGTTTATTATGGTTTACTTTGAATATTTCTGTTCCAGTATAATTTAATTTTCGAATTTTCTAAAACTGTTTGTGGTTCATATTTGTACCACGTGTCACCTGTATCTATTAATTTATATTATCTCTACGTACTACTTAATAGATATCGCCATGTCACGTTATGTATTCTATTTGTACTGAGTTCGTATATGTTCAATTGTTTCTGATGTATTGTCTGTATATGTCTACCACGTCATTTTGTTTTATGATATATTTACTACAGTTTCTAATTTCTTCGTAAATATTTCCAATTTTTATTTATTCGTGTTTGCATTATTTGATAAGGATGTGTTCCTTGTATTACTTTGTTTTTCTGGTTTTATACTGTATTCTTATTGGTCATTGACATGTTCCTCTGGACTGAAATTTATATTACTGAGATTTAGTGATGTGATTTTGTTGTTTGTTTCCATTATTATTTTGTGAAGGCTATTTCTCATGATTGGAAAGAATATTCTGAGGCTGTTCACTTGTTTTTAGTGCGAATTTTTTATATCTATATCAATGAAGGCTCTGCGTCCTTCTTCTCTGGGAAATATAAGCCGTTCTACGTAGAATTGGTGCGTATGATATTTTGTGGTTATTGTTCTGGCAAGTATAATGAGGGGGCCTAACTCTCTGTCTGGCCATTTTATGAGACTGAATGAGTAAATCAGAAGTGGGATTGCATATGTGTTGATTGCTTTAGTTTTATTTTAATGTTTAACTGAGCTTTAAAAATCCTATATAATCGCTTTTACAATTTTTCTCGAATTTGTGTTTTAATTACTGTATGATTCATAAAAGAATTTTATGCTGTGCCTAGATATTTATATGTTTCTTCTTGTTCCTTCTATTACACCTGTTTCTATACTATAATATAACCTTCATGTTGTATTTTATCTTTAATTATGAAGCATGCTTTGCAATTATCTTATTCCAATATTATTTTGATGTCAGAACTAAAGATTTTTATTGTGTCTAGTAATGAGTAAAATTGTTCGTCTGTGCTTGCGTATGTTTTTAAATTATAATGTTGTATTTTATCGTTGATTATGAAGGATGTTCAATAAAACTTTATTTTGAGTTGGAGCTGAAGATTTTTATTATATCTAGTAATGAGAGAAGTTGTTGGTTTGTGTCTGCATACGTTTTTAAACTATTCATCTATAGAAGGTGATTTATACGTTTTATATTTCGATTATGGGAGTTTATTCTATAATATGTTTAATAAAACCAAAGAGCTCTTAATACATCTCTTTTAAATATACTCTCAATGCTCCTTCGTTGTAGCATCTTCTTGAAGCTTCAGGAGTTCATTTATTCAGCAGTTTCGAAGAATTAAATTGCACAGTTCACATGAGAGACCTTCTTATAAAAACATGCCTTTAGATATAAGGAATATTTAGAGAATAGTTTCGTTTGACAACGTGTTTATAACTTGAATGTTTTATAAGAAAATATTTCTGAAATGAAGTATTTAAATCTAAAATTTTCATGTGAATAACTTAAAAAAATATTTAAATAGAAGCACGTCTATCAATTTCCATGTCTGTATTCGTGATAACATTATGCGATTATAACAATGACATAGTATAGACGATAATTTTCACAGTACTTCTGTACAACGCGAATATCGTTATACGGATTTCTATCAGTCGCAATACAATGGGGCAATAGACGTAATTATGTAATCATGAGGTAACGAGACGTTTCTTTTCTAAAGAGTCAGTAGCCGAAGGAGCGACGTTGACCGTCTCCGGTTCTAACGAGAAACAGATGAATTTAACTGTAAAATGCGATTGAAGAAGGCAAATTTCGAATTCTCTACGGTCTATACACATTACTTGTTTACCACTGTTGCTCGTTGTGAGAGGAAAATTATGGGCAAGATCCTCATCATACCGGTCTCGGCATATTGTAATATTGAGTGAGCAGCGCAACGGTACCTGTACCACAACGTTCTCACGCTTATCAGGACTCGTTTTGTGTCGAGATATTATTTTTGTTTCAAGACAAAAATGAATATAAAAAATTTCGTTGCGGCATAAAAACCGTATCCTTTATTAGAAATAAGAATAATAATATCAATAGTTGCTTTATCGTTTCGCTAGATCATGTGTATAGGTTTGCATTCAGTTTCTCATAGATAAATCTCTCCAAATGTAAAAATTTTAAATTTATCGATCCTAATAAGCAATTTTGGAGTAAAGATATTAATTGCCTGTAGCGCTCGGAATAATCGCCGCTAAATTTATATGGTTAAGGTAAATGTGTTTCCGTAAATGTAATTAATTACCCATTAACGACTGTATTTGCACGAGTACAGGTGAATTTTTGTGTGTAGTACTATTCGATCTAATATATTCGTACCGCGTTTTGTTACTATACGAAGTGTGGCAATTAAAAAATGAGTCTAGTGTAAGGAATAAACTTATATTTAACTTTTATCCTCTTCAACACACTCTCTTCAACCATCTATATACCGCTGCATACGTATTTTTCGTTGTTCAAAACAATGCTGTAGTTCATCAGTTGTCAGCGTCTTCAAGAGCTCTGCCGTTTTGGCTTTTACGTGTTCAACAGACTGAAAATGTGTTCCTTTAATGCACTTTTCACTTGGGAACAAGTAAAAGTCACATGATGCGAGATCTGGCGAATGCGGAGGATGATCAAGCACAGCAATGCGCTTGCCCCCTAAAAGCTGCTTCGCATATAGGTCATTGTGAACCTCGCGCTTTATCCTAGTGTAGAATCCACGAGTCGTTCTTCCACAAATCCAGTCTTTTCTTCCTCACTCTTTCTCTCAGCTTGATTAGGATTCTTTGTAGACTGCAGATCTGATTAACGGTTCGACTCTTAGACTCCCAGTCAGTCATGATAGCACCCATGACATCTAAAAAATGATTAGCATTGCCTTCGATTTCGATTTGCTCATTAGTACTTTTTTCTGTGTTGGCGATCCGGCAGCTTTACAGTGCATCGATCGATGCTTTGTTTCGGGTCATACTGGAAAATCCAAATCATCTCATATGATGGTTTTTGTGAGCAAGTCTGGTTCTTCTGTGAGTCGTTCCATGATATTAGAGCAAATGTTTATCCGAATGTCTGAGTTCCTGAGTGAGGTTTTTTGACATCATTTTTGCACAAATTTTAGCCATGTTTAATTCATCATGTAAAACGTGTCTTACTATTTTTTTGTTAATGTTTACCATATCGGTAATCATCCGAATGATCAGACGTCGGTCATTCATTCATTAATTTTCTGAACGTTTCAGTTCTTGCAGTCGACCAGGACGTTCATCATCTTCGCCCCCTTCCCGACATTCAGAAAACTATCTTGTGCCATTCAAAAATTCGCGCACGTAACAAAACAGTGTCACCAAACACATCCTTTAACATTTGTTAACATTCTGTTGGCGATTTTATGACAAGGAGTTTCAGGTTAATTCGCTGCTAGATTTTTATGTCAACGAATATCACGGCACTACTAAGTAACAGTGTTCTCTACAATTAAAGTTCGAAAGTAAACTAAAGCAGGCAGAGACGAAACTAAGAGTTGTTGCTTGAAAAGTATCAAGGTCATTAACATTCCAATTGCAACCTCGCTCGATGCGGCTGCGCGATGGAAGGAGCACAATCTCGATATGTAATTGATATACTTCATATTGCAAATGGCACTAAATTAGATTAGACTAGTAAACTACCTGTTTTTATAAGAAAACGCATTTTAGTCAAAATTAATTTAGAAAACAAAATAGAGACTGAAAAATACGGAAGGCGCCGATAATACTATCATAAACAACAACAAACCAAAATTCATGACTTTACTATTTTCGAGCTTTTTAATGTTGTATTTTTCAAAGAGTTTGTTTTGATTTCCTGAAGACAAACTCTTTGGAAAATACAACATTAAACAGCCCGAAAACAAATCGAAAATACAAATAATATTTTGATCAATAAAGATAAATGAAACCCTATCCACAATAATCTATTCTGTATATGTATTTCGACAACTAAGTTCTTATCATCAGTAGATAATGAATCACACCGTCGCATTCGCGGTAAAGCTCGCACAGAAACAAGTCTGTACTAGACTTTAATCGTCAAGTGTAAGATTGGCTTTTACCAAAATTGCATCAAACACATAACGAAAAAAAAACAGTCTATACAAGAAAAAATTCCATTGTGGAGGGTACATATGCAAGACAAATATGAGGGTAGTTTGACAAGTAGTGAAAATGGAAAAGAAAAACGAATTTTTTAAATACAAAATAATTTTTATTTTTCAATATATTCTCCTAAAAGAGCAATTCATTTATTCCAACGGTGCTCCAATGCACTTATGCCATCTCTAAAATGCGATTCCGGATGCAAAATACTCATTTTCGAAGATGATAAGCTTGTCGTTAGACGAAAATTTCTTTCCACCTAGTATCTTGGTGAAACAGAATCTTTTTCTTTGCCATTCCTGGCCGTTTAGCACGAATCTCAACATTTAATTTTTGTAGAAGTTCTGCATAATATTGTCCGTTTATTGTGGCACCTTTCTGAAGGTAATCAATGAGCAAAATGCCCTTTGAATCCCAAAAAATTGATGCCATCACCTTGTTTGCCGATAAAGTGGTTATCGCTTACTTTGGAGGTGCAGAACCACGTTCTAACCATTGTTTCGACTGTTGTTTAGTTTCAGGTGTACTGTAGTGTATCCAAGTTTTATCGCAAGTAACAAATCGCCTACAAAAATCAACCGGATTCCGCTTATAAAGGTCCAAACACTCATTGGAAATGCGCAAACGAGTGAACCTTTGATCAGTCGTAAGCAGTCGCGGCACCCATCTTGCCGAAAGCTTGGAAAGGCCCAATTCTTTCGTTAAAATGTGGTGTACGCGTTCTGTTGAAATCTTTACTATGTCTGCTATCCCTCTCACTTTGAGTCGTCGATCTTGCGTAATAATATTATGGATTTTTATAATCATTTCCTTAGAAGTCACGATTTTGGGTGCTTCAGAGCGCGCTTCATAAACACAGCTTGTTCTACCACGTTTAAATTTATTTACCCTTCTACTTATTGTGGCGGATGATGGAGCAGATTCACCTAATGTTTCCCGTAACACATCTTTTATTTCGGTAACTTTCATACCCTTAATTACGAAGTATTTAATCACCGCACGATACTCTGCTTTTTCCATTTTAACAAAACGACGTGTTGCTTCTTTTTCAATCAGCTGTCAAAAATAAACTAATCAACCGATTTATCTAAATATCGGAATGTAAACATATAAATAGGCAACCTAAATTACAGTGCATTTGTTTTACCAATTAGAGCGCCACCTATGTGTCATTCTTACTACTTATCAAACTATCCTCGCAAAACAATATCGACGTAAAACAATTTATGAACACAAATACAGCTTGAATAGCAACAAAATAAACGCAACAGCTTTATCTAAACAAGCTTTGGAAGAAAAGCGTGAATATAAAAGACTGCTCATTGTTTCTCATTATTCTTTTAAAATTTTTTAGTAATTTTGAAACTTCAAAACAGGTCATTTTTGTTGATAACTTATAACATTAGATTATACATATTTGATATACTAAAATTAATGAAGAAAAATTAAAATTTGGATTGTGATTCATTTAGAATTTATTCCTAATTATTTTTCAGTTATTCTTTTCAGTATTATAATATTTTTTTGCAGAATAATTCCAATAATATTGCATACAATAATATATATTTTACTCATAATATCTGATATAGTTAACAGTATGGTAGCTTAATACTAATCAGATACTACTCTTTTGTACGTGCATCGTAAATAGGTTACAACGATTATCAATTTCTTATTGCATGTTGAATACTAGTTGTAAATATATACAACAAAAAGGTCTGCGATTTCAAGTAATGATTTCAAACGTATGACCTACGATGCTTATTTTCTTTTAGCATGGAACCGTATCCCCAAAAGTTTTAAATTTCAATCTCGAATCTTACACATTTTCACTTATTTGTTCGTCGCTGGGTTTTCCGTCCGAGTCTTCCCCCCAATTCCGATCCCACTGACGACGTCGGTAACCGTAGGGTGGGAGGACATTCCCGTTTTCTCTCAAGCGACACTATTATATTTCATTTCAGTAGCCCAGCAACCTGATGGGTGCGCTTGGGTCGTTACTATGACAACCCGAGCATGCCCTCTGAAACTCGATTCATTTTTCAGGCTGCCGCGCCGTGGATTTCAAATTTTCATCGGAGCCAGACGTGCATCTATGTGTGTAAGAGGAAAGTTTGTTTTTATTTCTCTTCTTTTCGTTTTAGGTCCCTTCTGTTCCGTTTTATTTTCTTATTTTTCCTCTATCCATATAACGGAGTATTTGTGGAGGACTCTCCGGGGTGATATATCTCTGGTCTATTTAATAAGACGGAGGGAATTTCCTTGGCGAGTTGGAAGAAAAATAGAGAAAAAGCAACTTGAGATATTCTTCACATATTATGTGCTTAAAGATCTACGACTAGTTTTGTTATAAACTTGAATGCAAACAATGAATTTATGCGAAAATTTTCTTTATTTTTGCGATTTTTCGTTTATTATTATTTTGTGTTTGCGTTCATATTTATGTTTATAATTTTATTAATAATTGAATACTTTCCATTAAATTTCATCTAATATAATTTAAACTGTTGCTTTTTATAACGTGATTGTCAGTATTACAATAATGCAATGATTCTTCAATTTTATTGTTTTTTTGTATTTTTACCAGGTGTACCGGAAAGTTATTACCAGTTTTTCTAACAGATGTCGCTAGGCTTAAGTATATGATATTATGATTTAACACATATGTCATTTTATTCTACTAACACCATGCTTTAAAGCCATACGTGTTTATATTTTGCGAAAGAAACACTGTCATAGATTTATACCTCTTTGAAAATGTCGAGTTTCGTGTCTGCAAAAGTGCATTCTTTTCTTATTTAATCAAAAGGGAAAAGCCGCTAAAAGTCATCGCTTGCTGGTAGAAACTTACGATGAGCATGCCCCAATCATAAAAATATGTGTGGCGTGGTTTCGACAATTTAGAAGGGGTGATTTAGATGTGCAAGACCGAAAAAAAAATGTGGTAGACCGAAAAAGTGTGAAGATGCGAAACTGTAGGAGTTATTGGATGAAGACCCAACTCGAAACAATTGGCGGAAGCGTTAAATACGGCCCAAAAAACGATTAGCGTCCGATTACGAGCAATGGGAAAAATATAAAAGGTGGGAAAATGGGTGCCACGTCAATTTAATAGCAGTTAGTTTTTTTTTACGAAAACCGGTAATGACTTTCCGGTACACCTGATAATACCATATGATCGAGTACTTTTACCCTCTAGAAGGCTATCAAATATATTCGTCAAATATATTTGGCAGAATGAGTAATATAAGTGACATTAAAACACTTGGTATAGTTTCACAAAATATATTTTTAAATATACTTCACTATGTACAATATTACCCCTTTTGCTGTTTTTTATATTTTCCTGATGATGCCGTAAGGCGAAATATATATAAAAAATTTTGTAATTAGGTCCAGTGGGTCTCCTCGACCGAGGAGCGTCGTTAAGATTAAAATCACCAACACGGAATTTTGAAATTCTTGTAAAGCACTACAATCGTAAACTTGATGAAACTTTAGAGTAAAACTTCGTCTTCCATTTTCGACTTTTTTCAAAATTTCAACAATCAACAGAATTGTTCAATTTTTTGCAAAGGTGAAGCTGTAGCTATCAGTTCTCATGAATGAATAAATGAATTAACGCCATCTTTTGCAAAAATCATCACGGCTTTTTCAGCAGTCAATTCAAAATTTTACCTAAAGTAAAATCAACTTTTAATAACAACTATCATTATTGAAATCTAATTTTAAAATAATTTTTGAATAAATTACCTGGGTATATATTGAAAGTCTTCATTCATGCGTTAATTTGCTTTGAAGAGGTAGGCGCAAAGAAACTAAATAGATTCGAACTAAATATATTCGAACAAATTACACACAGGTTTTATACATTCAATGTAACTAATAAAGTAGATCGAAGTCTCTTCATTTACATAAAATCAGAAATAAACTTTCTCTGTTTGTCTGTTTTCCAAATTGAAATTAATAAAATTTGGTTCCGTGCGTTGGTCGCGGATACCATAAAATAGGAGGGCACCTACGTTCGACGGGAGAAATCCAGATGGATCCGTGGTGGCCATAAAACCCAAATCCAATAACTTTAAATATAATCTAATAATCAGTTGAAAAATATTCATAGGCCAGTAATTATAGGTGTAGCATAGAACCGTCTATTATAAAGAAGCAGAGGCGGCCACGAAAAACAGAAGAACATCGGGCAGCCTGCCATTATATTATACATGAGAATAGTATTAAGAAGACCGTAGAATGGTGACTGTGTTTCCATTGAATTGTAAAACTGAAACAGAGAGTCATAACTTTTATATTATTGTTTCTACGAGTATACGATTATAAATTTTTCTTAATTAAGAGAGGTCAATAAATGCACTTTTAAATATAAAATAAATTGAAGGAAAGTAGTAGAGGACGCAGTTGTTTACACGTCCATAGTTAAACCATTTGTATTTAGTTAGAATTTTTTATAGTTGAAATTATTTAATGTAATTTAAGTCGTTGCAATATAATTTTTTATATGCATGGTACGTATCATGAAAGGTACTACATACACCCTTTAGCGTCAGAAAAGACCATCAGCAACAATCGCAAGAGTTTTTTTGCGCTTAAAATGCATTACGACGAGTTCTAATAACAATAATTAATTCATAGAAACTTACAAATATACATTTATGTATGTATACTATATTTATTATAAAAAATAGTATGAAATTACACATATTTTTAATTTATTTAATAATAATACAGTGAATTAGTTTTATATTAGCAATTCTTTAATAAATTACACAAAAAGATTTATATTTTCACAATAAAAATATGCAATGTTCCTTTAACTCAGTTGTTAGTTTTAAATTCTTATACAGGAGTTATTAAATTAATAGAAAGTCAATTAGCAAATGAACTTCATTAAAGTGCCAATCATTGTATCCGTTGCTCTAAGTAGCAATTATAAAAATTCAAGAATAGAATCTATGTATATATATATATAAATGAATGTTTGTCCTTTATAGAATCGTAAACTATGCATTTGATCATGTGATGATCTTTAGCAAAGTTGTTGTGCATGAGCCCACGAAGGTTTCTAAGCTGGTACGACCAATTTTCGACATATGGCGCCACTGCCAGTCGAATTGGAAATTTGCAAAACAATTATTGGATAATGGAAATGGGCGAATGCAAATTGATGAATCTACGCAATGTATCACCTTGTCAGCAAACTTCTGTAAGATCACAGAAAGCATAGACGAATTGGTGCAAAAAGTTTTCCCAAACATTGTACAGAATTACAAAAATCATCAGTGACTCAGTACGCGTGCTATATTAGCGGCCAAAAACATCGACGTCAATACCATCAACTTCACCATTCAGAATGGAATACCCGGCGAAACGACAACATATAAGTCCATCGATACTGTGGTGAATCAAGACGAAGTTGTCAACTATCCAATTCTCGAATTCTCGAATTCGCTTGATTTGCCAGGCATACCACCCACGTTCTTACATTGAAAATTGGCGTACCCATCATTCTTATTCGAAACATAAATCCACCACGACTTTGCAACGGAACCAGACTCTCGGTCAAGAAAATGATGAACAATGTTATCGAGGCAACAATATTGTCTGGAAAATTCAAAGGTGTAGACGTACTGTTGCCACGTATCCCAATGATGCCGACAGATATGCCATTCGAATTCAAACGTTTGCAGTTCGCGGTACGACTCGCTTTCGCAATGACTATCAACAAAGCACAAGGAGAATCGTTGCAAGGATTAAATTTGGAGAATCCATGCTTCTCACATGGGTAGCTCTATGTGGCCTTCTCACGCGTCGGAAAACCTTCTGATTTATTTGTTTACGCACCAGATGGAAAAACAAGAAATATTGTGTATCCCACAGTACTTCAACAAATATCCAATTGAAACGAAACGCTGCAATGTCACAATTTTTTCAAAATGAACAAAATCAATAAAATGACTCAAAATGAATTGAATGTTTGTGTAATGTCTTTCTTTCAAATTTATTTTAGTTGGTGACGTAGCAACGCGCGCAGGGTACAGCTAGTAAATAATATTGTTTGCATTCAAATTAAAAATATATGGAAAATATGAAAGAAAACGTCGTTTGGTTTCCAAGTATAAATAATTTAATTTGTTAATAATATTCAAATAGGAACAGCTTCATTTTTTTTAATTAACAACTTGCACGAATAGTATGTTTATAATATTGTGGAAGTCTATAATTTATAACAAGTAATTTAGTATTACTAAATCTATTAGATTCTAATATGGGGAGTATTTTCTGAATTTATAAAGCGTGATGACACGCCAGGGAAAAATGAATACTTTGCGACATGTTAACAGTTCAGTTTAATGTTAATGTATAGCTTGTGGAAAAAGTAATGCCCGTCCTTGGTCACGAGTAAATATCAATGATACACGTACAGTTGGCTTCATATAAATCGAGTCCAGCAAATATTTCATAGTGTCACTAATAATACTTACCTTGTAAATCTGAGTAATAAATGGTAAAAATTATACAAAATTTGATGATTTAAGTATTTGTTTTAACAAGTCATGCCTAGTCAATTAATTCAAATTGTAAACATCTGTATGTTTAATAAATTAGAAAGTAATTCATCAACACGAGTGGCTGTCACTTTAATGTTAATGGGTGTACGGTATTTGCAAAAAAAGTAGTGGGAACAGGAATGAACTCTGAGCTCAAAAAAGGTAGTAAAACCAGAATTTCGACATTAAATGAAGACATTCCACTAATAAATAGCTTAAGGATAAATTCTTTTGCTATAGCCAAAGGATATGGTATAATAACAGGTTTCAGGAATCTCGTGCAATCATATGTTAAAGGTTGAAAGAATCCGAGTTAAAAAATAGAGTAGCTGCGAATAAACCACAAAAACATATACAAGTCAGACTGTTTTTTTCTTTAAATTTTACTCTTTATAATTTTGAATTGAATTTTGAAATAAATAATTTTGACGGACGAAAAAGCGATTTAATCATCAAAAATATCGAAAATGAAATTATATTAACCGGATAAGATATTTTGACCAAAATTATGTGACTAAAACTTCTGGGCGTTTTTTAGTGATGAGGTATGGATGAGCTCACGTGGCATTGGTGTGTACTGGAGAATTGACGGGAGATTTAATGCGCAAAATTATAACAGTATGCTAGAAGATATAATGCTGTTTTCGGTCTGATATCTTTATCCAGAAAATAATTTTATTTACTAGTTATCCGGTATATAGAGCAAATACTATGACTAATTAGTTTTCAAACAATAACATCGAAATTCAGCTTTGGCCTGCCAATAGTCCGCATTTATTATAAGTCCTATAGAAAGTAGATAAGGTACAGTTATTAAAGAATTTACAAGAGCAAAGCTACAAATCTCCGAATGGTTGTGGAACATTGTGCATGAGACAAGTATTAGTTCTGATATTTTAATTAATTTATTAATAAATTCAATGTCAGGTAGACTTCAACAATTTGTTGATGAAAATGGAGTTACAAATGGTATTGTGTGTTTCCTTTTTATGTTAAGAATGGCTTTCATATCTACTAAAAAATAGTATGGATTGATAACAAAACTGAACACCTGAAAATTAGATTTTTGTAATAGGAAATAAGCTGAAGCAGATATCAATAACTTTATGAGCAAATATTTGCTAAGTAATTAATCAGAATGTATGAATATATGTTACTAAAGTTGTATTCTTTCTTTTCTTCAAAAGTATACCGTAATGAATTTGAATAGAAATTATAAAGGTATTTTACTTAGTTTTATCTACTTCTCATGTTGAGAAAGAAGAAAGCGACCAAACAGAATTTTATTTTATCAAATTTTGTGTGCCGCAAGAAAGTTTATGTTCTATTCTCTTTATACATCGTATTTAAAAATAACAAGATTGAGTAATACAAGTGTCGACTGATGATACAGTTGTGCTGGCATTCCATATGGATGCAAATTCCTTAGACTAATCTCAATAAGGTTTAGGAGTGCCTGATTACGATAAGTAGTTATAAGTCGACAATGAAGATACATACATATGTCTAGTTTGCCGATTTACGTTGCTATATATATATATATATATATATATATATATATATATATATATATTTATATGTATATGTTTAACAGGTTGCCATTATAGTGGACTGAAAAACCCAGAGTTCCAAGAGAAGATTAAATTAATCAAATATTGAACTGTATGTTCTGCTTTGTGCCTGTATATGTTTACACCACGCTTACACACATTACATATACACCTACATACACACACATACCAAATCAATCATAGACAATGACGTTACCTCCTTATTTGTATTATAATTGATGGTAAAATAAAGCTTCTTATTATTATTATTATTATTATTATTATTATTATAATATATTTACGAAGGGCAAATATTTTCGCCCAGCTGCAATAAATGGACAATATTCATTATAAAACGCAATATTTTCACACAAATTTGAGTTATTTGTAGTATTTTCATTGTTTGAAGGAACTATGTAATCCGACGTTTTGGCAATTATTCTATTGTAGAATAAGTACTTGAGAACACATATATTTTCCAAATAATTAAATAAAAAATAAGTTCGACCAAAAGCAACCCTACTCAGGGCTATCCTAATGATGACAGTAGGAAAATTGCTGAAACTTCAGATTACATAAATTCTTCTTCTCTAACAATAACTTGCTAACATCGCTATTTTTTTAACAAATTCAAACTAAGCTCCTACTTGTTATCTTGGTCCTAGTTATTATGTTCTTAACGGCGCTATGTTCTACGTATAACGTGATAGCCTCTTTCTTTTAGTGAATAAAGTGATCAAACAGTTTAGTGTAAATTTCGACAATTACCTCAATTTACTTAAGTGGTTCTCTCACTGGAGTAATATTAGGCATGGTTATATTCTTAGCACACTAAAAAATTTTAGCAGATTGCGGTTTCACCAGGAGTTAAAAATGAACTTCTTTCTGAATTATAAATATTTTAAAATAAATTCATTTAATTACGAAAACATACTCAATTCGATGCAATAGTTTCTTAGCGATCGTTCATAATTTTCAGTTGTCCAGTATATTATTGCTTATAATTTAAAATAAAAATAATTACGGTTAATATGTAGAATAGTACGCTGGGTTAAGTTCAACGTAAGTTCAAGCCTATACTGTAGTCGGCGACTCGGTATATTAGTTGCTTTATAATTATGAAGCGTATACACTTTGTTGTGTTACTTACGGCAATAACGAAGTACCAGACCATTTTATGCTACAAATTTGTCTATGAAATGAATGACGATAAGTATTTGGAAGAAACGGCTCCTGCCTCAGACGATGATTTTTTACATTGTACGATCATATTCAGATGGTAAGAGTTTGGTAAAGAAAATTTCGGCTTGCAAGATGATCTGAGGTCACCCCTTCCATTACTTCGAGCATGTGTGTCAGCGGAGGCATGTACGTTTTTGAGAAATAGAAAGATGCCTGGGCATTGATACTCCGGCAATTCATGCCATTCTACACGAATTTCTTCAACTGAAGATTTGTTAATTTTGGATACCCCAGAACTTAATCGACGATGCATTTCAAGGGGACGCGAAATTTTCAGGAAATTAGAAATTGTACATCTCGTTATGTTAATAATGTTTTGAATAGGTACCGAAAGCTGGTTTTGTTATTATGACGTAGTGAATAAAGCACAAAACAAAGTATGACTGTTTGAAGAGGAGAGTACATCAGTGTCTGTACGAAAACCTCGACTCATTAGTAAGGAAATGGAGGTCGTTTTGTTTACCGTGAAAGGAATTTTGGAGCTTGTGGGTACTATAAATACTAAAGACAGTCACTGCAAAGTGGTACACAAAGAAGTGCTTGTCCAAAGATGTTGAAACACTAAAAAATATTGGTCCTCGTTCAAGACTACGCGCCAAATTTTTCTACTACAAAATTCCTCCGGCTTACCACTCCAATGTGGGTATGTAGCGAACACCGGACTGACGATATTGGGGCGTCTACTTTACAGCTCAGATCTCACTCCATGTACATACTTCTATCCTATTTATCTACGTGAAGAATAATTCGAAAGGGAGACAGCTTTCCATTGTGCCTTGTTTTCAAAAAAAAACCGTAGGAGTATAAAATGTGGGAAAAACTTTTAAAAGATTGAAACCTGAAGTTCTACTGTATTTCATTTTTATCGAAATTATTTTTACAAGATCTATAGCGGGTAATATATTCGTACGAACGAATTCGAAAATTCACAGACAATTACAGAAAGTGCGTGTTCTGGAACAAGAAAAAAACTTACGATATCCGACAGATTTTAAACTTTAATATATGAAAGTCGTAGTAATCGTAGTAATAAATTATCAATTAAGAGATATTTGTAACAGTGTTTTGTGATTATTTATATATAAATGATAGTTATTTAGTTGTACTTATTGTTAATAAAAAGTTAAAGAAAGCTTCTGTTATTCTACATTTCACTTACTGTCGTCAAAGAATAATCCCGAGAAATACTTTAAAATTATTAACTTGCTCTTGAACATTTAGTGATTTGGTCTATACTTACAAAGAATCATATACATACTTTAGGTAGGTTAATTTGTAAAAACTATGTTTCTTTTTTGTTAAAGCAAAAAGTTTTTATTAAAGTTATTATTACAGATATTTAGTTAGAGTTATTTTTGTAAAGTTAAAATACTTACGCCTGCAAATGTTTTCACCTCTTGCTTCTTTTTTTCCTAGCTATAAATCAGAACGTGGCTTTGTTTTGCGTTAATCTTTTTCACGCCAATTCTACACGTTTTCTAAAGTTACTTATTACCCTGTTGGGGGTTCACACTTAACGAAATGGATGCAATGTTTATTATTATCTCCAAGTATGAAACGTATTTAGGCCTAAGTTAAAACAGATTAATATTACCTTAGAAAAATGATATGCGAAGTAGTATACATTCCTTCCAGTACTTATTTTTTAAAAGTTATCTACTTCTTCACAGATCAATGGTAATCGAAAGCAAAATTAAGAATGCCGGTCTGAAACTAAAACAGATGAACGCTGGACAACATTGTGGGCGTGTCCGTGTTTTTATGAATGATGTACAGCGTTCGTTTAATATCTTTCGAGAATTTTTAGTCGTTTTTTTACATCTCTGGAGCAGCAACAATAAACCAAACACCATTATGTTCTTGCTTTCGTACACATTAACAATATATGGTAGAAAAAATACTAGCAAAAACTATGATTTTATTTTTCAAGTCGCGTTAATTACTATTTATGTAAGAGAAGGTAACACAATCATTAATTTCTAAATCAAAAACAATGTAAAATTGACATGTCAATATAAAATATTGCATTTGGAAGTTTCTCATTTTATTGTTTGATATTTAGGCATATTTATTATTAAAATCTTGATTAGCGGTCATGCGAAATTTCTCTCGAACGAAAAAGATTTTTAACACCCTAATATTGATTAATTAACTTATTTTAAATGTACTTGTATTGTTTTATTTTGTGTGACAATGCATGTTACAATTATAACAGGTTTTCCAATAGGTACATAACAATTTTGTCCTTTTAATACGAACGCATCCTTGAACGTTTTTCATGATCTGTCAACCACAAAACGTCAGTCGAGTGAACATATTTATTAATTGAATTTGAAATTATTAAAAATTACTACTGCAATTCGGTGGTCGCAACTTTAAGAGCGCTGACTTCAATTTGCGGTTGTAATAATCGTCCCACCAGACTGGCTGTGTGTGCTATAGAGGACAAATTCGAGTCAAAGTATTCATTATTGGATGTTCCTGTGTCAGTGAGATAACGCGCTGTGCAAAGTATTGAAAATGTCGCAGCTCTAAGTGTTTGAGTTCAAAATGAGTAAAATTAGTCGACTCCACACCGTTCACAGGAATTGGGTATCTCTAAAACCAAATTGTGGCGAATTTTACATAAAACTCTTCGCTTACACTCTTACAGGATCAAACTGGTTCAAGAACTGAAGCCTCTTAATCATTTGAAGCACCGAAACTTTTCCTAATGGCCTCTGTTAAAGTTTGAAGAAAATCCTGAATTTCATGGAAAAATCATCTTCGGCGATGAAGCTCATTTTTACCTTAATGGCTTTGTCCATAAGCAAAATATGTATTACTGGAGAGCAACAAACCCACATGTCCTTCAAGAGATTCCACTATAACCACAAAAGGTGACCGTGTGGTGTTGATTTCATGCCGGAGGTGTGATTAGATCATATTTTTCGTCGGTTCGCCATGTTACGGTCAATGGAGTTCGCTGTCGTGCCATGCCGGAAGATAATTTTTGGCCAGAATTGGATGGATTTGGCATCAGTGATTTATGATTCCAACAATATGGTGCTACATGTCATACAGCGGGTCAAACAATTGATCTATTGAAAGGGAAGTTAGGTAACGGTGTAACCTCGAGTGCCCTCCTCACTTATGCGATTTAACGTCGTTGGATTTCTTTTTATAGGGTTACGTTAAGTCGCTAGTTTATGCCAGCAAGCCAACAACGTTAGAGGAGCTCAGGAATAATATTGAACGCGAAATTGCCAAGGTTTCGACCGCTATGTATGAAAGAGTGATGAAAAATTAGCTCCAAAGAATCGATCGCTGCAAACGTGCTCGCGATGGTCATATGAACGAGATCGAATTCATAGTTAAGTGTAACATATGTACTGCACCTGGAATAAATTTCAGCCCAATATCCCAATTATTCTGTGTTTTATTTAAATACAAAATTGTTATGCTCTTATTGAGAAACCCAATACAATATATAAAGTTTAGTTTAATAGTTATCAATCAGAATTGTTTTACGTTTTTTATTTTTAAAATAAAAAATCGTAAAACTGAAGCATCAATATAAAGTATTTAGAAGTTTCACACTCATACAGGATACCAACGTATTGCATGATACTTTGGTAAGTTTGTTATTAAAATAAAATGTTGAATTGTCATAAAAATTATTTTCGCATGAAAAATATCTTTAACACATTAATATTGATCAATTAACTGATTCATTTTGTATTTTACTTATTAAATTTTATAACTTTATGTTATACAACAGTATTACTATTATGCAATATATAAATTTATTTTGATAGTAGCAAACAGTATTCTTTTGTGTGTTATTGCAGTCTTCTTTTGTGCAGCAAAAGTACTCTAAGCCGAGTTCATTTTTAAACATTAATAATTGACACTACAGAACGTTACAATGTATGTATTTTTTAATTTTGGATTAAAAAAATATCGTATTCTTTGTTATATTGTTGCAGTCTTAATATTACACCATTATTATCAAGGTACAATTTGATAAAAATACCCATACAACCATATATCATCGTCATCATTATCGTCATTGTTGTTCAATTCTCAGAAAATTTAATTGATTAGGTGAATTAGTTCTCTTTTCCTTTGGTTTTAATAATAAATATATCAACGTACATATGCTATTACATAATGATAAAAATAAAATACATAGAAATAGGAATGCAATAAATAAATAATAACGACACTATAAACACTTTAGAAATTACAGAATACATAAAATTATATTTCTAAATTAACTATATTATAGCTTACAATTCATGATAAAAATAATTTTTATTGCAGAATAATGCTGGTAGCGAAAGATCTTAATCTGCACAACGTGGATGAAATAATTACTCATAGCCATAACTAATGCCTCCTGTAATTGGCGACAAGATGAATTATTAGTATTATGAATAAAAATATTCAAACGGAAGAGTCTGTTTCATAAAGCGTCTATAAAAAGCCTCATTTCCTTTGGTACAACCCCACCCCCTTCTTAAATCACTGCGTTGCTCTAAATATGAAAAATATATTTTTCTAAATATTTTTTTATCCAAATTCACACGAAACTATCGTGTGAATTTTAGAAAACTACTAGATTTTAAAGGTACTTTATTTTTAAATGGTCTATGTACATAGTTGCAGTATTGATATGACAGAGTGAAAGTTTTTAATAATATCTAAGAAGTGTGACTTTTTTGGAAAATAAGACCCTAGGAAAATGTTTTATCTAACAATGAAACAAAAGACCTTCGACTTTTTAATAATAACTAGTAAGACCAACAGAATTCTTTTTATTCTGAATGAATAAAGTTTTGCTGAAGTTGAGGTTAAGGGAGATTACGTATTGAGGTTAAGGGAGATTACGTATTTCTCAACGTAATCTCTCTTAACCTCAACTTCTGCAAAACTTAACTTTGACGCATTTGCGCCGCCTTTTTTGCAACGACGTTGTTCATTCAGAAAAAAAATAATTCTGTTGCTCTTCAAAATAGGCGCCTATCACTTCTTTCAATAGGTTATCGAATGCAAAATGACGTCTCCTAACGTGTTTTTTCAAATGTTTAAATAAAAGAAAACTGATGGAGCCAAAATCCGGACTGTATGATGGGTAAACAAATTCACGGAGTACAGGTCGTACTTTGGTTGTCTTGTGGATCGCGCATTGTCATGAAGTAGGTGGATTTCCTTGTGACACAAACCTGGGCGTTTTTAGTTAAAGGTCGTACTTAATTTTCTTGAGGTGTTACTGTAGTTAGCTGCTTTATAATAGTCACCCTTGGCACGTAGTGAACATCAATAACTCCTTGGTTCTAAAATATAGTGGCCATGAGCTTTCTAACAGGAGATTGTATGCGGGAGTTTTTTGGAAGGTGGAGAACTTTATCCTTCACCTCCACTATACACATATAGACGGTACAATTAATTATTTCGCTCTTTAGTAGTATCTCGAAAAATATATGTATCTTTAAAATTCCACCATACTGAAAGCATAACCTACATCCGATGAATATCTACTTTCAATGACATTTGAAACGAATATTCAAATCGGTGTCAAGATCGTTTTCACAACACAATATTGTTAACTATTTAACTCTCATCACTGGTTATCTGCCTCTTTAAAAATTATCATTTTTCTCACGTTTAATCGGAGATGTTTATACGTCCCACTATGTGAACATATATGAGTAAAAGAGTAAAATTTGACGAATATGCACCCTTTGATCGTCTTTAGTTTTTTATGAATAATGAGAAGAAGTAAAAGAATATTTGCCTGATCATGATAGAAACAACAAATATCGCGTGCTGACCTATGTGCCAAATTTTACTTCGACTCCCTCACTATTTTATGCTTTTTAAAATATTTCGCAACAAAAAAATGAGTTTTATAAGATTAGAACATCGCAATGTCGTCAAATATTTAACAAAGCCACAGAATTCTCTTAAAATTATTCACGAATTACACTGTATGGGAACGAGGCTCTGTCATATTTTTAAGTGAAATTTTGGGTGAAACAGTTTCGTTAGGTCATGAATGCATTGAAGACGATCCAAGAAGCGGAAATCTTTCGGACGCAACCAATGTCGATGTTCCTACGAAAGTTGAAACAATGGTTCTCGTAGATCATTTGAAAGCTTCCGCCATTGATAAAGTAATAAATATATCTGAACCAAGCATTTTTACTATTCTTCATGATGCTCTAAACATTAAAGTTACAGCAAAATAGGTTGCAAGATTGTTGACTTCCAAACAAAAACTGCTTAGGCAACAAATTTCTCAAAATAAATTGGCATTTTTAGGTGCAGATGCTGACTTTTCCTCTAAGATAGTGACAGGCGGTGAGATTTGGGTGCGTCACTATAATTTAAAAACAAAATTAGAATCAATGTATTAGGTCCATAAAAGTTCTCCACCTTTCAAAAACATTATGACAATACGAGACCACACATCTTTGGATCTTCAATAGAATTTGCTACCACATCTACCATACTCACCACACCTTGCACCTTCAGAGTTTCACTTGTTCCATTGTCATCAAAACTCCTTGCGTGGTGTAATGTTCGATCATATTGTGAATAAGTACATTGTAAAATATTGCACCGATAAAGGTATGTCTTTCTATAAACGAGAAATTATGAAACTCACCAAAAGAGGTAGGAACGAGCGTCAGTTTACGAAAAATTTACGACGATGGTGCTTTCTCAGAAGGTTAAGGCTCTCTCAGTTTTATGACAAAATAGAGGCATTGGTCCAGCTAAACATATGATACACGTCATAAGAGATTATGCTAACCATCCGTCATTTAAGCGTTCATGACCATATGAAAAGCCAGAATACGTCAGTAAGTTCTATTTTTAGATTGCCCATGTGCCGTTATATTTGAAACTTCTTGAATAGTGTAACTTCCACTCAGAAGAGACTGTGAATTATGATAGAACCTTGTAAAGTTTTTCGTCGCTTTTCTGTGAAAAACTTTTGACTTTTGCTTGATTTTTCCAACATGATAGTAGAATTTATGCTGCCAAATTCTAATTAGCAATATTTTTCCAAGAGAATGTAGAAATATAAAGACGTATGGAGCTGCGTTTATGTTTGGCCATTATAAATGTTAGCTAAACTGCTGTCTGTTACTTGTTCTTTATTATCTGACCCAATATCTTCTAAATATTCTTATTAAACATTTTTCCTAGGTTTAAACTATATTTTAATACAAAAATAAATTTATAACAAACATGAATTTTTTTTAATTGTATAAAATGTTTATGATAATACTATTTATATTATTTTTTTAAAATAATGTAATGGTAATTTATTTATTGATCTTTTATTTAAATTTGTGGATGTTATATAAGTCCTAAATAAATTTATAATAATGCACATTAATCCTTAAACAGGGGTTGTATTCACATCAATTAGAATGATAACCTAATAAATTTAAATCGCCATCTAGCGTAATTCTCATGGTTTAACATTCACCGTCTAAGAAATCACGGGCGATACTGGCCCCAGATGACGAATTCGCCTAAAAACTCCCAACAGTATTTTTTCTCTAATTCCTGTCATATTTGGTCTGACTTCATTATTCATTTCAGTTAATAATCTCTGTGGGACCTCGAGCTTTGCATCTTAAATTCTGGGCCACATTAAGCGATTAGAAATTCATAACTGGGAGCGGAAACTCTTTAGACTGGGGAAACTCGACTGGAACAGTTACGTTTTTAATATTCCACTCTTAGTATTCCGTGGCGTTGTTATCGCATTTTGTTTGCTCATTTAATTATAAAAGATATTGTTGTTGTTGGTTATCTGTGCCGGATTCTTTTTAATGTATTCGTAAAATAAAATGAATAGTTTTTTTATTCAAATTAAAATATGCTGTTATTTTTTAAAAAGTGTAGTAAATAAAATGTTACTGATCGCCTTTGATACGTGGGTTGTCTTCTAAGTTTTGCATATAAAACTGGAGTAAAACAGTAGATAGCTTTTAAAGAATTGATTGTTTTTCGAAGTATTCTTCACGAAGATTGATGCACATTTGCATGCGCTCGAACCAACTATGGAAGTAGTTGTTTTTTGAAGGCATCGACTGCTTCATTTGTCGCCTGGAATCTTTGACCACGCAGTCCGTTCTTGATTTTCGGAAAGGTAAAGAAATCGTTGGGAGTTAAGTCCGGACTGTACGGAAGATGATCCAACAATTTGACGGTTTTTTGCGTTAAAAATTCAATTGTCTTGCGCGCTGTGTGCGAACTTGCATTGTTTTAGAAGAGGATGATTCGTCCTTCGGGTTTTTTTTCCTCGAAGCTCAGCGACGACTTGCGACAAACAAGTGGTTCCATGCCAATTGGCAGTAACAATTTTTTGATCTTGTAGAAGAATTGCTGCCACATATCCTGCTTTCGAGATAAATGTCGCGACCATCTTTTTGGAGTCACTTCGAAAACGTATGACTTGTCAGCTTTTGTTCATCTTGGAACACCCAAACAGACGACTGGCGTTTATTTTCTGGCTCGTATGAATAAATCCAAGATTCATTACCACTGACAATATTGTACACTTTTAGAGTTTCTGGCGTTGAAGAGATCTAGAGTTTTTTGACACTAGTTCATCCTAGCTCCTCTTCTTCTTCGATCAACAGATGCGGTATCCAAGGGGAAACTAATTTTTTTACACAAATCTTTATGCGCAATTTCTTGAATTTAGATCTCTCCCGTTTTTGGTTTGATGAACCTGTTCTTGGATCGTTGCTAAGGCTAATCCGTCCACGTAAGTCTACAATTGATTAATAAAAACACTTGCATATTGATGGACTAAATGTAATGAGTTACGAGGGGAATACGTTGAAAATAAATAAGTGTTTGTGAATAAATCCCAGATTTATTACCACTGACCATATTGTACACGTTTAAAGTTTTCGGCGTTGAAGCGGTCTAGAGCTTTTTGACATCAATCATTAGCTCCTTTCTGTGTTTCGATCAACAGATGCGGTATAATTGTTTTACACACAATTATTTATGCAAAATTTCTTGAATTGTGGCCTCTGAAATCTCCAATAATACTTCAATGCGGCGATATGTTGCATGTCGGTTTTCGCTGATGATCTTGTGCACAGAATTGACGTTTTCCTGAGTGACTGCCGTTTTTTGGTGAACCTGCTCTTGTCGCTAAGACTAATCCATCCACGTAAGTCTACAATTGATGAATAAAAAAGCTTGAATATTGGTGGATTAAATGTAATGAGTTATGAGGAGAATACGTTGCAAATAAATAAGTGCTTGTTAAAAAGCTTGTGTGTTCTTGTCTAGGCTCACTAATGATGATGTTTAGTTTAACCATTTGTGACTGATTATGAGGAAATACTGATAAATTGGTTTCAATAGAAATTCCGATCTTGGACATAATTTTTAATCTAAAGGGTGTTTCAAATTTCGCTGAATGCAAGTTATGAGTACATAATTTGCATTCACTTTCAAAAACTTTTTATTAGTAATTGAAGTATCAGTTATGATATTTATACGCGAAAAACAATATCAGCCAAGTGGCTTCCTCTTGCAGCTCCACAGACGTCCACTCTTTTGTTAAAATTTTCAATAACATTTTGACATAATTGAGGCTCTATCTCATCAATGACACTAATAATTTCATCTTTCAAAGCAGGAATTTATTGTGGATTGTTTTTATAAACCTGACTTTTCACATAACCCCAAAGGAAATAGTCTAACGGTGTCAAATCACATGATCTCGGTGGCCAATTAACATCAGAGTTTCTTGAGATTACGCGTCCAGGAAATTTTTCTCTCAATAAATCAACTGATTCGTGTACAAAGTGAGGTGTAGCGCCATCCTGTTGAAACCACATATCCTATAGATCAATATTCATTAATTCAGGCCACAAAAATTCGGTTATCAGCCGACGATATCGATCACCATTGACAGTTACAGCTTCACCAGCAGCATTTTCAAAGAAATAGGGTCCAATTAAACCACCTGACCATGATGCACACCAAACAGTAACTCGTTTAGGATGCATAGGTTTCTCATGAATAATTCGTGGATTTTGCTCACCCCAGATACGACAATTTTGTTTATTAACATATCCACCAATTTCAAAATGTGCCTCATCGGAAAACATTATTATTTGAGAAAAATCAGCTGCGTGTTCATTGATGAAATTGACAAATGAACGAAGTTCTAAATGATTTAATGGCCTCAGTTCCTGTATTATTTTAACTTTATATGCCTTCAGAGCTAAATCCTTGTGTAAAATATGCCATGTAGTTGATCCACTAAGTCCAAGTTGTTGTGAACGTCGTCTAATGGACGTTTCAGGATCTTCAGCAACACTTTCACGAACCAAACCAATATTTTATTTTGAACGATCACTACGATTGTATTTTTCACTTTTTTGTTCTTCCACGGAACCGGTCTCCTGAAATTTTTTAATAATTCGACCAATAGAGCTTTCAGATGGACGATTACGTAAACCATAAATTGGTTAAAAACTCTTTTCACAGAACGCTGACTTTCATAAAATAATTCAACAATTTGAATGCGTTGTTGTTTGAACTTTGATTGATTAATTTGCTAATATCTTTAATTTACAGTATTCTTCAAGACCTTTGATAAGTTTCGTAATTTTAGACGCCTGAAATCTTTTGAAAATTTGAAATTCGAGAAAAAATTGAAAAAATTACAAACATGAAATTAAGTTAACCAATTCATTATAAGTTTTTTGTAGCATATTGAGCTTCTCATAATGGCTCAGCGTTTACATTTCATTAAATATTTTCCAATTAAATTGTCTCAAAGTCCAAAAAAAATTAAAATATTATTACGTACTTTGAATTCTTGCGCTTCGTTAAATCAACCTCTTGGATGAAAAATTCTTTTAATTAATCTATACGGGATTATATATCAGCATAATTAGTCGGTACGAATAATATTTTCGTTTTATATTCATTTAGAAATTATTATAGGTAGAAACTTAAAATTTAATTGCAAGTTCCTGCATTATTACATTCCTAAAAATAAAAATATAAAAAAGATCTTATTTCAGTTTTCTTTCTTTTCATTTTAAATTTAAACAAGCTCTCACAAACAAAGCGCCCTTCGATTTTTCCTTGCCGCGAAAGTTTTCTCGTTCCTTTTGTTCAACAATTTTCATTTCTCCTTTTTCCATTCTTTACGGACATGTTATTCTGCCGATGGCACTCAAAGCTTCAAGTGTGTGCATTTGTTCGAGAATATTTTGCTTGCTCATTCACCCCGCTCACCCTGCCTACTTCCGACCACGTTTGCCGAAGTTTTCTTTTTCTTACAATTTCGCCTCTTTTTCTTCTACTTCGTCTTCTATTTCCACTTGTATTTCTTCTTACGACGTAGAGAAAAGGCTGAGCTGACGTCACGAAAATCAATTTTCCTCGGAATTTTCTGCGCCAATCAGGAGAGCCGGATAAAGAAATAGCTGGAGGTGATGGCCGAATATATTTTCTATTTGCACATTGTGTCGTATGTGCTCGGCGCTATTGTGCGTTTCAGCGAGACCTTCGCGAATATATTCTTTACGAATAAAAAATATTTTATCCACGGCGCATTCGATGTTGAACTAAAATATTTGTTTAATGTTCAAGATACGCTATTTTTCCAAGAAAAAGTGTTATTATTTTCGACAAGGAAAATAATATTTCTGGTATATCCTATAAAAAACTATTTTTGAATTCGGTTTTAATAATCCAGAACGTAAGGATGCACTCAATTATGAGATACAAGTAAAATATTTCCATACACTCTCAATTTGTATTAGAATAACATGTATGCGCATATATGAGGAACATTCTCTTAATGTTCATTCTATTGACACTAGAAAAAAAAGTAATATTTTATTTTGAAAATTCTTATAAAATTTTTTTTTAATAGATAAATATAAGGATAACTACAGCTGGAGATGATCAGATCTTTGCTTTCTTAGTTAGAGATTGCGCCAAAGTTTTCGCTGCACTTTTGACCAAGATATTTAATCTTCCACTAAAAACACCTATATTTCTAGTTGTTTAGAAAGTGACAAGGGTCTTACTTTATTATTTTAGTCTAAAAACTGGTTATATCTCAATTATTTCCAACTATTATCACGTAGCCATATTATCCAACTTTGTTAAAATTTTTGAAATAAATTTATTCGAAAGTTGGTCCTTCAATTTGATTTGTCATCTCATCTAATCAACATGGGTACATGCAGAACAGACCTACTGTGACAAATCTGACAACGGTTTGCCGAGGGATTGGATTCGCGGAGTCAAATAGATGCAATTTACACCGATTTTTTTAAGGCATTACATGGACCACGGAATTATTTCGTTCAAAATCAAAGCTTCCGGATTCAGTGATTACCTTTGTTCATGATCTCAAATCATGCAAGCCTTTGTCCAAACCAAGACATTTTTGTTTGTGAGTAAGGTAATAGATTATTGAATATATGAGTTTCAGGCCCAATGGCCTGGCAATATTTATATTTCACACCCAGCTTAGTCCGATGGTTTGAACGAGAAGTCCTTAAGTTAATCTCGAAGTGCAACGTTGTTATTAAAGGAGATATCTCGAAAGTTTTCTTAGCGGCTTCAAACGCATTAACTTTTGCGTCGAGCTCGAACTAGAACTCGGAAATGCTATTTTTTGACATTCCATTCTCTTCAATTAAAAAATAAAATAATATTTACACAAATTCACAAATTCTAAAACTGTTCAATACAAGAGAAATACAGCATTAAAATATGTTTAATGACATGGACATTGCAACACCAAGAAGAGGTGCGAATTTTTTAACCAAACCTGCCAGAAACCTATAGCTAGTCAAAGATAATTATAATTTAAAAGAAAAAGAACGAAAGATTAACACAATTTAATTTAATTTTTAATAATGTGTTCACTTTTCGTGGTATTAACTTCAGTAGGTGGTCGACGTCCTCTTGGGGTATGATGCCCGAAGCAACCTGACATTCATGCCGGGTATCCTCTAGTGTTTGCGGGGGATTGGCTAAGTTCATCAGTTTTCTTTCCATAATATTCCATATGTGTTCGAATGGTGAGGTCGAGAGATTTGGGTGGTCGATTTAGAGAAACGTTGTTGGAAAAGCGTGTCTTCGAGCTTCTGAAGATATGGAAATATATGTGGTTCCATCATCTCATTAACGTACTGCTCGGCGTGCATATTACCTGGGGTGAATACCAACCGAGACCTACTCCCATATGCTACAGCACTCCATACTATACCTCCCATGGCTTGGTGCAAACGCCTTTCAACAGAATATTGAATATCACGACGTTCCTCACATCTTCGTCTGAAAATCAAGATTCATCACTGAACACCACCCTATGCCATTCCATGTTCCAGTGCATTAGCAACGTTGCTGTCGCTGTTGAGCCGTAAGTAGTAACACAAGATGTAGTCGATAGGATTCCACCCCAAAATCTCTGATTCGGTGATAAACGCTTTGAATGGTCACAAAACGAACTTCATTAACTAACCGTAGATCAATAATTGATCTGGTTCTAAAGAACTAGTCTCTTACTGCTACTAGGCGTAGGTGGTGGTCCTGCATCCCATTGGTTCGTCTTCGGCCCTAAGCTCCTCTTATCCCTCCCTGGTTCATGACTAGTAATAGCGTATGATGGTAGGTTTGCTCTGGATAAAGCGATATGCAGTTTTGCTGAACGAAAAGCCAGCTTGGCTCAAGCTAACAATTCGATCTCTATTGAATTCCCTCAATTGACTAAAATTTCTTCGTTGCCGCACTCTAGATATAACCAAATCTTTAAAATATCTCAAACAAGATCTGATTCTTCGCAACAAAATTGTAATCAATTATTATCTTTGAATAGTTATATGTTTCTGCAAAGTCTAGTCCAAAAATTTGCATTTCTTAGCGCTGCAACTTTCATGTTATCTAGTATAAATTTGACGTATGCCTAACAATATTTTCAATATAGAATGATTGTGCATTCTATAAACCAAAAGCGCTACAACGTTATGCATCTACTTAATATTATAATTATCTGTTGCTTTTACGTGTCCATGAAATGTGATATTGTGTACATGCAAATCTATTTTCTTTAAAAAAAATCAAATTATTTTTAGTCTAAAGGCACTCATTGCAGTATTTAAATAGCATAGAAAAACTCGAATTAATCACCTTCTTCTTCCGTTTGTTAGAGCTTAAATAATTTCGATTAATTACTTCAAAACTAATTCGCATTTTTTCCAAATTCCGGGCGTTTTAAATAAAAGAGACTGTGTAGTGGAGATGCAGACTGCTTTAAAGAAAGAACCTGAGAACACACTACAAATGCATGACACGAACACACACACACACACACACACGCGCGCGCAAACACATACAGATACTTTTTTGAACAACGCACTTGTTCGATAGGTGCGCTTAGTTAGCGTGAGATTCTTTTTCATTTAATAGAACCATATTACGGACGCGATTGCACGACCATTGTTGCGAAGATGCATCATCACTCTGTCGATTAAATCCCTATAATATACCGTTAAAGTTACCTTCTAAGATGACCTTGCCTTGATTTGTTGCGAGAGAGCGGCGATGACGCCCTCTGAGGTTAATTGAAATGAAATGTGTAAGAAAAATTTAGTCACAGAACTAAGGCATTACATCATAAGAAAGAAATCTTTTTGGAATGGAAATTTTGAATCTACACCAATATATACATACAGCTACAATGATAAACGATTTTTGAAAGTTAAATGTAATTATTTTACTTCAGGCTATACACTACAAAAATTAACCGCTTAAACAATTGCTCATTTTTAAATTTTATACCGTGTCTTGAAAAGAGAGACGAATTTCTGAACAAACTACAGTGACTTTCATTGGTTGAAAGTCGGACAAAATTACACAGTGCAAATTGTATCATTCATCGTATTTGTCTTTATTCTACAATATTACCTTAACATCTATAAATATATTTTATCAACTTTAAAACATGTAATGTGTGTTTTTTAAGCTGCATGATAACTATCGATATCGATAACTATGGTTTGACAGCTGATAATGTCAAACTGTGTTGGCATTTCTGTTCAGTAAGGTTTGGCAAGTCATCATGAGTCGTTTAATGCCAGAAAAACGCTTCCAAATTGTGGAAATTTGCTTTGAAAGAAATAAATCTGTTCGCGAAGTTCATAGAGCACTTCGTTCATTTTACGGTCAAAATAATCAGCCTAGTGAGCAAGCAATTCGTGCAGTTATTGATCGTTTTCGCACTAATTTTACTCTTCTCGATTGAAAACCATCAACGAGACAAATAAATGTGCGTACCGAAGAGAATATTGCTGCTGTAGCGCGAGTATTGAAGAAGACACCGACATGTCGTTTCATCGTCGTTCTCAACTTGTTGCCCTTTGTCCTTCGATTACATGGAAAATTTTACGAAGAGAAGAATTGTGTTTAGTGATGAAGCTCATTTCTGGTTAAATGGCTACGTCAATAAGCAAAATTGCCGTGTTCAGAGCGAAGACAATCCTCAAGCCGTTAACGAATCACCATTACATCCATTAAAATTGACTGTTTGGTGCAGTTTAGGCGTTGGCGGCATCGTCGGTCTTTATTTCTTTCGAAATGAGGAAGGAGCTGCGGTTACGGTGAATAGCGAACGGTATCGAGCCATGCTGACTGAATTTTTGTTTCCAAAAATGAATGTTGGAACCAAATGTCGTCGATGTTTAGCTGCATAGACGACATTTGGTTCTAACAAGACGGCGCAGCTTGCCATACAGTCGCTTAACAATCGATTTATTGCAAAATCAATTTGGTGACAACTTTCCAGAAGTGGTCCTGTTCACTGGCCCCCTCGTTCGTGCGATTTAACGCCTCTGGATTACTTTTTATGAGGCTATGTTAAGTCACTGTTTTATGCCGACAAACCAGCAACTCTTGAAGCATTGGAAGCCAATATTCAAGCCACCATTGACGCCATACGGCCAGATTTATTGGAAAAAGTACAATTTTACTGATCGAATGGACCATGTAACTCGTAGCCGCGGCGGACATATGCCGGGAAACATATTTAAAAAATAAATGCCGCGAAATTATCTACCAGATTATAATAAAAAAACTTCATTCCAACAATATTTCTGTCTTGCATTATCATTTTAAGTTCTCAAGCTTTCAAAAAAACATATCGGTTCTTGTAAAACCTAGGAATAATAAATTGTATACGTACATATTAAATAAGTAAATTGTAAAAGTAGTAATAATAATTATATTCCATTAGTTTCCAGTACGGACGAACCAAGTAGAAGTACAACACATGACCATAATGCCTTCTTTCAAGCAACATGAAAAGCTAGGCCACTTGTGCAACGCTGAAAAGTAAACAATTATCAACGCTTATAAGGAAATTGTATCAATCAAAAAAGGTCTATATGGTTTTATGTGAACACCAGCGTGTTTGGTTTTGGTGGAATGAGAGCGCGCAATTTTTTCGGGTGAACTTTGCTACGGATCCAAGTGCAACACTGTAGTTAACAGTCTGCTAAAGATGACGACTTAGTTGTCGAAATACGTAGACAGAAAACGTTGGTGTGGTAAGGAGTTTTTTGCCTTTTTTTTCTAATTCAATCAACTACAGTCTCCAACAAAATTACCTTAAAAAAACCCCTGAATTATTTAAAACCGTTACCTAAGTAGTGGTGTAGTGTTAAATGCCTTTTGATTTGATCGATGTAGACGCAAAAGGGATTTATATATTTTAATCTAATTTGTTCAGTGATAACGCAGTCGAAATCTTTTCCAATACAAAAGATTCAGATTTTTTTAATGATATTTATTCTCTAGCTAATCTTTGGAAGTGTGTTTAAGTATAGGGAAATTATTTTGATTAAAAAATTCGTCAACTAAATTTTATTCATCGAATTCGATACTTTATACTCGTCAACTAAACACATAGAGCTTATGTTCTTCTGTATATTATTAAGAGCTATTTGATTGTGAAAATTATAACAAGACTATGTTGCCACACTATCTGCTTCTGGGCTTCCGGGTTGGACAGGCGACAGACAGTAGCAGTAGTTTAGCCCTGAAGATGTCCCATACGAGTGGGTACGAAACGTCGGCAGTTATACCAGTGACGCGGTTTCAGCCCGGAAGCCCAGAAGCAGATAGTATGAACCACGACCGCAGAAGTCTACGTACCAGATTATATTGCCACACTTCATTTGAAAAACAACATGGGATGCGGAAAGCGAGTTTCGAAACAAATGAATCAGGGCAGCAAGTTAATTATTTTTACAATCTATTTGCTTTCAACTTCAATTCTTTCTCAAGATCTTCAAAATACTGCCTAGTTGCTGCAACAAACATTTCATATGACCCAAACTTTTTTGCTAGCAATGAAAAGTTTGAGTTCGAAGAGTAACTGAATGTTTTCTGGGATTATATCTGGTAAAGAGGGTGGGTGCGGAAGTACTTGAAAAGTCTATCACTGCACTTTTTCGGGAATATCTTGATTGCTGTGAGACAGCGCCTTGCTGCGAAGAGAACATTTTGATTAGCCATTTTAGGTAATTTTTTAGATATGGCTTTATCCAATTTGTCTAGTAGAGTGGCATATGGAATAAAAATCATAGCTATTATTTTATCTGCCGACGAAATTGTTTCGACTTCTTCTAGGGGAGCTTTCTACTCTGCCCGCCGTATTTTCAAGACATTGCTTCTTTTGGCGACTATCTCTTCCAGTTGATACAAAATTATTTGGTTGGAAAACGGTTTACTTCTCTTGAATTCATCAAACAATGATTTGATTCATTTACATCGTTAAAGGGCGAGTCGTTTTGCCGAAATAATATCCACAGAGAGACTAGAAGATTGGAAAAGTTGTTGCCTACAATGGACAGTACTTTCAGCAAAATATATTTTCATTTTTTATTTAAATAAATGCTCTTCTTCTTGCAAAAAGAACGGTGGTTTTTCAATTGTTACATTTACAACAATATTTTATATAATATAATTTTTAAAATATCAATGTCTGTCATCAAATAAAAACTATTATTAGAAACTTGAATTGGTATCTTCTATGAAAATTAATGAAAATTATTACTTCTTCTTATTTATATTAGTTATACTGCCTGGTGGCCTAATTGGTAAGGCAGCCGTCTAGAAAACGGCAGATAGAGGTTCGAGTCCTTTTCTAGCGCAGAAACTTTTACTTACTTTCTATGATTTTAATTAACGATGGCGTAGCAGAAAATAATACTTTTAATTAATTTCCCATCGTAAAGAACTTAATTATATATTTATATATAATTATTAACATAGTATCCTCTATATTTTCTATAGATTCCACTTAAGCTAAAAAACAATGCACGTGTATGATGTGTCCATTTTTCTACGCCTTTATTCTATAATTGACGCATATAACAAACCATACATATTTTTTTTGATGTGCTTGACCTATTACTTTGGATCGCGTGGAACAGGAGGATGTTATGATTACTCTAATGCCTTTGATGACCTTGACCATGATCTTATTATTCTTGCAAATCATAGATCGTTTACATTCACTATTTCATCATTTCCGATACAATTTTTCAACAATAGGTGTTATGTGATGTTATTCTTCTAATACGTAAGCTGAAATTGAACTACCACAGGAATCTAATTTTGGACCATTAATTTTCATAATATATACCAATGGATTCAGGAATATTGTGGTAAAGGCAGGTTTCATGAATTAAAATAAATCTTCTCTAAAATAGCTTGATTTTTGTCAAACAGCTTCAAATTGATTCTTGACCTCCTGAATATTTCACGATTCGATCACAATCAATGACGTTAATGACGTTAACTCTTTCCGTGATATTAATTCTTCGGTTGTTTAAAACGAGGTCATTAATTTCATTGATTACTTGTGCAGTCTGTGCAGTCTTTGATGGTATTAATTGCATCACGCTCAATGATGATTTCACCACGCTTAAATTAGGAAACACAGAGACACACCGTGGCTTTCGAAGGAGAATTGTTAACATTAACCAAAATTTCAGATGTAAAAGAAAAATAAATACTGGATAATACCACAAATTGCAAGTTTATGCATTTTTTACGAATCTTCATTTTGATATATCTTTCAAATTAAATATTACTACAAAAATATGACGAAAGATAGTGTTAGTTGTCGAGTCTCACTTTCCCCACTAAATTATCTTCGTCTACATGTATACTGATATTGTATACACTTGAAGAAACTAATCGATTAGGATCTGGAACACCAATAGTCGCGCTTTCCGTTATAGGTAGGTATACAAAATCGTTACACGTGATTGGATTCATTCCTGTGTTCCAGAGGTCGATTTAGCATTGAGTGGTAATAATAATATGCATTTTTACTACATTTTTCTATTCTCTCTTATTTTATATAAGAATATATACAAGACGGTATTTCAAATTTAAGCAATTTTTTCTTAAAGTAGATTCAATTTAATATACAGTCTTTATATTGTAAATCATACTGCGTAACAAACAATACAAAAAAGGGTGTTACTAATTTTACATTATATTGTTTTCCTATAAACACGCCACATTACATGTTATTTGACGTTCGAATCAGACTGCCAACAACGTTTGGGGCTATTTGTTTGACGTTGATTTGATAATTGGCCACGCAATGGTTTCAAGCAATCGTGACGGTGAAGGGACCAAGGCGAAAGGTATAGAAATAACATTTTCGGGTCTAAATGTCAGTAATTCTGTGTATATGATGGAAACAGTGAACAAACGAAACTTTCGACATGATGGATACGAGATAGGACTAAACGTTTTGCCGTAAATTCTTGTGTTCGTATGTTAAAGGTTGAAACAATATTGTTTTAAATATATCTTATATTTGTAATGGTTTACTTGTCACGGTAGGTAAATACCATAGAAACTCACTCGCTGTTCAAAGTTTTTGTTTCGTGAATTTTGTAATGAAAATTGAATGAAAAATATTGCTGTTTTGGTTCATGTATAGACGTGGAATTTTAAGAACAGAAGAAGAAAAGCATGTGTTTTTATGATGGATTGTATCTATGTAGAATTCGTTTTAATACTATTATTGGGTTATCGGAAAAGTTATGACGAATTTTGCCTGTTTTTATAGGTCATTTATTAATGCGAAACATGTTTTTTTACATAACTACCGTTCTTATATGTAAAAAAACAAGTGCAATTTTTCCCATATTTTTATTTTTAGAAAATCTGCTCCTTAATCTACATTTCAACATAATTAGCAGAAATTTTAAGGCATTTATCATAACGTACGACCTTCTGAATTCCTCATAGAAACCTAGCGTTTGATTTGCCAAGCACTACAGCACGGCTGTTTTCACGTCACAGTCATCGCCGTGGCGTTCATCGCCTGGATGTTTTTCAAGTGAAAGGGCAAGTGGTAACCATTGGGCGCCAGACCTGGTGTATACGGAGAGTGATCAAGTTGTTTCCAGCCATATTATACAATGAGATCTTGGATTTTACTAACCACTTATGGACTGTATTGAAGCAAAACAATCCACTTGCTAACCATGCTGCTTCTTGTTTTGAATTGCATGCCTATCCCATAACACAGTGCACATGATCTTACGTGCTGAAATTGTTTGCTTGAGCTTCATTTTTTTGGGTGTTGATGAATGTCTCCATTCCACGTATTGCTGTTTTGATTCCAGTGTAACGTGAACCACTTATGTTTCATCACCAATAGCAACTTAGTTTAACGACTCATCGCCTTTGTCACGGTGCAAGCACTGGCTGAACGATAGGTTTTTTGCACCTCAGTCAACATTTTCGGTACCCAGTGTGAACACAACTTTCGATAATTTAGACGTTCGGTCACAATTTCATAAAGAATACCCCTTGACACCTTTGGAAACTTAGTAGACAATGACGAAATCCTAAGACGTCTGTTTTCTCAAACCTTTGTATCAACTTTCTGCAGTAAATCTTCAGTAATGACTAAGGGCCGCCCACTGTTCTTCTTATTGTGGTTTGTGTAATTGTACTACTATTCATAATGGGGCCATTTTTAAATGCTCTAATTCCCTCGCTCATAATGTTTTATTTCTCGCGGATCAATTTCGATCGCGACCAATATTTATTTGTGCAAAACTTTGCAAATATTCTGATTTATAGGCGAGTCGAACGTAATACCACGCAAGGAGTTTTGAAAAGAACGAGATAAGTAGAAGTCCAGCAAGTATAGTAGATGTGGTGGGCATCCTATCCACCGTTCGGTAATTTTTGACGGACGAGCAAACTTGCGTATGGTCTTGTGATGAAATACGACTCCTTCGCGATTAACAAGATTTTGAGTTTTCTGGATGATGTATTCGTTCAAACCGTCCAATTGCCTACAGTATCTTCGTGAGTTAATTGTTTCATTTGAGGTAAAATTTTAAGTCGGGACCAAGACCGTTTTCGCACCGCATTGTTGTAAACAACACATCAATTATCAATTCCAGAAAGGCGTTTTTCACGCGTTTAAGGGACGTATGGTAGAAGTTTATACGCGCAGTCGAGTGAACTTCTTTGAGTTCATGAGGTTCCTAGATATCGAGCTTACTCACGTATCCTAGCTTTTTGATGATCGCGAACGCCGCGATGATGGATGTTCAAATTTTTATCAATTTTTCGTGTCGTTTTCCGTAAATTTGACTCGATAAACACCTTTATTTTGTTCTTATTAGTCTCAATTAGCCTCCCAGAGCCATGAGTGTCGTTAATATTAAAATTCAGCACAGAATTGTGTGAATCGTCTTTAGCATTGATGTTCTTGTACAGCATTGTCGCTGTACACTTTACGCAACTTTTTATACTTTTACGCATAACGTGTGGACTTGCTTTCGAGGATTTAAAAAATTTATTCAATTATAATTAATAATACTAGTTATCTTCAAGAAAAGATCTAATATTCATTTATAAATTGAGAAAATTATGTGAAACATTACGCATTAACCATTAATTTAAAATCATAAATACAAAATTTAATTCCGGAGAAAAAACTTTAAAACTATTCAAACAATAAATAGTATTAATGACATAATGCATTTCTTTAAAAATGTCTGTACTTTTATCTATAACATATATAATTCTTTACAATAGCTACAAAAAGAACGATATTGTTCATTTATCTTTTATCTATCTTTTTATATTTATTATCATTTATCTTTTATTGACACGAATTATTCTCTTTTTTAAGCCTCAATTTAAAATCTTTTTATAATTTTTCTTAATACATGGTGCTACTCTCCTTCCTTTTCTTTTTGTTAATATAGTTCCAATTTACAACTTTTATTGATAGATGTCAGTTCTGTTCGATGTGCCGTGAACGTTCGACACACAAATTCCATTTATTGTACATACATACATACATGTCAGTTGTATTGTTTAAACTAAAATATAGAATAAATATTTGATTGTATTCCATTTACAGGAAACAATATAATATAGTAAATATTTTATTCACACTAATTTGACCAACATATAGAATACAGTAACTAATTAATCTAAAATAAACAGTAATATCATGCCCAACTGAAAATATTCAACTAAATAAAAGCAATTGATTTCTAAATACAAACAGTTGATTAAAAGATAAAATTTCAATATTTAAATACTTCTAAATTATATTACCTTTTCAAAATAATGTTCTTAAAAATTGTTTAATTGGTTGATATTAATTTATAATATCTTTATTAATAGATGTCACCATTACACCATTAATCACTTTATTAAATATTTCTTAACATTTAATTTCTTTCCACGAATTTATGATTAAATTTGATACGTCTTCTTTCAGGTACAAAAATTGAATGCCGTGAGTGTTTTTCTCGTCGGTCTTATTCATAAAAAGTTACAAAATCCAATGAAGATTGTTAAAAAATTGAATATCGATTATTTTAATATTCAGTAGATTCATTTCTTCAAAATACTATTTTAACCTAAGAAATTATAATGATTTTTGGATTTTCCGTCTTTAAACTAGTATGCATCTATTGTATTTATCTTTAAAATATATATATAAACCTTTTATATCTTTCAATCAACTGTTTGTATTTAGAAATCAACTGGATTTACAGATTTATTTAGTGGACTACTTCACACACACTGTCCGGTATCTTAATGCCCACACCCACCATCATCCCACCAGAAACGGGGCGTTATCAATTTCTTAGCCCAAAGAGCTGTCAACATATCTGACCAGCATTCTCTATCCCAGGAATTAAGTCATGTTACCAAAGCTCTTATAAATAATAATTTCTCCAACCATAATATTCAACCAATGATAGATCGACATCTTAATCCCAAAATCCCACAACTTAATACACAGCTTCCATCATCTATCCCCCTCTCTAAAGCCCACCTACCCTATATACAAGGTGTTACTGACAGCATCAGTAGGGTTCTTCTCAAAAACAATATCAAAACCATCTTCAAACCCCATTCCAAATTATCTGACCCTTTTTCCGTGTTTCTTTAGAATCACCTGGATCAAAGGATTCTTGCTCATGCGGCAATGTATATTATATATTGGTGAAACAAAGCGGTCTGTCGGCACTCGTGTTTCTGAACATGAACGTTGTACTATGTTGCTGCGCATAGCCGGTTCTGCACTTGCCGAGCATAGGTTCTTTAATTATGTGTTTTCTGTAATTCTTTGTGGCGATTATATCATCTTGTGTTGCTAAAACAAATTCTACTGTTTTTGGAAAAACCATTGGCCATTAGTATGATAATTTTTTAGCTGTTTGTTACTTGCCTAATATTGTAATGAGCGCCGAGTTTTTCTGTGTAATTTCTCTCTCTCTTCTTGTGTGGTTATTGGTTGAATTTTCTTTTCGGCGTTTTCTTGTTTTAGATGTAATGGCGTATATTAGTCATCTTTTAATACAATTGTTTTATGATGGGAGTGTTTTATTGTCAAAGTACAATATTTTCTTAAGCTTCTTAAGCTTGTGTATTATGTAATGTTTATGTATATATTATACCTCTGCCTCCATATTTTCTGACTGTAGTAATACATTCTATGATAGAGTTTGGATGTGGTTTGCTCTATTTTGTTAACTTCGTTTTATTAAGCGATTCAACACTTTAAAAAAAAGAGTACGTGATAACTGGTATTGTGTATGTGCATTAATTTCTTTAAATATGTTTCTGGAGTTAAGCTTTGACTTTAATATAGATTATAGTCTTTATTCATATTTTCTTTTAATTTGATGGTTTTATTATTATTATTATTATTATTATTATTATTATTATTATTATTATTATTATTATTATTATTATTACTGTTAAATAAAATTATGTTGAAAGTTTAACAAGTAATTTTGCCAGTAACATTCTAATTAAAATATCTCATAAATGTTCTTTCTATTACTAAATAAAATCATATAATAACATTTTTACTTCATTTGTCAGTTTACTAGGTAACAACAGCATAATTCTAAATAATAGAGCTACCTCTACTTATACCTCCTTTTAGTATTACGTGAGCAAGGTGAAAAGTTTTCAGCCTGACAATGAAAGACTGCGATTTAAATTTAAAAAACGATTTTATTTTTCTACATAATCTCCCTCGAGTTCAACACACTTGGTCCAGCGTTTTTCTAACATCAATACTCCTTCCCGGAAGTGAGAGTCTGGAAGGCTGTCAAAATATTCTTCTACGGTCCTTTCAACTTCTTCGTTGGATGTGAATCGCTTTCCAGAAACAAATTTTGGAATAGATGGAAGTCTGAGGGTGCCAAATCAGGAGAATAGGGAGGATGGCCGAGCAAATCGCACCCCAAATCCCGCAATTTTCCCATGCCAACGCACCCTTGCGTGCGGGTGCGTTGTCCTGATGAAAAATGTTTTTTTCTTCTTCAAACCAGGCCTCTTCTCGTGAATTTTGGCATCCAGCTGGTCAAGAAGGTTAAAGTAATATGCGCCTGTAATTGTTCTACCTTCTTCAAGGTAATCAATTAACAGGATTCCTTTTGCATCCCAAAACACGCTGGCCATGACTTTTCCGGCAAATGCGATCGACTTCGCTTTCTTTGGCGCTGAACCACCGGCTTCCACCCACTGCTTCGACTGCTGTTTCATTACTGGCGTATAGTGATGGACTCATGTCTCATCCATGGTGACAACTCGCCGAACAAAATCGGTCGGCTTCTTGTTAAATCGGTCCAAAGAATGCTCCGAAAATCGTTTGCGCATTTGCTTTTGATCGACATTCAGCAAATGCGGCGCAGAGCTTTCTCATCTCTAATTCTTTGTGCAAAATGTTTCGCACCTTTTCTTCCGATGTCCCCACAGCCTCAACTATCTCACTCACTTTCACTCGCCTATCGTCCAACACAATATCATGTACTTTTTCGATGCTTTCTGGTGTGGTTGCGGTTTTTGGCCGTCCTTCACGTGGGTCACCTTCGAGGGACGTACGACCACGTTTAAATTCAGCTGCTCACTTTTTAACGGTTGACATCGAAGGAGAGGAGACCCCATACACTTTTGTCAACTTGATGAATTTCCATAGGGGTTAAACCATCCAAAACAAAGAATTTTATAACAGCACGATATTCAAGTTTATCCATTTAAAAAAATAACACGCACGACGTCTACTACAAAAATTCTTGCAAACAAACTACTTGAGAGAACAAGTTGAAAGTTTTCATATTAACTAAAAACATATGCAGCCACGCAGGAAAAATACATTTCTGTTAATTGTAACGCCATCTCTGTGTCAGGCCGAGAACTTTCACCTTGCCCACGTAGTTACAAGTTCCAAAATATCTACACAAACAAAATTTCTTCAATCTGTTCGAGCATTTACCCTTGCTTAAAAACGACATTAATGTAATAACTTATGGTATTATAATGATATTTAAACAAGATGTAAGATGTTTATTCAGTCATGTAACTTCTTATTTTATACTTTTCTTAAAATTTTTATAATATTGATACCTTGAAATTTTTATAGACAAATTTATACTTTTAAACACACTACTTTCCATGAAGGTAATTCTTGTACGTTAAAACAATTATTATTTCTCATGACTAATTCTATTATTTATATTTTTTTTGTTCTTTTCGATGAGATGTTATTAATACCGTCAAAAGATACAGTGATTTATAATAGCTTTTAATGAAGATATTTTGTTGTTGTTTATGATACACATTAATAATTTTGTTTTTGTTTGTGGACACAAGTAGGAAATTGGTGCTAAATACCCAAAATTGAAGAAATTAATCATTTACAAGAAATAAAATAGGTAGGTAGTCCTTAAGAAAGGTTTAAATTTTAAGAATTTTACGGCAGTTTGTATCTTAAGTTTTTTACAACATATAAGCAACAAGGATTTTAAGAATTGCTTAGTCAAGTATCTTTGTATATGCAATGAAATCACAGAGATATATTGTACACGTGTTTCTTGTCACAGAATCACTTACAGAAAAGAAAAAAAAGCTTAAACCGTCGCGGCTACCGTAGCTTACTGTAAGAAAAATGACAGTCGGCCATATCGAACATGTGAACATCGACCAATCACAGGATCTCCATTCTACATTCGTTCAACTTTCGTTATCTCTAGTCGTAGATCGTTCGTAATACCCACAAAAGAGGGAGCGGTAGTTTAAAGCACTTGGTTAAATTTACATACTCGTATTGGTCCTTGTTCGATATTCGACATCTAAATTGAAATAGTGTTGTTCGTCTTCGTCTTATTGAAGACCTGGTTGAGAGGGTATCTGTGTGGTGGATCGGTAGTCCGCTAACAATGGGTACTTTACCACACACCTGCGCGAAATGTCCTTAAAGGCGTACGGATTACAGATAGAGATGGCGTTAAGATAGCACCCCGCAGAACACTCGGTTGATTGTTACCGTTTCCCTTTTTTAATGTATTTAAATAAATTATTACTATTTTTATTTGGTGTTTTAGGAGAGGTTATGCTTTAAAAGAGGATTTTGTTTCACATTTGATGGTATATAAAGATTACAATATATTTAAATTTTGTGTACATTTTTTTGTATTTACGTTTACGACGTTACTAAAAACTTTGTAATTATTACAAGCAAATAGTAGTTTGAAAATTAAATTGTATGCTTGTACGAGGGTGGCCGTTTATATTTCGGGAATAGCAAAGAAAAAAAATTTTTATTATCGAAAATAGTTTTATTGCTTTTCGAAATATTCTCCTTTAATTGTTTGAATCGACCTGTGAGTGCTCGCATTGTCATGGTGGAGAATGATCTGTCGTTTTCGGTTTGGTATCCTTATTTCTTAAAAAACTTTTGGCACACAAATAGTTGTGTACCATTCGGAATTGACCGTCTTACAACTTTCGAGGCACGGTTGCAACGTTACCAGTTTTTCCGAAAAAACAGGCGACCATTTGTTTTGATATGCTTCGAGCGCGAATAAGTTTTATTGGTTTTGGCTCATCTTGGAATACCCACACAGTCGACTGCTGTTTACCATCGGGTTCATACGTATAGATCCCAGATTCATCACCTGTGACGACTTTATAAATGTTCTTTGAAGCACTGTCATTTTTTTTTTGTGCATTTCTTGGCACCAATCGACGCCAGTGCTTTTTTGAGCAGTTGTCAAATTATGTGGTACCCAACGCCCAACATAGCTTCTTACCGGCTAAATGTTCATGCAGGATCTTATGCACGCTGGTGTTACTAATACCTAGAGATGCCTAGATCTCGCGGTATGTCACATGACGGTCTTATCAATTCAGACACTGCATTAATGTTTTCCGACACAACAACATCTGTAGGATGACCTTCACGAAATTCATCGTCCAAAGAACGGCGTCCAAGTATGAATTCACTATACCAACGATATGCTGTAGTTTTCGACGGTGCTTCATGACCATATAAAGAATTCAGCTCGTCGATGCATTCTTGTTGAGATAATCTACGCCGGAAGTTATGAAAAAAATTGCAATGAAAATGTTCGCGAGTTAATTCCATTTTTTTGTTGACATAAAATTTTCAAGTTACTGTCAGCAACAGAAATAGCGACCGGATGATAAAACTGTCAAGGTAAATATATTGTCAAAAATGACAAACTTCACGATGCAATCACCAGATCGGAGGTAACACTATCAGTGTTGCCAGTTCCCGAAATATAAACGGCTACCCTCGTATTATTCACTATTCATTCATTTTGTAGATGTAAATTTCAACAAATAATAAACTAATATAAACCGCATCGCAATTGGATTGGTTATTTATCTCTACTGTATACATACATATATGTACATTTTTTTGAAAAAGTAATATCTCCGTCTGGTCAAAACTAAATATCAATACTATCTTCGGATCTATGCATCTCCTTTTCAAATATTTAAGCTCTTCGTATTGTTGTATTAACATATTTGAAAACGAATTTGTACAGTTCCGCCTTAGAAGGTAGTTTTGATATTTGACCACTATTAGGGCAGACAAAACTTTTTTCACAGACTGTACACACCTACACATTTAATTGAGTTATTATTCATAGTATTATTGTCATTAAAAACTGTTTGTTGATGTATTTGTTCTATAATATTTCATTGAACGCCTACTTTTTCGTAATTAGTTAAATAAAGTAAAGTGTTTCGGCAGTGTATTAAATAAATATACGAAAAGATACTCCACAATTGTATAGGTAATAATAGGCAATATAAAATTGTGCTAATGTATGTCTTATACGTAAACACACACGCGCACACCCACACAAATATATATGTATATGTGTGTTTGATGTTGGTTTCTCTAAATTTTTCGATAAAGATTTCTCCAAAACTGCGCACTTGGTCCAGTGGCGTATAGAAAAGTTTTTGCGGTCCACAGGATAGACAATAATTTCACACATCACCTTATCATTTAAACCAAATCTCTTCCCAACTTCTAAGATTGCTTTTGATTTGAATTATGGCGTTTGAGACGGTTTCTCCTTTCACAAGATATCCGAAGAGTACTACAACATGCTGAAAGACGTTTTCTACTTCTTTAGAACACTCAAACCAGTTTCTATCTATTATATGACATAAACTGTTATTTCGCGTAGTGTGTGTAGCAATGAATCAAAGTCTCATCAATTGTAATGAAGCGACGCTAAAGTTGAAAGGGATTACGTTGGGAAAACTTCAAGTACTGATTTGAAATGTTAAGTCTTTGATTATTAGCAATTAAGGCACCTATTTGATCTAGAGTTAGTATGCGAAGAATATCGAATTAAAGTTTATAGATGCGCTAATCAAAAATTGATCCACTTCTTGGTCGGAATGAAAATAAACTATTCATTTTCAATATTATATAGATAACAAATGAAAATCTTAAAGGACACAACCATAAGAGTTTGCTATGTGATGAAATAAGACAATTGCTTTATACGCAAATACTAATGTAAAATGTATCACTTTGATATAATAATAATAACAACCTTTATTCTATCTGCTTCTGAGTTTCCGGGCTGGAACCGCGTCACACGTCGGCAGATATACTAGTGACGCGATTCCAGCCCGGAAACCCAGAAGCAGATAGCATGGACCACGACCGCGGAAGTCTACCTACCAAAATAACCTTTATTGTCCAACGACAAACTGTTACAGGACGAATAGAAGAAATATACATACGCGTCCACGAAAAATACCGAAAATAAAATATATAGAGAAACTATAATAAAGAAATTTTAAAAAAATACGAAAAAAAAAATTAAAAAAATAATTCATCGCGGTTGCTTAAAGTATAAAAAAATATCATTATAAGGTGCTTCAGCTTCATTGAGGTTGAGGTTAGGAAAAACATCCTAGTTTAGCCAGGAAAAAATTTTACACGAAGGCCATGCAATAATACAAATGTTATTTAACCACTAAGGTTGAAATATAACCCTTTTCCACATTAACTTTTGTAATCTATCTATACCGTTGAGAACCTAGATATATACTGAGTGTACATTTTGGTTCTCAACGGTCTGTTTTCGTACAGGTGTTTTTTGCCGTGGTTTACCAGGTGCGACACTTTCAATTATCTGCTGATGATGACAACTTAGTTGTCGAAATGCGTATACAGAATTACAAAAGTTAATGTGGAAAGGGGTTATCAACCTTAGTGATTAAGTTAATCAACCACAGGCTCCATCAAATTCAACTACAAATGTTATTGTTATTGCAAAAACTACAATGTTTTTCCAGGCCTAAGAAAATACCTTGAACGACAGAAATTTTCATCGTATAATTTTGTTAAAGCTGCTGTGGATGTTAATTACAATGAACATGAGTTTTGAATTTTATCAAGGCACAGAAACTTTGGAATATCGCTGATCTAAATGTATCGACTTAGCAGAAGATTATGTTGAGAAATAAAAACACTTTCAAACCGTAAAGTTCTGTTCTTTGTTTTCATTCTCCGGACTTTTCATTCCATCCTCGTATCATAATCAAATAACGCACTAATGGAATGCCAATTGCAAATTCCTGAACGATAGTTTTTCCAAAATATGACAGTAATCCTGTTCAATTTTGATATCGCCGGGCAGATAAATGTGGAAAGGAGCAAGTTGGAAGATTTTTATTATAAGCTTACCAATTAAAGCCCCAGACTTGTATATGAAACATAAAAAAATAAAATAAATAAATAATTGCATATTTTTTTATGGGACGAAGCCAATTACGAAATGTTACATAGTGTTATAAACCAAATAATATATTCGATTTAAATTTTACACATAATAATGAGAGAAAAATAAAATATTACTTCGTAAGTTCCATTAAACATTTTAAAACAGATTGTAGGGCATCAGATAATAAGTTACAACTCTCACCAACTAATTACATTAAAATTGTGCACATTACAGTTACATGATTATGATCTCATGCTCTCAGCTTTTGTTCTGTTAAGTAAACGATAAAGTTTTTGCTATTAGCATATATTTTGTCAACAAACAGCAAACCGGGTCTGATTAAGAAGTTGTATACAATTCGCGCAACCATTCACTATATGATATAAGAAACGGACACTAGTAATAGTACATTTGGTATGCAATGATTGCAAACCGAAGCGCTTTAGAAATTCCTGCTCTGCGATTCCCTTTTCTGGTTAAATATAATTCATCCTAAATGAAAGAAATTTAAAAAATTGCTTGGACTGATTGCACAGAATTTATATGGACATCTTAGATAGGAAACTATATCAAACTGCAGTATCCATGCTCGACTTTATTAATTTAATAAATAGATTTAAATATGTTTCAGTATTTTTTATTCTTTTATGGCTTCTGTCTGTAAATCTAAATGCCTTACCAGCGAATTTTACAATCTGAGCTACGAATATGATCATTAAATGTAAATACTACAAAGGGTACTAGGAAAGTTTTGCAATTTAGCTTTGTTTATTTAATTTTTTTAAAGTAATTTCCCCTACACTCAATACACCTCTCCATCCTCCGAAACCAATCTTTAAACCAGTTCTGCCAAGTTTTACTAGGGAGTAAAGCACACTTGTTGTCCCAAGCCTGCAAAAGATCACTGGAAAACAGCCTCCCTTTTAGCTTCATTTTCACATGCGGGAACAATGCAAAGTCGCAGAGAGCAAGATCTGGACTGTAGGGAGGGTGCTCGACAAGTTTCAATCCTGTCGAGATCAAATATTCGGTGCCGGCTTTGACGCGGTGAGCTGGAGCATTATCGTGATGGAGGAACCAGGTGTCCATTCTTGACTTTGGCCGCAGGTTCTGCATAGATCCAATGACTCTAACATACGGCGCCAAGTCACAAGTCATGTCATCTGCTCTTCAGTCAGTCGATGCGGCACCCAGAGAGAACAAAGTTTCTTCACGTGCAAATGAGCATGCAGAATCAAACAAATTGCTGGTGCATTTAGGCCTGAAGTACTCTCTATCTGTTGGTAGGTCACTCACTTGTCCTCACCAAGCATTTTCCTCACAGTAGTAACGGTTTCCTCCATAACAGACGTTCGTGGCCTTCCAGGCCTCTCAGCATCCTCCACAGTTAAACTTCCCCTCTGGAATTCTCTATACCACCTGTATATCGTTGTGAGATGTGGACAAAGAACACCTAGTGCAAGAGTCATTTCTTCGAAGCACTGGTCTATGTTTAAACTAGGCACGAAATTATAACGCACAACTGCCCTTATCTCATTTCGTGGCCACGATGACATCACAAGCATTTTACACTCTCACTGCTAATGAATAACTGAGCCCATCGATATGGCGCGGCGGCTACTATGCACTTACAAATATGTCTCAACATACAGCAACAAGCAGCTTCCTACGATTCATTGTTCCGTCATATTGCAAAACTTTCCTAGCACCCTTTGTACTTCATACAAAATACCCAGATAATGTACAATTATACTCTTTTCCAAGACCGTCAATCGAATGGGCAAAATAAATGATCTTTGAACGTGAATGAAATAATATTTGATATTTATTGAAGCCGATGGTTAAGCAATTTTTATTGCGTCTACGAGAAATCGAGTCTCAATATTATTGTAATAATTCGCAGTCTCTTGCATAAGTAGTAGAGCGATAGTTTATCTACAAATGGAAGAGATCGTCATTTAGCAGAATTTGTTATGTCATCAACCTAAATCAATGGTTTTATATTAGCTCATTGGGTAATACTTAATGATGGTTTAATAATTAGATAAACAGCTGTTGAAATAATAATAACCCATGCCTTAACATTTCCCAACAGCTTAACGCCATTACAGAGAGTTCTGGCGTAGCATGAGTTATTACTACGTCTGGTGGTGCGACTTAAAGTCTTTGGCTATCAGTATATGCTCAAATTGAAATGGGAACACGAAATACTTTTCTGGACAGCGACTCAGCGTAGTAAACCAGTAACTTACCACTTAGCTATCAGCCGGCATAATATTAAGGATTTAACAAAATACAGAAATGGTAACGATTAAAACTTATAAAAGTTAGTGAAAAGTAATCCAAATTAATAATGCTAATGCTTATATAGAAATAACATTAGAAGAGGTATACGTAGTGTAGCATCTGAACAGGAAAAATGTGTCAGATTACATTTATTCGTTAAAATATAATTTAAGTCACTAAGAAGTCGATCAAAAAAAATATTTGGTCCTCAAAGGTTTAGAAAACACTTTCGATCTAATGTATGATAACAATACTACATGCAATAAATATATTGTGTTTGTCGATATAAAATTTTAAGAATAAAATTGAGTTTCTTCTAAAATCGTTTCGAAATATTTGAATTTGCTTTTTATTCTGTTAAAAACTTGTTTGATTGTTGTATTGATTATTGATTAATTTAAATAGTTTTCTTAACTCTTTTAAGTTATGCTCCTGTATCGCTTTTCTCTAATTGAAATATTAAAATTTGTCTGTTGTTTCTTATCTACATTTTGAAATAAATGCAACTTTACATAAAATAAGAAGGGAAAAAAATTCCATCATCTAATCAGTCGGTATGTTAAAATGTCCTAAATCAGCTCACCGATGACGCGATAGTCGTAAAGGGTCAAACTCTGACTCGCTACCGAATCCCGTTTAAGCTCAGGCTTAAACTTGTCGTCGATTTAAACCCTGGCCCATGTGCACCGTAAATTCCATACGGAGATTTGCTTACACCTGTTGTATTTAAACGGAAAATTGCAAGTTTATAGTAACTAATATTTAATAACAATGCTTTCGTAAGATGGCGTTATATTGTACACCTAAATTTTGTTAAGAAATTGAGCTAAAATAAATTGAAGTAGGTAAAAATAATATTGTGTATTCTAAGAAATTTTTGAATACACAATAAAATCGAAATGTTTAAATACACATTAAAAATAATTAATTGCATCTATATCTAAGTACAAAGATATCAGTAATAATGGTAAAAATAAATAATATTCCTTCTTATGGAAATACAAGGCCCCATAAATCTTGTTTTAATTTACCTTGTTGTGTGCATAACCCAGTAGTATCAGCCGCGTACAGTTTGATTTTAATTCCATAGATATGTGATTTCAGTGAAAATTTTTCCGGTGCTAGATTGATATATCAAGGCTAATGTATGCTATTGCATATTATTTCCAAATTTCTCTCTAGAATTGATTTACTACAGTCAAAAAGGCAAGAGGCCCAAGTATGACAGACATACAAACTTTATGCTCACACAAATACTAAATCTAAGAAAATACTTTCAAAATAAAGTACACCCATATATTGTATAATCATATTAACAGATAACAAATATTCATCAAGAAATCTAAAGCATGAAAACATAAAAGAAAACAATAATAATCACACAACAAAAGAAAGAGAAATGGTTCGCAAAAAAAACTGCTCGGCACTAATTTAAACATCATGCTAGACATAAACATCGATAAAAATTATAATATGAATGGTTAAAAATCGAACGATTGTTTCCAGAAACAGAAGGATTTGTCTTAGCAATTCAAAACAATGTAATCGCCACAAGGTAATACAGAAAATACATAATTAAATAATCTTTAGATAATGACAATTGCAGATAATGTCATTAGTTCAAAGAAGTTATAGAATATGTTACAGAAGGATGTAAACTAATTTCCGGAAAGAATTACACAGATATTTCACATATTTCAGAAAAAATTATACATCAAGAACTTGAATTCAAATATTAACTCTTAAACACTAACTCTATATACTAAACAATAAATAATAAATCAAATTACACAAAAAGAATAAGAAAACAGCAAAACATACACTTCTCGAAATAGAACTAAATGAACTTTGGAACCAAGAAGCAGTAAGAATAGTACCGATTGTGATTTCATAAGAAGTATTACAAAAAAAAAAACAAATATACGAAAGGCAGTTATAAATAAAAACAAGTAATAGTTCAATTAATAGTAGAAGATTTCATAACTTGACCAATATCCGTCATTTGATGAACATAATTGCCACCTTCAAATGGGCACATAAAACATCATAGAACTTGTAGTTAATACAGTTTTGTGATCGATACTAAATCTATAAAATACTAGCCGCGTACAGTCTGAGCTTAAATCCATGAATATATTGAGCGAAAAGTTTCCCGGTGTTTGTTTAAAGACCTACGTGAAACACCTACGCTAAAATCATGATAGTCTTTATTGTCCAAGCTTTGTATATAAAAACTTCAGAGGTAAAGTGTCGTCAATGTGCTTGCACAATCTTCTATGAAATCTCAGTGACTTATTTGCAGCATTAAAAATGTACATTATCTTATCCATGAATTGATAGCGATGACCAAATCATACTTCAATATCTCTAACTTCGTTATCCGCTTCATTGATACGTTATTTAAAGCTTAGGCAAACATTATGTAACTACCGAACATTCTTCAATATTTGTTTATTTCGTATCAGATGCAAACCATCTTCCAAGTTAGATATCTCGCCAAATATTTTCAAATCATCTGTATATACCAATAAATTACATTCCAATATTAAGAGTAAATCGTTTTTGTGTGTGGTGCATAGTAACGGACCCACGTTGGATTCCTGAAGAACATCAGATGTCATAAGTTGTTTGGAGAGATAAGTATTGAATCATACGTAACTAGAACGTCGCCACAGGTACGACAATAGAGATTACAACATATTCCCAGAAAAGCTCAATACAACCAGCCCAGTTAAGAGTATATAATGACTAAAACTAAATAATCCTCCAGATAACCAGCGATAGATGAGGGGCGAACGTTTACAGGCATTGGCAGTAGTTTGCATCATGTCAGTGACGCGAAGATCCCTCGAGACGAGTCTAAATAAATTTTTAAATCGTTTTTCTACGTTAGGGTATATAGGAATTATAGTGAAATGTATTATTTGCAACATTAGTATTTTGACGTATGATATTATGGATTGTTCAGCACTGCGAATCCACAAATATGTTCAACATTAATCGTGACCCTTTGAAACAAAGGTAGTTTAGAAAAAAATGTATTTTTGATATTCGCAACTATTTTACAAAGAAGCCTATGTTTTGAGGTTGGCCATTAATTTCTTCATGCCATTATTATTTCAAAAATTTTCTGAAACTTTACGTACACTTCTGCTCTAATAATCAGTTTCTTCATAATTCTACCTCGTACATTATTATAAAAATAATGAATCCATGATATAATCTGAAGTAAAATTTATGTAGGTTACCAGCAAGTACTGATTATTTCCTTGTCCTCTACTTAGACATATATACATATATGCTTATTACTCATACAGGTATCCTATTTAAAAAATCTACGTTTAAAACAATTAATTACGTTCCCTTTCCATTTTATTTCGCATTGTATAGGCGCCTATTTTCCCTATTTCAGAACAAGGAACAAGACCTCTTATCATACTTTATCAATCTTCGCCGCGTGCTGCTTATAACCTACCTACATGTTGTTGATTTACAACGAGAATGTTAAATTGCACCGATGTCGGCATCAATCCACGTCAACTCCCGGCGTTAAGTCGTCCCGCGTGTCGGATAAATGGCGCATGGGGATCAATTAAAACGATATTTTACAAGGCCCTCTGATTGAGCGGTTTCGACGTTAAAAAATTATCGAAGTCTAGCTTTTAACCTCGTATATTTGATGAAAGTTTTGTTTTTATTTTAATCATTATAAAAACAATCAATGTATCGTATGTAAAAGAAATGAAAAAAAAATCCCTTCAAAATATTTGTATCCATATTCATTAAATAATATTTGCTGTTTCAAACTAAAGAATTAAATATGCTATTACGCTATATTTATGAAAATGATTTGGCGAGAGTTGAAAGTTGACTGCTAGCGCCATCTGTTAGAAACACTATATACTATATACTAGTTCCGCATGTGTTTAATGATCACGGGCAGAGTTTGGTTAATTTTTGATATTTAATTTGGAAGTTACGGCAGTGTGAACAAAATAAATAAATGGAAAATCCTAAATCGCTTGGATATAAAATTATTTTTTAAATGATTACACACACCTAAAATTTTGACTAATATGCAACAAACTTAATGATTTTTCGAAAGTCACAGTTTTTATATCACATTTTTTGCACGTAGAATTGAATATGCCTAAACTCTTAGTAAGGTGGATGTCACGTATCTTAAATTATGATAAAAAAGATAATTCGAAGCTGATTTTTTGCACAGATATGATATGGTAGATGAAATATAGCTTTGTCACTAGTTCCTGCCGAGGGTGGTCCTAGTAGTACTCGACCCAACATAGAAAACACAAAAATTTTGCAAAAGAAATATATTTACTTTTCAACATAATATCCTTTCAGCTGTATACATTTTTCCCAGCGATGTTCAATAAATTCGATACCCTTTTTATAATAAGAACTGTCTTACTCCTTAAAATAGCCATTAACTGCCGATATCACTTCTTCATCGTTGGAAAATCTTTGACCACTGAGCCATTTTTTCAAGTTTGGGAACAGAAAATAATCCGATGGGGCTAAATCTGGCGAATAGGATGCATGAGGTAGCAATTAAAACTTGAATTCATTAATTTTGGCCATTGCAATAACGGATTTGTAAGATGGTGCATTGTCTCGATAAAACAACACTTTCTTCTTAGCTAAATGCGGCCGTTTTTGCTTGATTTCTTCGCTTAAACGTTGCAATAAGTTCGCATAATACGCCGTTTATAGTTTCTCCTTTTTCAAAATAGTCAATGAAAATTTTTCCACGAGGATGCCAAAAAGCCGATGCCATGACCTTGCCTGCAGATGAAACGCTCTTCGCCTTCTTTGGAGCCGGTTCTCCTTTTTGAGTCCATTGTTTCGATTGCTCTTATGTATCGGGTGTGAAGTGATGGACCCATGTGTCACCGATGGTTATGAAACGGCAAAAACACTGCCTTGTTGCTATGAAACTTCGCTAAACACTCAATTGAAACATCTTCATGACACTGTTTTTGCTCGAGTGTGAGCAAACGCGGCACCCATCTTGCACGCAGCTTTCTCATGTCCAAATTTTCAGATAATATGCGATGTACCACACTTTTTGAAATGCCTACTATGTCTGCTAGCTCGTGCACTTTCAGTTGACGATCATCCACTACCGCTTTGTGGATTTCCTTCACCATTTCTTTAGTCGTCACCTTATTTGGTCGACCACTGCGATGCTCGTCTTGGCAGCTCGTACGGCCTCGTTTAAACTCTGCTACCCAATATTTCACTATTGTAAACGAAGGAGCAGACTCACCCAGAGTAGAATCCAGTTCAGCTTTTATATCGCTTGGGCTGAGGCCATTCAAATAAAAGTATTGTATCACGTAACGATGACCAATTTTCTCCGTTTTTACAAATTCACTGAAAACGTTCACTATTGATGGTTACCAATCAAATATTAAACAACGTGGCGTCTTCAAACTTGAAACATATGCTTTATATATTGTGTACTTTCTAATACAGTGATATTTTTCAAACAACTACCGCCATCTCTATGTCAGGCTGGGTACTTATGAGACTACCCACGTATAATACACAAACTTATGTTTTAAGAGTGTTGTAGCTTTTTCTTTAGTTTTTACTCAGGGTCTCTGCTATGAAATACATGCATTTCAATCAATAGAAATAGAGTCTGTGTATTTGTCCACAATCGAAAAAAAGACGCTTATTTAACATGACCATCCTAGTTTTTCTGTAAAGGCTATGTATACACTAATTTTGGCACACACAGTAGCTAAAATGTTCAAATTAAAATACTTCTTTACACCAATAATGTTGTTAATTTATTTTTACTATACCTAGAACTATATACTTTTACAAAATAATAATCTCGAATTAAAAAGAAACAAGAAAATGCAATCATATTTTACATCTAACAATATGCTAATATTAGAATCATTTGTCTAATGTGTTGATCAGATGATAGTGGTACTCATGAAGAACGGGATTGCATCGCGAGTGACGGGCTATACTGGCTGACCACGCCGTCAGCGTATAGTCGTGAGTCCGTCGAACGGACTGAGATCATAACTCATCGGTCGTGACTGATGTGTGGCTATTTGTTAGTTGTCAGAGTGTTGAGATTGTTCGCTTCCCGCTGATCAGAAGTCGTCTCGATGTGTTCGTATGCGTGTGAGTATTGTGCTATACGTGTGTGCCCACGTTGAAAAGTCTTCAGATAAATGCGATAACGCTGTCCATAAACGTCACGACAGTCGTCGTCATCTGGCTTAAAGCTACAATTTGACCGGATCTCATGTTTTATAAATAAATTAGGAAGCATTTTTAAGTATTGCAATTGTTCGAAAATAGAGTGCTAGGAAATTAATAATAATTAATAGTTACAGTGTAAGTCTTGTACTCTATACATATACACTGCCGTTTATCGATATCTGGACAATGTATAAATATTCTGAACATGATTATGTGTAACACTTTCTTTACTTCAAGAATTATAAAATTGCTGTTTAGCAATCTTAAGTAAAAAAAGGTATTTGTAAGCATTTTATGATATAAAATTCCCAAATGTGTCTCGCGAATACAGACATCAAGTAATAATAACAATCCATACCTTCACATTCCTCAGATGTTTAACGCTATCTACAGAAGATATAAAAAGGCCACTGGTTATTGTTGCTCGCTCACGTGGTGCGGCTTAAGGTCTTTGGCTACCAGAATTTACCTTAAACGAGAAGAGAAACTTCCTGGACTTCCGCCTTCGGATTCGATCTCAAGATTTTCGGTGTGATAATCCAGTAATTTACCATTAAGTTATTCAACAGTTTAATGAGAAAGATTGAGATCTTGTACGAATTTGCCTCTCTTCATCACATAATACTCATACTTGACTAGTTTCCGTATCATAGTAATTGTGAGAGATGTAAGTTTAATAATGGTGTGCAAAATGCCTCATTATAACCATTTCATGTTTCAACACGTACAGTCATAACTATGTTGAATCATCTTAATAGAACAATGTTAACAAAATATCGTATGCTGCATTCAAACTCTTGCATAGAACGTATTACTACAGCGATATACAAACATTACACAGTACACAAATACTAAATCTAGGAAAAGAATTTTCCAAACAATTCATGTAATAGATAAAGTAATCGTATTAACACACACAAAAATGCACCATTAAATTTCAAATAAGAAAAAAGATTCAAATAACCACACAATAGAAGGAAGAGGAATGGTTCAGAGAAACGCGACCATATACGGCACTCATTTCAATGTCATGCAAGACATACGAGGGTTATTTTCTACATAAGGTCCGTATGTGAATGAAAGTGAGAATGACGCGCGATCTCCACAGTACGCATGCGCGTCTAGTCGCGCCATTTGCAGTAGTATCGTCTTTCTTTGCACTGAGCTGTAGAAGTTTATAATATTTAAGAAAATTGATTCGATTGCCGACTGTGAAATATTATATGTAAATCGATTCTTGAATGCAAGAAACTAGACAGCAGCGGCAATTCACCGTCAGATTTGTGAAGTGTATGGTGATAATGCTGTGAGTGATAGTAAAGTTCGAAAATGGGTGATAATGTTCAAGGACAGGCGTGTTAATATGCATAAGCCACGCCCTGGCCGACCTACTCTGAATTCTGAGATTTGGTTTGTACACTATTGTTGTGGAGAAATTGAAGTATCGAAAATTGTATTGTAGGTAGGTTCCAAGACAGCTCTCTGACGATAACAAAACTGAAAGATTAGGCAGTGCTTTAACGTTTTTGACTTGACATGATCAGCAAGGAGAGAATTTTTGGATCACATTGTTACAGGAGATGAGACTTGGGTATCTCGCATGACTCCTAAATTCAAGCGATTGTCAATGGAATGGCGGCATATATTGTGAAAGCCAAACAGACAATTCCAGCACGAAAGATCATGGGTTTGTCTTTCGGAACAGGAAACTATAAGTAGATTTTATAACGTGAGGCAAACCATCAATTCCGAAGCGTATTGTGTAGCCCTGAGAAAACTCCAACGTGGCCTATGATCTTCTGATGTGATGTTGCTCCATGACAATACAAAGCCAACTGTTTCTATATAAACATCAGATCTAATCAGGTCTTTGGATAGGAACAACTATTTCATCCATCTTACAGTTCAGACCTTGCACCTAGTGATTTTCACCTGTTTCGCTACTTCTCGAACTTCTTTGATGGCCAATGGTTTAAGGACGACAAAGAAGTGAAAACTGCAGTCATGAAAATAATTTACCCATCAACATAAAAACTCTAGAAGGAAGTCCACATTCGCACATAAACATATAAAATGCAGTCAAAAATAATAGAACAATAGAAGATCGCATAACCTGATTAATATTTTTCATTTGATTAACAGAATCGTAGATATGGCCATGGAAATGGCCGTACAAAACATCAAATTTATAATAATATCAACCGTGTAAAGCTCGAGTTCAAACCCAGAATACAAAATAATAACACAAAGACATAACTTAGACAACGACCTAAAATTAAAAATAAACTTACATATTCAATATTTCTATTATATATCTTAATGTATTGATACAAAATGATTTTGTACTTTTGCTAAATATGTGTAATAAATGGCATATGAAAAATATAGAAAAAAAAGCAAGTCACTACTGTTCAAAAGCTAATAACACAATTCATAAATAAATAGACATATGCAAATCGAAGTATCTGATTCGTTCAAGTTCGTCGTGAATAACTACGAATGATCGACAACTTTGTTAATGAACAAACGAAGAAATTACCGCATGGTAGCACAGAATATAGCCAAAGTAATTGGCAACATTTTTTGAACAGAAGGTGAAATTGAAAGTATTCGGTTAATAAAAAACTGTTTATGAGATGATCTGTTAATGAAAAAATGTGCTCTGAACATATTGTAGAAACAATAAGACGTTTTCGTTTTTAGGGCTGCTTTTTCTAATCTGGACAAAGAGTCTTGCACAGAATTAGATGATTTTACAATTAATTAGGTAGAATTTTTTACTTACATATGTAGAGTAATGATCTAAAAGACACCGATATACAGAAAATAACGTTACCCAGCAGAGGGAAATTAATATAGTACATTTTAACGTCGCATTTGAACCCTTTTAGTTATGAAGTGAATTTAGTAGGAGAAAAAATATTCTTGAATCTTACGTCCAAGAAAAAACCAAAGCTATTTTCTTTAACGAATAGAACAATATTTCAGACGAATCTTTAAGGAAACTTCTTTGAAAAATGCCACAAATTATGTAGACTATCAATGTGATTGTTTAATACAAGAAATTTTTGTAAAAAATATAGTTTATTAAATTATTGGTTATTTACATACAAAAACAACAAGAAAAATTTTGTAATAGTTTTATTTTTTCCACTCTTTCAAAATATTTTTTGCACTTGTCCATCTTCGAAACCAATCATCAAACCAATGCTATCACGTTTTTTTTTTTTGAAAACTGAGAACTCTCATTATCTCACGTTCTAAGAAGATCTTCATCGTTGAAAAACTTCTGGTCTGTCAGTTCATTCTATATGAGAAATCAATGTAAAGACTGGTGAAGCAAAATTAAGGAGACGAGGAAGATATTCAAGCACCTTTTGCCCAGTTCTTTCTAAAACCCCAGTAGAAATGTTAGACGTTGAATCAATATACCAGAATGTTGTCATGGTGCAAAAACTAGGTGCCTAGTGTTGGACGAGAATCAATAGTTTTCAAAGATTCAACAGCTTTAGGAAGATATTTACTTGTCGATTAAGGCATGAGATACCAAAAAGAAATAAGCTTTACTTACTCGAAAATGATTTACAAAATTGTTTGAACATTCGGTGCATATACGAGGGTAGTTTGACAAGTAGTCAGAATGGAAAAGAAAAACGAATTTTTTAAATGCAAAATAATTTTTATTTTTCAATATATTCTCCTAACAGAGCAATACATTTATTCCAACGGTGTTCTAATGCCTTTATGCCATCTCTAAAATGCGATTCCGAAAGGCTTGCAAAATACTCATTTACGAAGATGATAAGCTCGTCCTTAGACGAAAATTTCTTTCCACCTAGTGCCGTTTTAAATTTTGGAAAAAGGTGGAAGTCGGACGGCTAGATCCGGAGAATAAGGCGCATGTGGTACTAATTAAATGCAACTCGTGGATTTTGGACATCGCAACTGTGCTGGTATGCGAGGGAGCGTTGTCTTGGTGAAACAGAATCTTTTTCTTTGCTATTCCTGGTCGTTTAGCACGAATCTCAACATTTAATTTTTGTAGAAGTTCTGCATAATATTGTCCGTTTATTGTGGCACCTTTCTGAAGGTAATCAATGAGCAAAATGTCCTCTGAATCCCAAAAAATTGATGCCATCACCTTGTTTGCCGATAAAGTGGTTTTCGCTTTCTTTGGAGGTGCAGAACCACGTTCCAACCATTGTTTCGACTGTTGTTTAGTTTCGGGTGTACTGTAGTGTATCCAAGTTTCATCGCAAGTAACAAATCGAATACAAAAATCAACCGGATTCCGCTTATAAAGGTCCAAGCACTCATTGGAATTGCGCAAACGAGTGAACTTTTGATCAGTCGTAAGCAATCGCGGTACCCATCTTGCCGAAAGCTTGGAAAGGCCCAATTCTTTCGCTAAAATGTGGTGTACGCATTCTGTTGAAATGTTTATCATGTCTGCTATCTCTCTCACTTTGAGTCGTCGATCTTGCGTAATAATATTATGAATTTTTATAATCATTTCCTTAGAAGTCACGATTGTGGGTGCTCCAGAGCACGCTTCATCAGCACAGCTTGCTCTACCACGTTTAAATTCATTTACCCATCTACTTATTGTGGCGGATGATGGAGCAGATTCACCTAATGTTTCCCGTAACTCATCTTTTATTTCGGTAGCTTTCATACCCTTAATTACGAAGTATTTAATCACGGCACGATACTCTGTTTTTCCAATTTAACAAAACGTCGTGTTGCTTCTTTTTCAATCAGCTGTCAAAAATAAACTAATCAACCGATTTATCTAAATATCGGAATGTAAACATATATATAGGCAACCTAAATTACAGTGCATTTGTTTTACCAATTAGAGCGCCACCTATTTGTTATTCTCACTACTTATCACTCACTACTATCCTCGTATATCCAGACATTCTTCTCTCTCGCGCTTACATGCCTGAATGCACCTCATGCACTTCAAAGACTAGTCTGATTCGTACAATGCTCGATTGGTTTCCTTTCAGTGAAACTATCAATTTTGATACATATTAACATCGACTGGAAATTCGCAATAAAACAGATAATTTTGGTAAAATATCAAAGTTTAACCAACTGAAAAAGGGATCACGTTTCGTCACGAGAATGCGAAACCGAAAACACCGATGTGGACTAAATCAAAGTTGATGGAATTAAATTACGTAATTCTTAGCTATCCTTATTTTCCTGAGTGCTTGCTTTATTTGTTGCAAGCCAGTTTAGTGAAAAAGATTCAGCATTATTGGATATCACAAAAAATCATTTTCAATTGTTTTCTGACAAATTAGCTAACATTTATAACTGAGGTAATGATGTTGCTGAATGGTTCGGAAAGATTATTGAAAATTATGAACATCAATCATGAATTACTTTGTTTATTAATTAGTTTTATTTAGTTTGAATAACAACGTATCGAGCCTTTTATTATGATTTATTAAATGCCTCTCACCAAACTTATGTAATATTGGCTGGTGTTTCCATTCTGTTCTTTACATTTATTCAGTCTATATACTTAAAAATGTAAACAAAAACCATTAATTGCGTTGCATTTGGCAATTGGCGTTTATATGCAGGCATCGTTATTTGCATGGTCCTCGGATGTTCTCTTCGAATGCAAGCAGTGATATAAGTGCTTTCTCTACTATGCGAGAGATGCACAATACTCTCTGATTATTTTGTATTATAATTTCTATATACTTTGGATATTAATCATGAAAGATATGAGACATTTAAAAAAGAAACATCTGAAGAATATGATAGTAACTGTGGAAGAAATTTAACATTAAAACATCTGATATCAGAGGAAGTAGTCAACTGATTATAAAAGTCTTTGTTCACTTTTAAGCTAATACTCTAGAACAGGTTTCTCTTTTTTGTGACATGAGAAAATAATATACACTTTTTAAGTTAGTTTACATTTGAAACATCCTCGTATTTTTATACGATTAATCATTAATTACTGCTTTCAATCTAGAGCATGAATTAAAGTCTTTATTTTGATGTGACATGAGTTAGAAACAACTCGAACAAGTACATAAACACACGGGCAAGCACGCAACACATATAATTTCATGCACTAACGTACACACGTGTAGGTACATGAACAACATTTGATCGTCTATTGTTTTGACGCCAAGAGGACGATCAAGTCAAGGCGTGCGTGTACGATCGACGAGAAGCAATCGAGGTGGATGAAGAACAAGAGGTGGTCACCCGTCGAGTAGATCCTCTCAATAAGATAAACAGCAATCAATCAACCGTCAAGGTATAAATTATCGGCCAGATTTCAGGTTTTGGTACACACGCGTTGCACTTACATACACGGGACGAATTTCGACGTGTATACATGAGACGAGACACTGTATGTGTGTGTGTGTGTGTGTATAGGTGCGTGTTTGTGGTGGTGTGGCCTCCTAGAACCGAGCTGAATCTCCTGGACCATTAAATTTGAAGTATTACCGTGGCAGTGCGCGGTATGTGAGTCCGCATTTGTCCGTCAAGATGTAGATGATGATAATTGACTTTGAATAATGTACGGGTAAGAGAGGTCTCGAAAATTCTCATTGTTAACTGGAGAAAATGCTCCGGAATAATGTATCGTATTTGTCTGCGGTAGCGTGTCAAGAAGAACTACTATGTCAGAATTTAAAGACAAAGAGTATCTTCAAAATATGCCTTTTTAATATCAGGCTGCTTTAAATCTATATCGTTGCGTATTTGTCGAGATGATTCTCTAGCGAAAGTAAATTAAATGAAGAAAAGAAACTCTCGATTTTTTACTAACAATAAATATAACTGAATAAGTGTTAATAAATAATCTCAAAACTAATTACAAAAATCTCTTAAATAACACTGGTTACTACGTATGTAGTATCACTAATAATGATCACACACGTTACTGGCCGTTTATATCAGGTTGATGTATAAATTTCTATATTTATTAAACTCAAAATTTATTAATTTATTAACAAACAAAATACAGGAACCAATAAAGAGTATATTTTCCTCAATTAATTACGATTGGCTCTATCTGGTGGTTTTGAAGCGAAGAAGTCCTTAAGCCAATTTTAAAGCGCGATGTCGTGTTATTAAAAGAGGTTCCTCGAAGGTTGTTTGATGGAGAACGGAATAAATGGAAATCCGACAGAGTGAGATCTAGAGAATAGGCGGATGTAGAATGACTGGCCATCCAATCAAGTTTTTGAATAACCAATTTTGTAATGTTAGCAGTATAAGGGTAAGCCTTATCATTCTACAAAATGACTTGATGTTTTCCCGATATCTCTCTTGGATAGGGGTCTGAAGCTGACGGATTTGTTGACAGTAAATATCAGTAGTGATGGTTACATTCCTTGGAAGTGATTGATAATAGACGATGCTCTCTTTGCCCCACCAGATGCACATCAGTTTATGCGTATAAGTATCAGCTTTTACGTGAGGAGTTGTTTTTTAAGTATGATAAAGACATCCTCGTCTGTGTTTGATATTAACATCAAGACACAATTTTTCGTCACTAGTAACAATGTGGGACAAAAACGATCGATATTGTTGACAAGCTAAACGATGAGAAACACAAATATTTACAAGTCTTTCCTGTTGTTGCGCTTAAAATATACGGCAACCAAACACCCCGTTTTAAAACTTTATCTATGGAATGTAAATGCCTGATTGTTGTCGATTGGTTACAATTCATTACAATATTTCATCATGAATTAAAGTATTCAGACAATCTTCACCGAACGCCGGGTGGTCTTCCTGAACGATGAGAATCGTTTAGGTCAAAATGTCTCTCTTTAAATTGAAGAAACAATTTTCGTGTTGTACTCCCGTCGTCTATATTTTTCCTGTAAACTGTACAAATGGTTCTGGCGGCTTCCTATGTCTTAAGACTACTACTCTGAATGCCTTAAGACTACTATACGGAAGCCTTTAATTTGCGCTAGATTAATTGGATAAGCAATTCACAAAACAGGTTGCTTAACTTAGCATTCACTATCTTGGATTGCCTGCTAGAGGTTGATAGGAATATATTCCCGTTGATTCCGGAGGATCACTACACCTTGCTCTGTGTGTGACTTCACTTAAGGAATACGCTTAGGATGGATAATTTTCCGTCGAATGATAACCTGCGATATAACTTTTGTGCTGTTGATTGTTACTCTGAATTCAATTGACAATATACGACTGGTCGTTGCTTTGGAAGTTGAATGATGCCGATTTGGCTGTGGGTGCTTTCTATGAGGCTCTTTATTCTATTCTGGATCGCTCTATTCCAAAAATGAGAGCTGTGAATAGGAAATACTTTGCTTGGTTCACTAGTTATGTAAAAGAATTAATACGCATGAAAGAATTTTTTAAAAAATGGAAATCTACGAAATTTCTCCACTACGAGTATTATAAAGAGTTTAGGAGATTAAGGTAACTTCTTAAGCAGTAAACTATATATGCTTATGACACTTATCAAGCTCGTACTGAAACTAATATTATAGATAACTCGAAGATATTTTCGAAGTTTGTCAACAGTAAACGCTCGGCATGTAGAATTCCGGGACATATGATTTACGAAAAGGTGGAACTTGCCCAGCCGGATATAATAGTGAACAAGTTTGCTGATGTGTTTTCCAAGTCTTTCAGTAAAAGTAATGTATTGTCAGTGATGTTCGGTAATTATCTTTCTTTTCTGTGGGATACATTACAGTTGATGATGTATCTTTAGCGCAGCTAAACTTAAATATCATGGAATTTTTGGTGACGATCGTATACCCAGTTTTTAAGTGCGTGACTGTGCAGCAGCATCAGCAAATCCTTTAACCGTCCTGTTTAATTTAATTATAAATACATTTGTATTTCCAGGCATCTGTAAAACAAGCAAATTCGTCCCCGTGTTCAAGGAAGGTAACAGATCTAACATTACCAAATTTTGCTATAGTTCTTGAACAAATCTTATTTTACAACATTTATAGATAGGTTAAACCATTCTCATTTTGTCACCAACATGGATTCATATCTGAGTGATCAATAATCACAAATTTAGTGAACGTTACTTAATTTCTTTCTTCGGCAATTGATAACAAGTCGATGTTTATATATACGGACTTTTCTAAAGTCTTTGATTCTATAGACCACAATATTCCCTTGCAAAGCTAGATTCCTTTGTTTTTTCTCATATTATTGTGCTTTGCTAATCGATCTAGCTATATGTTTTATTATCGATTATCGTCTCGAAGCCCTCGAAGTACAAATTTCGAGCCACTCATTTTTAACATCTTTATCGATGAACTCTTAGATAAAAAGTGTGTATTTCTGGGGTATGCTGATGATATTAAAATTTACAATATAATCTGCACATCGTCTGACTGTATCAAATTGCAAATCAGCCTTTCTGTAATTGAAAAATGGTGTACCCATAATAAAATTTTATCGAATGTCTCGAATGCTGTGTTATTTCTTATGCTCGTATACTGCCCTTACAATATTTGGTTATTCTGCCAAATCCGATTTGGTAATTAGAAGTTCTGAAGTCAATGACTTGGGCGTACTTTTTGGTTCTCAAATCGTTTTGTGTCAGCTTGATTCGTCAATTTGTGCGTCATCTTCAAAATCTTTTAGTTTTTTAGTCAGATTATATAGAGAATTTAATAGGATTGCTGCACTTAAGCTTATACTATGCTCTGAAGCAGTGCAGTTTGGACTATGAGTTCTTAATGTGGTTTCTCTGTTACACATGCCATCTCCCTTGAGACAATCCAGAAGAGGTTCTTTAAATACCATTCGTACACAATGACTGGCACTTATTCTGAACGAGGGACCGACTACGATAGTATTTTGAATCTTGTCGCCGCAAAATGCACAATGGAAGCTTTTTATCAAAACTGCTGCTAAATGAAATCGACCGTCCAATGATACTCGCCTGTATTGACCTTAATGTACTCGTTTCTAATACACGACATAGTGCTAATTTTAGATTACCCAGGGCGAAAACAAATACATGTGCATGTTATGTAGGAAATGAGGGGATGTTTATGTTTGCCTGAAAATCTTGATTGGTTAAGAGGAAAATAATGTCCGTCTTCTTTAACGTATTTTGGAGCGTGCGATACTGATGATGAAGAAGAAAAGACTCTCGCCGCAAAGTGATAACCTGGTCAGAGCTTCAAAAGCATTTGCTCAGGCTTAAGATTTTGAATTTTCTATCATGGCAATGCTTCCCTCCATCAATCCAACGTCTATATCGAGTGTTTAACAAGAATTGGACTGTAGGTGCTGGAACATCATGTACTGTTTTCTCGTGCAAAGAATATGCTGAAGAGAAGGAAGTTATTCAACTGTGAAGATCCTCTTAGAGCACAGGATAACGGATGAGTTTTCAGAAGAAACCTAGAAGAGTTGATTTTATAACTAGTTTCGAAGAATTAGCAATAGTTAGAAAACCAGCTAGGAGTAATGCATGTAGACCTTCCCATTCATTTATTCTGACTAGCTGGCGTGTATCTTTCGATCTCACTCTCTCTTGAATTAAAATTTTCCAGTCTTACTGGACTATAGCTTAATGTCAACTAGATATTTTAGCCTCCATTGGATGCTCTCAAACAATACTTACTGAAAGGGAAGAGTGGTGGATTGATTATTTCCACGTATCCTCCTCGTTCATGCGATTTAACTTTTTAAACTTCTTTCTCCTTTCTGTGAGGTTATGTTAGCTTATACCAACAAGCACAGCAGTATTATATGACTTACAGATCAAAATTTAACGTGTGACCGCTTATATTCGATCTAACTTATGTAAAACAAGTCATGTAATATTAGATTTTACGGATTTATTCCGCTTTCTGTGAACATTTGATGTGTTCCATCAAAAATGGTATTAACTATACTTTACACAGAACTAAAAGTGATCCTAAATTTCTTAAAATTTCTACGCTTTACTTTAAAAATAAAATGTGTCGTTGCTAATGAAAAGCCCTTTATTCGTAATATGTTTAGATTATATACTTGTTCAGCCTGAAAATCTTCATTTGAATTTTATGTCGTGTATGTAAATTTAATAAATAATAGAATATTTTTCTTTTACTATGAAGTATGGAAATTCTTGCTAGAATTCCAATTTAGTTTAGAGTCTGTAGAAATATGAAAATGCTTTTTTTTATATTCTCAATATAATATTTAGTTTATAATACAAAATGTTTCAATACAATTTTCTTGCTGTATAACCCTTTTAAATTATAAAATTGACATGCTGTTCGTGGAGATATATTCTTTTTAGAAAGTTATTTCTATATTTTGTTGGAATCGGGTTGGTAGAACCGCCGCAAATTGCAAATTACTTGAGCGAGTTGGGGCCTAGAGGTCTCTCTCTTGACTTTCCTGTGGCAGGTGCCTTTGGCGTTCGCTATAATTATTCTTCAAAGAAGTTATTTCGTAACAAGTTTAAACAGTACGTTACTATTCAAAAAGTTTAATATGAAACATTTGGTTTCGCAATTTATACCTGGAACTTTTCAGAAATAGTCAGTCTAACAAGTATGGCGTATAGAAAAGGAGGTACAAGAATTGACATTAAAGCCTTCGAAAGTTTAATTCGATTATATTTTGCTTGTTAATACTTTGTGGAAAGAAAATGTATGAATAACTTGTTAGACTAAAGAATCTAAGATATATTTAAAAGAATGATTGGAAATATCATGGTAATGCTAATCAATTAATTAGAAATAGAGAAATAGATAAATTATAAATGTATTTGCTGTATATGAAAAAAAGAAAAATATTTTTCAGTATTTGGTTTATAAAAAATATTTGTGTAATTGTTGAAAATATGTCCATGTATTTGAACACATTTCTGTTTATAATTAACAAGAGTGTCAATATTATTTTTCAAAAACTTTAGTTCCTAGATGTTACGTTAACTTGTTTTAATTAATTAACTTATACACTGATTGTGGTTAGAAGATTAATTTTACTAGCACATTTCTTTTATTTGTAAAGAGTAAAATACTGTATTTATTATTGGTTTTTAAAAGTATTCTTGTATTTCTTAACAAAAGTGAAAATTATATTATTTTCTGCTACTCCATCGTTAATTAAATACACAGAAATTAATTAAAAATTTCTGCGCTGGAGAAGGACTCGAACCTCTATCTGCCGTTTTCTAGACGACTGCTTTACCAATTAAGCCACCAGGCAGTGTAACTTCGAGTCCTTTAACACGCCATAAATCGTATTATGGAACAGATCTAATATTTATTTGAAAAACCCGCAGTTCGATTATGATGTCGTGATTATATATAAATATATAAATTAGTTTCACGATGGGAAATTTAATGAAAATTATATTATTTTCTGCTACTCCATCGTTAATTAAATACACAGAAATTAATTAAAAATTTCTGCGCTGGAGAAGGACTCGAGCCTCTATCTGCCGTTTTCTAGACGACTGCTTAACCAATTAAGCCACCAGGCAGTGTAACTTCGAGTCCTTTAACATGCCATAAATCGTATTATGGAACAGATCTAATATTTATTTAAAAAACCGCAATTCGGTTATGATGTCATAATTATATATAAATATATAAATTAGTTTCACGATGGGAAATTTAATGAAAATTATATTATTTAAAGGACTCGAAGTTACACTGCCTGGTGGCTTAATTGGTAAAGCAGTCGTCTAGAAAACGGCAGATAGAGGTTTGAGTCCTTCTCCAGCGCAGAAATTTTTAATTAATTTCTGTGTATTTAATTAACGATGGAGTAGCAGAAAATAATATAATTTTCATTAAATTTCCCATCGTGAAACTAATTTATATATTTATCTATAATTATGACTTCTTAACAAAAGATTCGTTAAACTTTAAATATATATTAAAATAAAATACAAATATTTACATAAAATTAAAGTTAAAAATTCTTCGATAAAATAAAATATAGTTCAATGTTTCTCAGTTTTAATAACCGTGACATGAACCATACATCTGCGTAATGGTTCGAAACTGTCCACACGCACACCCACGCACTAACATACACACACACAAGTCTATATAATATTTTAATGTGGATCTATTTATGCCGCTAAATGTGTATACATATTTTGCTTATTTGCAAATAAATATTTTCGCCCACAGAGGACGTTCTGACGTGCTCGTACATGATAAGGTTTATGAAAAATTAAGAATTATAGGACTATATACTCTACTAGATTCGGTGAATAGAATAAGATTATTGGGGCATAACCTGAAATCGTAATTTATCAAGTTTTCCGAATAAGGCGACTGGTGTGATGGTACATTATCATGATGGAATTGCACTCTCTTTTGAGACATTGCAGGTCTTTTTCTGTAATGGAAACTTTCACTTTATCCAGAAGGGTAGCATAATATGTCCCAGGATATTTCCAGGATAATTGGATTAATAAACATACATCACAGGTGGAGTACGTGATGATCCCTGTCTAAGATTTGCGTACTGCCAAAGTTTCTAAGGGCTGTTTTATATCTAATTCTGCTTGGTTTGAAAACGGTTTATATGCAGAATTAATTTGGTATGTAGTAATGCTTATCGATCTGCTAAATTTATGGTAAAAATACAAAAGTCGAATTGACTTCCATTTTCTGTGGTAAAACGTTTTCAATTGAAGATTTTGCTGGTAAGCCATGGCAAAAATGATTTTTCTTGGGTAATCAGACAAAATGGAATGGAATTATTAAAAACACATTATTATAAGAAACACCCACACAAAGATCAAAATCATCACAATCGGTTAAATGATACCAATCAATGTGGAGTAAACCAGAAGTAAGTCATTGTATAGGGATGGTTAGCTTTACGAAAATTGCAACGTGTGTCCCCCTGTAAATGAAAATTGTAATAAAACTGAAAATGTGAGACAATGCTTACCTTCACAAGCTATGGGTGATAATTTCACGTTCAACAAATAAGTCACTAAATAAAATTGAAAAAACCAACTCAAGTAATCTGTTTAGTCTCTTTTAAACGAAGACAATACGAGAATCATTTCTACTGGTGCTTTTTATTATTATGACAAATGTTGTATCCTACTAACAGTAGAATCTAGAGTTAATAGGAAAAAAATGTTGTTTCCGGCCTATAGTGATGCTGAATATCTTTATCCCGAGTCCCAGATGTCATATAATTTAGCATTATGTTAAAATAACTATCCTATTCAGAAAGAATCATTTATTGTCTTATAGTTGTTCTTATTTTGATTTTTTCATTTTGGAAAACAAAACAATAAGTTGCTGTCTGTTAAATGTTCATTACTTTGAACGTACTATAAATGAACCATTTCAAATAAGATTGAGTAAAAAAAACTCATTTAACAAAACTAATACTTTATTTTATTACTCGTAGATAAAAATGGTAATTTAACGAAAAAGACAAGCAAGTCTGAGGTAGTAATAATCTTAACGTATTTTTTTGTCCTACTCGCAAATTTCTATATAAAAAAAAGAATAGAAATTGTGATTAATCAATTGTTTACCGTATGGGAACTGAACAGCTTCCAACTTCTTACAATAATACCAAGACGAATAGTTCAATTGCGAGCGTGCTTTCCTGCGATGCTTTACGTATACGCTGGATAATTGAAGAATTGATGTAAATCATGGCCTGTGAATTATAAGCTGGCGCCGACGTTTAGATTCGACACGCCGGACTCAGTCTTGGTCCGCTGGACAAATTCTCACAAACTTGAAGTCTCCATTCGAGTTGTTTATCCAGCGCTGCTGATGCGATATAAACGACGACGAAATTCATTCTTTTTTAATTTTTTTTGTGTCTGTGATTTTGCTCTTTTGTGTTGTGTTCGTGTATTGTTAATATTGTGGCTACGTGCCAAATAACTTAGTTTTTAGATTTCTTAAAAATACTTAAACATAAATCTTATATTTCGCGTTGTTTTGTTTTTTTTATGACAGTGGAAACGTGAAATATTCTTGTATAATCTGGAATTTACACTTCACGTATAGTTCGGTTGATAGGAAAGTTCGTGCAGATTTTACGGCAAAATATTTTTAATAATAATTTTACTTTTAACTTTACTCTATTATGTATTCGACTTTTCGATTAAGACCTATTTCATTCGTTCTGGTAACTTGATTCTTCTGTCGTAGAAGTCTTAGGCTCTCTTCTATATAAAGTCATTCAAGAGGTTTTGCAGAAATCCCAAAAATGCGAAATTCATACTAGTAAAGCAGTTCTGCAAAGACCGAAAAAAATAGTAGTCGGACGACAAAATGTCGGGGGAATGTGGTGAACGATACAAAGCATTCTATTCTAGTTTCGTTGACTTTGTCTAGTAAAAATAAAGAACAATAAGTAAAGTTTTATTTTAATCTTAAAAAAAAATCTAATCACAGTTTTTGTGGTGCACTGGCAATTCGTCTCCCAAACAACTGTTAAATCTCAGATCGCACAATTTCTGCACATAAAGCATTTTATATTACATTACATTAAGTAAGTCGCGTGATATAGCATTTAAACTACATTTCACAACTAAATTATTAATGATATTACATTTAAGATTGTTACAATTTCTTCAATTTATACCTGGCTTTTAATATTTATTTCTTTTAACGTATCTTGTTCTCTTCTGTCATTAGTCAATCTATAATTGACGACTGAAGCTACCCTTTCTCTCACCGATTTCTTTAAAACGTTTCTTTTGAAAACACACTAACACTGGCAGTACTATCCGCAACCGTAAAACAAAAGTTTTGATGTAAAGCTCTCATCTTTCAGAAATCTATATATTTCTTTGTTTTTCGAATCCAGTCATCAAGCCAACTTTCACGCATCTTCTGAAAAGTTAATAAACTCGTCAGTCTATGTCTTGAGAAAATCATCATTGGAAAAACTTTAAAATTTTAACATTATACCAAATAGTGCTCAGGTCCACTTATCAGGCACTGCGTTGATTGCTCAACAAGAAGAACTTCTGCATTGGCGTGAAGATGGAGCCTGGTTCTGACATTTTTTCAACAGTAAGAATGACAAGGTCACTATGAACACTACAATCGGGAATTAATGAAATATTTTTAATTATCACTGTGCAATATCTTGTTCTAGAAAATCCGAGTGGTTTCTTATTGCTACTGGAAAGGTGGATACTCTAAAGCCGCACTGGTTTTAGAGATAGATTCTAAATCAGTATCTTATTACATTTTATCAAATTAGATCATTCCAATTTCTATCAAGGAGCTAATAAGTCTGCTTGTACTTTGTACCAAGTCCATTTCTTACATGCGTTTTCCATTAAAGTTTGTCGTCAAATATCATATCGACGAATTCGGCGATTGTTTAATAGGATACGTAAGTATATAATTAATGTCTAGAGCGAGTGCTTTTCTTAGTTTTATATTAGTAATGTTATACGTTGAGCGATTTGTATACTGACCTTGCATTGTTTGTTCCAAAGTTGAAGAAATGAAGAAAGAGGGAAGCCGTCAAAATCAATATCATTAACTTTCTTTGTCTAGAACATGAATTTGAGTTTAGGAATTACTATTTCAATAGTAATGATCTAGGTAATATTTTCACGTAGTTTTTCCGGCGCGTATTGGATTGCAACTTTTTACGTCTGAGGATAAAGGAAAGAAAATGTTGGAGTTGGTTGTTCACAAAGCTGCATTCTTTGGAAAAAATTTCAAGATAGACAAAAACTAAATTTTCTTATAAACGATTTAATAGGAATACTAATATATCAGTTAGAAATATAGGATTGCATTATAAACAATGTTGAATAAACCTCCGGGTTCATAGTAACGTATAGTCTCGTCGGGAATTCTGAATAGGTGGAGATTACACTTCCTAATATATTCTAACATAGGAAAATGGCTTAAAATTGAATTTAAACCCGTCACAATTAACAATCCACGTTTGTGAAGCATTTTCACGTCACTGACAGTCTGCAAGCTATCGGTAATGATTGCACGTATTTACCACCCATCGGTTCCTGTAGCTGGTTACCCAGACGAATGTTCAGTATTAATTATAAAATAGAAAGAAATGCTTGAAATAGTGGACCTGCGTAAATATTGTCATGCAAAAGATAAGATACAATTTAGAAAAGAAATTAAATACAGAAAGTAGTAGAAAATTAGTAGAAGTAAGCGAGTTGAGGTACTGCAGGCGAGGCTCTAATGGAAAATACTGTTATTTTCTTTGTTAGACGGAAACGGTAGAGAGAAAATCTAAAATAAAGAGCAAGAAAGAGGCTTTCACTTGTTCTAAAGTTGCGAGACAAGAACTTTTCATGTGAGAAACAAGCCAGAAAGAAAGGATAAATCAAATACATCCACACGTATAAAGATAGATAAAGCTGTGGGGGTCAGCGCCGTAGAGGAAATGGATCTGATATCCCACCGGGAGATCTGAAATTTCTTAAGCGAGAATGCAAGATTTGGTTGAATAGAACCAAGATTGCGTAGAGGTTAAAAGAGTTAAGCTCAACAAGCATATGCAAAGGATACAAGAGACTCTCTAAGAACCTGTGGGTGAAAGCGGATATGAAAAAATCGCAGTAGAATAGGCTCTATGACAATCTGAAATAATCTATCCATCTATCCTACTCATAGAAAACATGAAGTTAAACTCTCGCAAGAAGAATAAGGCCAAAAAGATAATGTACAGATATAAGAAGATCTTAGCAGGAGGAAGTGAAAGAATTACTTCTTTCACTTCCTAAATTTGCGAAGAAAATGGCGAGAAGATATTTTTAATTATTAATACCGGAGAGGTAGAGAAGGAAGGAATTTTTGAAAGAAATTTCGAGCTTGGGTCAGACACTCTTTGTTGCAAAATAATTATTTGTTAATTCAAAATATAACATCTAGAATGTAATAAAACTTTTCTAACTTATACAGGCTTTAATGCTTTACAATCCGCTCAGTTCTTTTTATTCTAACATTGAAACTCTTCGGATGTAAATCAAAAATATTACATATCCAACACTACACATTACATTTCTTCGCCTTATCATTCGAAACTGTTGGCATGCTCATTGTTGATATTGGATGTGCGCCGCCACTAAAATACAAAGACTTTTATTATTTTCACGGTCAAAATATTGGGCAAGAAAGGCCGGTGTGCCGCGAGGAGCATCATCGCCGCAAACAAAACAATTAATTACTGCACAGATGCAGAGTCATTTCAGCAACTCGGCAAGCTGTCCGACCGGAGGAACACAATAGAAACGGTCGAGTCATCTGGGTAGCAAGGTGGCCCCGTCTCCGACAGCCAATTGGGAATAGAAATTTGATGAAATCGAACAATTTCACACGTTCTATTTAGTACGTATATACGTAGACTACAGAACAGCTTGCGTTTTTATTATATTGTTTGTATGTATTATGTATGTACACAAATAGTATGAGCAGTAGTGATACGGACATTGCATCTGTAAAAATTAATTAACTTAAACCGTGTAAATTGACGTCATTAGCTCTCTCAATGTAGAACATGAGTTTGAATTTAGCAATTATTATTTTAATTAGTAATGATGTATGTAATACCCTCGTTTATTGTTGGAGATAACTTGCGTCTCGTATTGTATTGCAGTCCTTGAAGCTCCAATCTGCGCCTAGAAGTTCGAGAGAAGAAAATAGTAATGCTTAAAGTTACAAAAGCTCATAAAACTATCATTATACGATTTTGCTGATAAGTTTTTGAATCAGTCCACGTGTGGGTTTAATGTAAGAAGTGTTGTAAAGGTTTATACTGTATTTCATATTATAAAGTTCATTCTAATTAGGTTGAAAGCTTAGCCTAAAGCGAGATTTATAATTAATGAATGAAAATACAAAATACATCTATAACACTGACGACTAGAATTGAGTACAGATGCTGGGAGGCGGTCATAAACAAGCGAATAAATTATAGAAAAATATAATTTCAAGATTAGTGTTAAAATCAGGTCTCTTCCCGTGTACGCCACTTAATTCAAGAAACATCTCTATACATGTTGAGTGGTGTGTTCTTTTCCGTAATCAGATGTAGTCTTTTCCTTATATTAACATTAAACTTTTACTCGGACACAATCTGCCAAGAGAGTTTCAAATTAATTATTTTGTACTAGATGAAACAGAGAAACGAATCACCCTATGTTTTCAAACCAAATTTCGTAAATATGTTTATTATGATTAGAATAATAAATGATTAAATTTTCCGCTTTACGCAAACGAATAAATTCTGCCATTCGCCTAAACACTAATAAGATGTTCTGACTCTTGTGGAAGCTCATTATTAAGCAATTTATGTAGGGCATCATTTATATTTATATATTTTATGGGCGATAAATCTAGGGACCGAGCAGGTCAATTGAGAATATTGGTGTAGGGTTTTTCCAGGAATCGTGATCTAACAGCTGTAATATGAGGATGGGCATTGTCTTGCTAGAATGAGGCATTATTTAGACTTTCGATTTATGGTAACGCGAATGGTGCCAAAACTTCGTAGGTGTACATTTAAGAATTTAAGTGGCATGCAAGGAATATTATTGTGTACTACTTCTAATGCCAAGTCTACCATAAACCATTAATCCTCCAATAAATGCTGTTTCATGTTCTACGGAAATATTAAAAAACTGATTTCCTCCTCCTCGGTTTCGGACTCCTCTATGACCATTATGGGCTCACAAACAAAAACTAGATTCGTTTGTAAATACTGAATTTTTTTAAAAATAATTTAATAAGAATACTAGTATATGGGATTCCATTATAAAAAAGAGAGAAACATTTAGAATAGTGGATAAATATTAATGATAATAATTATCCATACCTTCAATTCCGTCAACAGCTTATCGCTAATTACATGGAACATTGGCAGATCATGAATTAATATTATGTTTGCGCTCGTGGTGGGACCTAATTAAGATCTTTGGCTAGTTACTTGCTAATTTTGACCACCGTCCCAAGTTGAATTTGAATTTGATGGAGTTTGTGGTTGATTAACTTAATCACTAAGGTTGATATATAACCCCTTTCCACATTAACTTTCGTAATTCTGTATATACATTTCGACAACTAAGTTGTCATTATCAGTAGATAAGTGTCGCACCTGGTAAACCACGGCGAAAAATACCCATACGAAAACAAACTCCGTACGCGATCTGTACCGTTGAGAACCAAAATGTACACTGTACATTCGTTTCACAAGATTCTTAAAAATTGTTTTACTTAAACTAGGATGAATGACATTAAAAAAGGAACACGGACACGACCGATAAGTACCTGCATGTGATTTATTATAGTGTTCTTCTTTTTCTGACATTAAGCAGACAGAAAAGAGACGCCTGGTTCGGACCCCCGTCGGTGTTCAAAACATGGCTTTTATTCTTCAAAATGTACATACTTTCATACGTATCTAATTCGCGATAATTATACACGTTCTCAATCAATTGCAAACAATAGGCGTTAACACTATGATTACAATCCAACACATGTCTTGCTAGACTCGATTTTTCCGGCCGGTTGAATTTTATATGCGCGATATATTCTTTATACCGGGTTTATTTCGATCATTTTGTTTGGCCGATGTATTGTTTACTACAATCTAAACATTTAATGCTATATATTCCCGATTACTTGTTATCCTCGACTTTGTCTTTTGCATTTCCTGAAAGGGATTTTATTGAGTTCGTGGACCGATAAGTTACTTGAAAACCGCGGTCTTTAAAAACACTATTTAAATTTTTCGTCAAACCGTGGAAAGGTAAGCAAACAAACTGCTTATCCCGATTGTTTTCGTCCCAAATTTCATAAACCTACGTAGTAATTTACTAACTTTTGTGATTTTAATAACGGTCCAATTTTCCAATCAATCGATTCATCGGAATTTCTAAAAACACAATTTCCATTAGATTTAATTTGATCTATTACGGTCCTGATGTCGAGTTTCTAACGCCAGCGGCCTTTTGTTTTGTAAATAATTAATTCAAATTGACCTAAGTCATTTTTATGTTTCCAATTCGATATCACTAATGTCATCTCCTTCGTAATACCGTAAGTCTGGTTTCTTACAAGGTTAAGGTAATGATGGTGCCCTCTGTCGTTGCTATTTCCTTAATTGTGTGTTAATTAGAGATTCCATGTCGCTGATGCTTGTTTACGACTTCGGGGAACTTTTCTGTTGAATTTCACAAATTAGTTTTGTTTTAAAAAGGGAATATATGGTATCTGAAAATACGACATTTTATTGTATCTTTTTTCTGTGTTTTGGCTAAGTTAAAGGAACATTCGAGAGACACTTTCTAACGAGCTGCGTGCGTACACGTATTAATAGACGCCTTTACCTATGGTGTTACTTTAGTTACTGGAGGAAAATGTTTATTCCTTCGACTGATATAGGATCTCGCTGTACGTAAATTTAATTTGGTCATGGTTTAATTAATTTATTTGTGAAAAATCCCTTGTCGTATCCACGCCATCGCTTGTACGAAAATTCCTTTTATAACCCTCCATGATAACTGAGGTAGTTATATTAAGTACAGTTATTTTAGTGGATTATTTGCTATCGCTCACCTGCGAAATTTTTAGGGTTTTATCTAACAGCTGAAATTCTTGGTGTATTTTTGTCTTCACAATTGAGTGGTTCTGGTAAAAGTTAGCAACATTACACCAAGCTGTGTTTGTTTGAGACGTTGTACTTTTCAGGTTAAGAGCTACGTTACAATGTGCCTGTATCAACGCCTTTCTTACAACTCTAATTGTCACAAGCTTTTGGTGATTTGAACACCCTCCAAATTATCTGGATGCAGCATCCTCGAGTGGGCCAAGGTAGAGAAATCTTAATTGTTTCTTGCAGTCTGTATATTTCAGTAGATATAAGCTTATTTTATCAGTAATTCAAATTTTATTAGAGTCGACGGTTCGTAATATTTTTTCATGAAGAAGTTTACCTGACGGTGCGTATAAACACTTACGAAACCAATCCAATCCAACCGGTGATGAGAGGTGGATTTCTTACAATTTTTTACGAATCTTAAAGTGGGGACCAAGACCACTTGTATAATGTGGTGTAAAAGCGGTCATGATCCTTATCCGAAGATTCGCCTCGAACATAATCGAAAACAGGCATTGATCAGAGGAAAGGTATTACTTCCAGTGTAATGAGACATTAAAGGCATTCTGTTTTTTTTTGTTCCTACCAAAGAACGACTACTCTGAAGAATTTACAGTGCGGAATGACTAAGAATAAAAGATAAGAGGCAAACAAAGAACTATTCTGTTTATATGACACTTCATACTTAATAATAATAAATGAGACCATCCGTTGAAAACATCGGAGAACAAATATTGCCAATAGAAAATGAATATTCGAAGAAAATGTGTCATTGAAATAAAAAGAGGTTTGGAGAGGTTAATTTTATGAAGCAAACACAGCAAGAATTTATAGTAAAAGTAAGAGACAAGCCAATACATAATTCATCGCCAGAAGATCAATACATTTTTTGTGACTGTACATATTAAGACTTGTTTATATAGACCAGCTATTAATTTTTATCTGATAAAATCCTAAAATTAAATACTTAAATTTCCAAAGTTCAGCCAATTATGCCCTTCAGTTTCATTTGTTTATACACTAGAAACACTGAACACCACCATGCTTTGTTCGTATACAAAGCATAAGGCACAATGCTACAGTAGCTCGAAAGATTTCGTCTTCTTTAGCATTCGAACTAAATTCTGGTTATCAAGTTATTGAAGAGCTTCGAAATTAGTATGTTGGTGTAGTTTGGCTTTATGTTTTCCAGTGTATTTCTTAATTTTTTCGGCTGCCATGGGATGCTAAAGTCTCGTTAGATGTCCTTATTACATACGTGCGATGGAGCATCCACGATGTTTCGGATCACCTTATTTTGGAATAACTGGATGGTCGTTATATTGCTCTTTTTAGTGTATTCCCACAATTACGCACCATATAGAGAGATCGGTTTAATTAGCTGATTGTATATCAAAATTCTATCGTGTATCAACAAATGAAAGTTGTCCATAGTTAATAGTGTTTTCTATTTTTTCTTGTTTAAGTGTAGAGATTAATTTTCCAATCTGTGGGTTCTCTGTGTATTTTATCACTTGCTCCATGCAGTTTCTTAGTACATATTGTCACATTTTGTTCTCATACAAACAAGGCCATGTCGCCAGCAAACGTTGCGACCGTCACATTTTCTATTTCTGGCATATCGCTTATATATAGCAAGTACAGAACAGATCCCAAATGCCCTCTTGAGATATTTTTTCTTTGAGTACTGAGTAATCATATCTTTGTTTAATTACTACAAATGTGTGACGTGAAAAGGTATACATATTACTTTGGCAGCATTTTATTCTGTTTATAGACCAGGCCCTCGTGCCAGAGTTCACCGAAAATCTGTACCAAGTTAAAAAATACAGCTGAGTAGACCTGTTCTTCTTCGAGAAATTTTTCAATAACATCTGATCAATTGATCTATTTTGGAGTGGTCTTTCCTGAAACCAAATTGATATGGAATTTCCATTTTGTTTTCTATCAGTGATTTAATCTGTTAAGAAGAAGCTTTTCCAATAATTTTGCAATCATTGGGAGGAGGCATGTAGGTTTATATATCACTTAATGGAGTGGTTTGCCTAGTTTCGGCAGCATAATGTTTTCCGCTAGCTTCGAGAGAGAAGGAACCTATTTTTAATGTACGACAGTGTTAAACAGATACGCCGTCGTAACAATACCCTTCCTAGATAACTGTTTTAGAAATCAATACACAAAGAAGATGGATAAATATTACTGAAGTGAAAAAGATTCTAAAATATTAATCACATGAAGCAGTGGTACCAAGAAGTGGAAAGAAAGGTAAAGGGAAAAAGAAAAGTTAGGCTTTATGTGCATAATACTGTTGTATTTATGTATGTATTTATGGGTTGGTGTACTATATAACTTCAATTGTGTAAAGTGATATACTTCACGTGTATTCTGCTGAGGTATTAGCATTCTGACTACTGATTGTTAATTTTTCTATTGATGATGATGACAACTTAGTCTCAGAAATGTGTATTCAGATTTAAAAACTACGTTGTGGAAAGGGGGTTCTTTGAATAAACTTTTTAATATTATGGCCGGTTATAGAATATAAATAAAAATAAAATCTTAATTCTAAATTCTTTTTGAATTATTTAAAGAATTAATGAATACCTACATAATAATTACTTTATTCGATCAATAATGTAATAATTGGGTAAGCATATAGCTTTTCTAACTATGAATTTCTCGATTTATTTACAGTTATTACTTGTAAAATTCTACATATTCTCTTTGTTTCATGTCAGGAATGTTAGCGCTATGGCCGATACCATTCTTCCGCTTGTCATTATCTTGCCCCAAAAAAAATTAAATTCCGTAACAAATTAAAATAAAAAGAAATACAGACGAAGTTTTTATAATACCACAAACTACTTATACAACTGCTACATGGTGTTAATAGCGAAATATTCGGTAAAATCAACGACGTTCGACAGATGTTTACTGCCTTCGAAACAGGAAACTGTTATATTCTTTCTAGTCCGCGAAACAGTTTACAAAACAAAACGATTTACAGTTTGTAATGCTAATAAAAATAAATACCGAAACAGATTGAACGTGATGCTGATTGAATGTTTTCCGGAGGATACTCGCTAAGAGAAATTTATGAGAAATATTGGCAATGATTCGTCCTATCAATACTTTTGAAAGAGAGATGAAATAGCAATTGATGTAACTGATAATGAATAAGTCACGAGAAGCTTATGTAAATACGTATAAAACGTTATTGCGCGACGGATAATAAATACCTAATATAAAATTTTAGTTTGGTGTAGATGTACGAAAATGAAGGGAGTGCATAACATTTTCAAAACTAGGTTTGGTATACAGGTGGTCATAAATTCATGGATAATCGTCAGGTAGGGAAATTCTATGATTAATTTAGACTTTACAATCCTAACACAGAAATATTGAATTGTCATTAGTTAAGCCATACGAACTACTTAAAAGAAGTGTGGATTCGTTATAAAACCATCAATAAATCAGTAGGAATGATATGGCAAAATACGAATTTTATTTAAGTCTAATGAAAATAACAATAATAATGATAATTAAGGTAACTATTGAAATTAGTAGCCATTGGTTTGAAGACGAAGATGTAGCCTTGGTGAAATTAAATGTAGGTTGCTTTGTAATATATCTGTGGTAATTATTTGTATTGTGGGGTTAATTCTATTTATTATTTCCTGCTCATTGACCGGAGGCGTCGCCTAAACTTCTTCCTTTAAGAAATCCTAAACAAAGAAATCGAGAGATTCATATCGCGCCATTCTATTTTCCAGTTCTCCTGATTCATCTATCTGGAAAACGTTCGTTCAAACATGCTCTTGCAAGTCTTGCTTTTTGAATTGGTGTACTATCGTATATGTAATACATGTTAACTCTGATATTTACTGGAATATTTATTATCCAATACGTCTTTCAACACATTTACGTATTGATTTGCATTTAGTCTATTCAGAAGAAATGTTGATCCTACAATTTGAAGGTTTAAGATGCTTAGCCAAACATTCACAGAAAATTTTCTTTGATTTCCAAATTCTCGAATGGCTCTGGATTTTCATCCGCCTAAAAATGGAAATTATAACTGTTGAAGACATCATCTCTTGTGATCATGCATTCATCATTCCATAAAATAAATGATAAAATGTTTTGATTTTTTGCATTTTATTTAAAATGTAAATTGCCATTTTGATATAATGGTTGTGCTTTTTTAATATTAAACGGTTTCAAAAGGCTTTGCGTCAGCACTGAAAGGATTGTTGTCTTACTTGGAATATTCATTTCCTAGACTATTTGTCTGGTGCTGCAAATTGAATCCTGATGAACAATACTCAAAATTCTTTCTTCAGCTGGGATCATACGACGATGATTTGATCTACCTGCACCAGGTTGATTAGGAACAAATGTGCCTATTTCACGAAGTCTCAAATGCAAACTTTGAAATTTATTGGTAGATGGGTGCTGCCGGTGTGGATACCGTATTGCATATTCGTCTTTCGCCATGCTGTTTTCATTGCAAAATCAAATACCATATACATATCGACGTATTCTTTGAAAGTGTACATTACGAATTGCTTGGAATATCGCAAAAATAAAGTAAGTAATTGAAGCAAAATTATGAACATTACACTGACAAACGTCAACATTTAACAAATAATTATTTTTAAATTACAAACATTTTTCTGAGCCAAGGTTGTCACATGTACTTTAACGTAAAAAAACAATTAAAAAAATGTTTAATAAGGCAAAATATTTTCATAGTACGATTAATTACATAACGTTGTGTTGCATAATTTTATTTGACAATAAAAGCACGGCCTTCCACAGAAAATCTCAAAAATTTGAAATACTGCACATTTTCATGGTCTCGTGTGACTTAACGACTGACAACATTTCTGTATTATAGCTGTCGACTCAAAATTAGGTAGAATCATCCTACTTGACGATGATCCGTGAATTTCTGACCACCGTGTCTATTCTATGCAATAATTATATTGTACTATTATATCTCTCCATAATAAATTGAACTAATGTTGAGTCTTTGAACTTCGATAATAATATTAAATAAGTAATAAAAAATAGGAGATACGAAAACTTTTTTTAGGCTCTTTTTACGATAGCTTAATGTATATGTTACGTTTTTTGACGGGATTGGCAAGGGTAAAATCAATTGCCGAACTAATAGAAATATAATAAATAAATAATGTTAAACAAATATAACTAATTAATACTGATTACTAATATTAATGTTCACGTGTCAATTCCAGTATCACTAATGATTAAGGTTGAAAAATCCTCCGTCTAACTAGCGACACGTACCGATAGAGATGAACGCGTCCAGGGCTTATAGATAGTTTGCAACATGGGCTGGATTAGTATGTCTAACATTTCTTGGGAATCATATTCCATTCCTCTCTGAAAGAATTTCGTAATGCTTGAAGTATTCTTGGTGGCATATTTTGTGAAACAACACATCTCTGTATAATATTCGAAAAATATTATATTGGATTACTACCTGGGGAGTTGATTTGCCACACCATTTTCTTCATCAATTCAGTTGTTCACGATGTAGGCTCGATGAGGACGAGCGATGAGAGGAAATTACGAAAATTTCCCCTCATCCCTGCTGCATATGCAAGAACAATGGGTCAGAGAATTCCATGCAGGCACCTCTCGAAACATTAATCTTTATTTCATAGAAAATAAAACGCTCACTCTATTTTACATGAAATAAAGGTCAATGTGTCATCTTGTACTTATCCCAGCCTATATCGTTACACCACCACCCTCACATTGTGGGTTATTGAATGGGTTTAGTTTACACTAAATTAGAATTTGTCTATTATCTGGCTAAAACGTAGATCTGGATTTATTCTATATGCTATTTTATGTTCTGCAATAAAAGAAATGCAAACAATGGTCTTCAGGCATATCAGCTAGGCAAATACGAGCGATTTATTATTGTTTACATTAATAATTGTCTTCCAGTGACAACTCGCTTCGAATTTTGGTTGCATTAAGAGCGCGATCTCATTTTGTGTTGTTCGTGCTGTGCGACTATGCCCTTACCATTGTCGAGAACCTTTAATTTTCGAAAACCCATGCCAAAGTCTAGAAACTCTCTCTAAATACTTCAGTAAAATTTTGTTATGTTTCTTCCACTTTCCATTTGATCTATGTCTCACCAAGCCTCTATCTCTCATTGATCGTGATGTGTTTCTATTTCAGACGTTATTCAAAATTTGAAAAATCTTCACTACTAATTTGGATATTGTTAAGACACGTTTGTGTATTTATTTCCTTGTTTAGAAAATTTAGAACTAGTTTATAGAAATACTTGTAAGTATTATGTTAAACGGCACTGTTTTTTTTCGTCAATTATACAGAACAACCTGAGCAGTGTATTATTTATAGTCCACGGATATTTAATATATTATATGAGGTATTGCATTTCTTATAAATTCTTGTTGAACGCCATAGATAACAGGTAACCATCTTCAATATTATAGTTTTCCATGTTCTTGCATAGATTGATTTCCAGTTTTTTGTTGCAATTCCTTTACATAAAATTTTAGTAAATTAATTCTTGTTTTAGCACAATAACTTTATGCACAAAATAATTTATTAATGGCATTAAATATATGTATGTTCCAAAAAACAGTGAATTATGCAATGTCGGAGCTAAAATTTAAACAATTTTCTGCCTTTGCAATTATTCACCGCGTATTTTAATTGACATTAAATTAAGAAAACTCGCCTGTAGTGGCATATGATCAGCAATTTCTTTAAATTTATTTTCAAAACACATAGCTAGGCCAAACTAATTAATTTGATGGATACTATTTCAAAAGAAAATAATTTAATTCGATGATATAAATAAAGCAATTTACCTCTTCTAGAATGATTTTAAAAAAGCGAATTTGCAATTTTTTCTAATATTTCACAAGATATAAACGATCTTCATATTAACATTAATTCACCGATGTCTAATATATTTATGATTAGCGGTTACTACGAGAAAAAACCCAAAGCTCTTCAATCACGACGGAACGGACACCAAAAAAATCCCGAAGCAAAATAAAATAAATCATCGAAAATGTTGAAATTTAACAGTTGGCCGTCGTGCATCGTTCGTCGATTGTTTACGCTCATTTGAGGGTACATTAGCGGTGCAACACAGCCAGTCTAGAACAATTTGTACGCCGTTCGTCGAGGATATTCAGAAAAGGGGTCCCGGGAATCTCACTCTCCCATCTCACTTTGCGGGCCCCTCGTAGAAAAACACTAGACTAGGCGGGGCAGAGATCGTACCGTGAAGGACTCCCTGTGGAGTTAATGGCGCCCTCTAGGTCTCGTATCTTGCCGAAACAGAGGTTACCGGCAGGAGGTCCTCGTACGGTCAACTGCTTGCTGCCCCCTTATGCCAACACGGAAAGGGTACCAAGTACCAGAGAGGAGTCACCTGCGGATGTAATGACAATTACAATGACTACGATGAGTACATAAATGTGCACATCAATATGTTTACATTCATTTTGACAACACATATGAAGCTATTAATTATATAGAAGTATGAATGTTACTATTGCTTTGTGTATTTATTCTCAGAACTTGCATATATTATTATATACATACGTCTGTACGATAATTTCTCTACGTAGTTAATTAACATGAACAATTTTTTCAGTAAAGAATTGTTGTTTGTACTTGAAATTAGTTTGGTTTCTTACTTTTTCAATGCTTACAAATTATACTACTGTGGGCAAAAAATAGTAAGACTTTTTTCATAATTTTTAAATTCTTAATTCACGTTTAATGTGTTCAATTGACTCAAAACGGTTTCCCCGGAGCGGCCGTTTGAGTTTGTTGAATAGCCAGAAGTCACACGAAGCTAAATCAGGCGGTTGCGGCACGATATTGGTTGAAAATTTGGCGAAAAACTCACGAAGAATTAATGCAGTATGCGACGGTGCATTATCGTGGTGCGAAAACCAAGAGTTGTCGGCCCACAATTCTGGCCTCTTTTTACGAATAGCATTGCGCAAACGACGCATAACATTCAAATAGTATTCTTTGTTGACAGTTTGGCCGATCGGAAGGAATTCGGAGTGCACCACACCTCGATAATCGAAGAAAACTGTCAACATAACCTTGATTTTTGACTTGCTTTGACGTGGTTTTTTGGGCTTCGGCTCACCTTTGATACCATATTCGGCCGATTGATCGTCTGTTTCCGGGTCATAAGCGTAGATCCAAGTCTCATCTCCAGTTATGATGCCTTTCATTTTGTCTTGATAGTCGGAAAGCATTGCTTCACAGACGTCAACGCGACGCTGTTTATCGAAAAAATTGAGTGATTTTGGAACAAATCGTGCTTTCACTTTTCTTAGGCCCAAATGATCTTTCAAAATGGTTTTCACTGATCCTTCCGATATTCCAACGATGCCAGTAAGGTCTCTGACTGTTAATCGTCGATTCTCAAGCACCAATTCCTTGATTCTATTGACATATTGATCATCAGTTGATGTTGATGGCCGTCCTGGACGTGGTTCGTCATCAACGCGTTCTCGCGACTTACTCGCGACAAACGATTATCAACGAAGGCCTTTTGCAACATTCTGAACGTTTCGGCACCAGAAATTTGATTCCGTACACAAAATTTAATGGAACTTCTTTGTTGAATAATTTCACTCTTTGTAAAAATCGCCGAATGCACTTTTTGTACTTCGGAAAGACAAGCGTATACTAAACACTAATGATTATTTTGATGTGACATTTGGCACAGATGTCACTGACAGTCATACCAACCTAGAAAAAAAATATTTCGACGAATGGGTTTTCGCGCGAAATTTAAATTAAAAAGTCTTACTATTTTTTGCCCACAGTAGTATATACCAGCAGTTCCTGAAAACTCGCAACAAGAAATATTGTATTAATATTAGAAATACTGCTGGCTTTAATTGGCTTGTTTTGTATATCGAAGTTGTAAATCTAATAACAAAAAAATCATCGTATCCCAAAATAATGTAGACGTAATTTTCTCTGTTGAAACAATTGATGGTGCATTGGTATTGGAAACGGTGGTCGCTGTTGTGTCGATGCACTTCCAGTTTTAAAGGTAAAATTTTCACATAATGCAACGAGTGATGTTCAAGTGAGTTTGTTGAGATAGTACGTTAAAAATCTTGAAAACCTGGGCATATTTTTAGGTAGTTAATTTGATTTTTGATAATAGTATTTGCACTACTAGTTCAATTCAGAAGTAAGTTTACTATCATCGTGCAGAACTAATTCAATTATAAACTATATCTAAAATCTGTTTTGTTCTCGATGTTCTCATAAATTTCTATTTCCCGTCTTGTCACCGTCTTTTGTAAAAAATCTAATAATAATACGCCGTTCGGCGCTTGAATATACCTTGGTTTCATCCATAGTTTGTCAAACTATCTGAAGTGGACATGAATGATTCAACTATTGAATTAAATTAGCATGTTTTGATGTGAAATTTGAATTTTTGCACTAATCCTGAATCGAAGGATATCATTGTGCCGTTAATGCCAATAATCGATTTCGAAAAGATCGCGAATGTTTCATAGCTAATACAAAACCTGGTCCAGCTTCTTTCTAAGAAATTTCACTTACTTAACTTGGGATATGTAGGTGACATAGTATTGAACGGCCAGTATTTACATCATCTGCAAGTCTCCTTGAGGTTTTACTACGATCTTTATTTCAATTCTCAAAACTTTACTGTTAACTATGATTCCAGGTCTGCTGTGAGGCTCATTTTCAAATGACTGTCAAGGTACCGCACTGATCGTGTGTCCTTTGATGAGGCACGTACATATATTAGAAGATTAAGATTGCTTAAGGTGGCCACAAAGCTCTTTCACTGTGGTCTTTTTACACCAATTGCGATCCTCATGTTTCTTTGTACTTTCTTGACTTATTCGCATGTGCTTATTGAAGTTGAAGTTGGTCTTGATTACGACTCCTTTAGTTTTTGTGTAATATTGGCTTTGTTTCGTCAATTTATGAATTTTAGCCTTAAAAATTGCAGATCACTTAGATTATTATATTTACACATCGGACATCAGGTCCCCTCCTTTACGGTGTAGAAGCTTTATGCATCTTGATCTATGTACATAGTGTTATTTTGATTTAATATTTAGTTATTAGGACTGTTACTGTACGTTATAATGTTGAATCTAGGAGGGTGGTCCCATAAGTACCCGGCCTGACCTAGAGATGGCGGTAGTTGTTTGAAAAATATCTCTGTATTGGAAAGTACATAATATATAAAGCATATGTTTCAAGTTTGAAGATGCCACGTTGTTTAGTATTTGTTTGGCAGCCATCAATAGTAAACGTTTTCAGTGAATTAGTAAAAATGGAGAAAATTGGTTATCGTTACGTGATACAATACTTTTATTTGAAAGGCTTCAGCCCAACCAATATAAAAGCTGAAATGGATTCTACTCTGGGTGAGTCTGCTCCTTCGTTTATAACAGTAAAATATTGAGTAATAGAGTTTAAACGAGGCCGTACGAGCTACCAAAACGAGCAACGCAGTAATTGACCAAATGAGGTGACGACTCCAGAAATGGTGGAGAGAATCCACAAAGCGGTAATGGATTATCGTCGATTGAAAGTGCGCGAGCTAGCAGATATAGTAGGCATTTCAAAAAATGCGGTACATCGCAATTATCTGAAAATTTCGACATGAGAAAGCTGTGTGCAAGATGTGCAAATTTGTTTGTCTGTGCGTATTATCCTGTGTCAGCACAGTTTACAATTATTATTTTGTATATTATTAAGTATTTGTAATATTTACTACTATTATCATATAGTCCAAGGATTAGTAGACTTGTCCACATTACAGCTTTCCTATTTGCCATAAATATCGCATAATATTGCGCATTAATTTTTGAAGACTAGAGAAACCGATTCTGTGTGAACTGCAGTTTATAGCTTCCTTTAAAAAACTGGGGAAGAGCAATAGAGTGTAAAATACATTTTGCTATCGCGGATTATTCGTTTCTTTTCGTGTTTTGTGGTACCTAAGAGGTACCACAAAAAGGTTTACGATGTACACGAAAATATATCTGCCTAATTCATGTACGATAGTTCTTACACTATGTAAACAAAGCATTGGCAGTCGGAGCATGTCTATGATTCATACCATAATAGTACAAAAACACATTATTTTCCAAAGATTTGTATTCGAGTAGATATAATAATGCGCGTAATATAGGGATAATTATTTTATTTATTATATATATAAATAAAATCAAAGAAAAGAATTTTCCGTATATTATATATAAATAATATATAAATATAAAATATTTAAAAAAAAATTTATATTCATTAATAATTAAATAAAGTTTCGAATTAACTTATATTTATTCCGATAAAACGATTTTATGAACAATGTATGCGTATATATAAATATATGTTTTTGTGAAATGTAATAACCTAATTGTTTAGATTTAAATTTTATATTATTAATAATATTAATGTTGCATTCGATCTGTTGATATGATGATTGATGTAAACAGTTTTGTACCAAATCATCACATTACCTTAGGCGTTTAAATTAGTAGAATAATTTTGACTATAACTAAAATAAATTTAATAAGTTCATCGTCATTTTCATCAAGCATTCTGAACTGGCAATAACTTAAAAATCAAGAGGTATGTTGCTGTAATTTTTGCTTAAAATATTAAATCTCGGAATTAAAATTACATTAACAAAATTAAATATTCTATAGAAAACAGTACGTGAAAGTTCGTTCCTCATGCTCCACAATTCTTTGCTATTTTGTAAAGAGAAATTAATATGTACATTTTGTTAATATTGCCCAAACGGCATGAGACAGAATGCAATTGTTTAAAGTTTTTTATTATCAGATCGAAAGTGTAAACAAACTCGTGTGCTATTTGAATTGCGCACTTCACACTATTGTTCTTTTTTTAATGAAACATGCAAGAGCTCTCTTTCTAGTTTGATATCGCCACGGTTCGATCTAAAATATGATATAATGCGACGACTGCGATTTAGGTCGTAAATCTTTTTGTGGTAATGATTGGGCATATGAATGTTTAATGTATATTTATTTCATGCACTATACTCTATATCATCAACCACTCAGTAGTACGATACATTTACGTATTTTTATGCGTATTACAGAGCATTTTGTAGCGCCTATTAAATCTTAAATGTATTAAGGTACTGTAAATACAGTTTATTCTAATGATTAAATGGAAAATTACTTTGAAAGTAATTCATTTCTTTCACTAAATGCGATTTTTGACTACTTTTAATCATCGTTTCGAAATATAAGTAATTCTTCAGAAACTAGTCCAAGAAAATTATCTACACGTGCTACGAACTTGAATAATAAACATAGGCATTACTTTCCAATAATTACTATCATCAAGTAAAAATAATTTAAATAATGTCGGCAGAATCCTAGAAAAGCAACATGCCGATCACATAAATTTAATTAAGGAACGCGATAACTTAGGTGTACCGCTGCGTTATGTGTTATGACCAGTACTATTAGCATTTCTCACATAAATTAAATAAAATTAATTAAAACAGAGCGTGTTCCAAGCGTTCTGACGTTTCGCAAGACCATTTTTCCTCACTTGTTCGAGACCGAAAAAGGAGAGCCTGTTCCCTTCGCCGATATGCGTGATGACGATAGAAGAATATTGCTCAGTGGTGATATTGGTGGTGGCGATGAAGCGCCTCACAGCAGGTTTTCGATGAACTACAAGTCTCACGCTGAGATAATCTAAGGCGGCTTTGATTTCTATGTAAACCTAGATGTAAATGACTATGAATTTCACAGACGACGATACATATTCTTTCCTTCTTTTTCTTTCTGATACGTTTGCCATTTTTACTGTGGTTTTCGTTGATATATTGTCCATTTTAGAGAAAATAAAGTAATTTTGTGATATCTTAAAGGTAATGCTGTACTACTTTTTGATCTTGAAACATCGTTAATTGGAGAGTTAAGATAAAGGATCTTTCACAAAAAATTAAATTCCCTGGATAATAAGTTGTGAAGAAAGTAAAAGAAAAATGTATTTATATATATATACATGTACACTTGGCAAAAGAATTATTGTCGTACCTATAAAACCTGCGTATTTAGGACAGTCTGCAGTCTGTACGATAACGCCTTGGATTCTTTATGTTCATGGATTATTTTTATTTGCAATTAGAAATTTTAAGCGTTGTTTCACTTGCAATATATACATGTATCAGGTATACCGAAAAGTCATTACCGATTTTCCTAACAGATGTCTCTAGGCTTAAGTATGCAATGTTATGATTTGACACATGTGCCGCTTTATTCTACTGAAATCAAACTTCAACGTCATACATGTTATACATTGCGAAAGTAACACTACCATAGATTTATACCTCTTCGAAAATATCGACTTTCGTGTCTGAAAAAGTGTATTTGCAGCACGCATTACTTTTCTTATTTAATCAAAAGAAAAAAGCCGCTGAAAGTCATGGTTTGCTGGTAGAAACTTGCGTGAACATGCTTCAAGCAAAAAAACATATGAAGCGTGATTTCAAATATTCAAAAGTGATGATTTAGATGTGTAAGGCAAAGAACGTTCTAGTAGACCGAAAAAGTTTGAAGTTTTGGAATTTGATTTTAATTTACCACAAACATATGAGCTGTTTTATGAGTATATTTTAAAATAATGTTGCAATTTATAAAATTACTTAAAAATATGCAGTATTAAGCTTCAGGAAGGAAGAGAAAAAAATCTTATTTTTTGATATATATAAGGTTCGCCAGGTGTAATATGTGCCCCCGTGGTTTAAGTTCTCTTTCACGTAGGTGCGCTATTGCCCTGTAAAGGATCGGTGCGACATTTCAGTGAAATCTCATTTACTATCTCCAGGAGATGCTTTCTGTCGAATGCTCTTCTCTTACTGTATATGACTCTTCCCTGCCCTGGTATTTGTACCTTCGCCACGGTTTGTGTCGCGCGCCTATTGGGTGGCTGGTTTTGTAGTGGGGTGACGCCACTTGCGCCTCTGTCCTTGCTTCTTCAATTAGTTTGCGCTGTTCTCCAAACGTACATCAGACGTGCAACATCATCTCTCTTGTTCATGCTTCCGTATTTTTTTTCGATTTCTATGGTTTTACGCGTTATTCACTTATCAAAGTGTTCGATCTTTGCTAACATTTTCGTCCCGTCAAAGTCGCTATCATGGCCCGGGGTTTCTTTATCTAGGTATAACGATGATGCTCGTCTCGTTTTACGTTCATTCGATGGTTTCTTTGTCCTATGTAGCTGACAGAGCACACCGAATACGAGATTTCGTAAACTCCTTGTTTTTTTAAACTTATTTATCTTTTGTTGTTTGCAGCACATTTGTAATCTTACGGTCCGTTGTAAATACAGTTTTAATCTGAACTCCTAGTAATTTCCTAGCAATTTTTTCCGTTGCTTCTTTTACGTATGACAAAAAGGTTCTTGTCTAGTCTTTATCTTCCTCTGTGCGCTATTTTCTGGTGTCTCGTGTTGTTATTGTTTCTTCTACTATTCTTCTTCTGCCATTTCTTCGGCTATCGCCCTCGCCTTTCTTGTGAGTGTTCTTCACGTTACATGTAACTCTGTAGGGTGGAGGTGCGAAATCACCAAAAGTCAAATATCGGTGAGTGTGCTTTTTCTTTTCTTCTGATAGGCGTCTTGTACAAGTACATTCAGAAACGATAGTTTCTGTTCTTGTTCTATCTCCATGGTGAATTTGATTTTCGAATGCACGGCATTAAGGTGTTCTAGAAATGGATCCAGTTCTTCTCCAATCCTTTACAGGACAGAAACGCCCCTACCCGGGAAGAAATCCGACATCCACGCGAATACATACTCACAAATATATATATTAGACACTCACCACTGCGATATTCTTTATTATTATTAATAACGGGTTGGTTTAAATTTCACAAAATTGCTAAGTTTTGTGTTTGTTATGAACCCGTAGAGAAAATGGATTAAATAGACTTGCGGCAAATGGTGTTCGTAATTTTTTTAAAAATGATAATAGGCTATTCTTTCTTTACCTCTTGTATATCTATTTAGTATTGCAGAAAAAAACTAAAAACTTTAGTCTACTTTAGGTTCTCTATCTATACGAAGTTTCGTTTGTTTCAGGACACCATCAATTTCTTTCTTATGAGTGAGATATTTGTTTTTTATGTTGACAAAGGTTTTTGAAATTTGCCGTTAATAAAAAAAAAGAATAAATAAAATAAAGTTCTACAATATGAATTGAAATTAAAAATTTTGTCTATAATTTATTCTCAGTTCTAATATTATGTTACATTGTAATAAATTTATTGGCATTGGTAGTTACGCTGTTTTCAAATTTTCAAGCTTGGAATTAGTGCAATATATATTTTAGAATTATTTGAGCGTGAGAATACGCACACGAAAAATTTAATTAATTCAAAAAATAAGATTTTTTTCTCTTCCTTTCTTTACGTATTTTTCGGAATTTTCTCCCACTATTCCCTGTAAATGTCGACGTTTAAGGATGGGAATTGGATTTCCCTTTTGATCAAGTCGGGCGAAGCGGTGCGTGGAGAAAAAATACCAACCCACGGTGTGCGTATGGGGTTGAGGGTGGCTCTAGGTAACGTCGTTAAAATCCAATTTCGTCGAAATAAAATTTGCAACAGTACTGACAACTGTCGGAGTTTAATCGAATATATCCTGCGAAATCCGGAGTCTGATTATCGAATTTTGATTAATCCACGACTAGGAAAATTAGATACATTTGTGAAAAGAAATAAATCAAAGACATATAATCAGGAAATGTTAGTACTAACATTTATTTTAGAATATTATCCTTAATAAAATGATTATAAATGGACGAGTTTCACAGAATTTATGAAAAACGATTTATATCGTATTTTCTAAAGTATATCTCTGGAAAATACTCATGGATGTACTCTATATAGTAATAACAATAATTTCGTCTGATAGTAATCTTTCATAAAATAAAATTATAGCGTTGGTAGTTAATTTTTTATGTATAGTGAAACAATAAAGGTTTTGCAGTGTACGAGGGGAACTAGGAAAAAATCTACCTAGCCATGATAGAAACAAATAATTGTGTGTCGCCTAGAACGTTCAATAATGAGGGAATTTTTCTACTTATGTGTCAAATTTGATTCATTATTATTTTCTGTTTTACAAAGCGTTCATAATCAAGAATTAGTTTTATGAAATTATAATATCGTGAAGTCATAGTTTTTGACAAATGAACAGAATTCTCTAAAAACTATTCACGAACAAAAGTTTTCAGTGTATGGTGACGTGGCTCCATTCTAAAGTGAATTATTAGTCAAAACACTTTTGGTGGGATTATGAACCCATCGAAGTTGACCTAGAAAGTGGAAGGCCTTCAGACGTAACTAATCCCGATATTTTCATAAAAGTTGAATCACTGATTCTCGAAGATCACTGCTTGAAAGTTTCATCATTATTAAAGCACTAAGCATATGTATATGAACCATGCGTTTAAACAATTCTATACAACAATAATTTTTAATACGCAACGGATACAGAATTCAATTGCAAGACAAAAGATTAATAGTAAATAAGTGCAGTTATTCAGATAAAAAGAAAACACACATACATCAAATGTAAGATGCGTATAATAAAAAATGACACATAGTAACCAGCCAAACAAGATGGTGTAAATAATAAGCAGAATCAATTAAATTATGTATCAATTTCAAGTGGAAATCACCACTAGCTTCCTCTCTACGTACACAAATTGTTTTGAAATTATATATTCCCTACCGAAACCAGGGGTAGTGTCTGTCAATTGTAGATGATAAATACTTCATATAACATTTTTCGACAGGTTCTAGGAACAACTGCTGATAATGATAATGCTACTACCATATTACTGAAGCGTATTTCATTTTTCACCGGAAAAGAAACCTGTAGAAAACCTTGAAGTGTGCAGGTTATTAAAGTCTTAGCATGATAAGAATAAATAAGGAACACTAGACTTCAGGAAGCTGATGTGGTTATCTATATGCTTAGAAAAGCGTAGGCGAGAGTTAAACAAAACTCCTGGGTCTTTGAAATTGGGTATTTTAGATGTCGTAGATTGACGAATTTTATAGCTGCAGTGAAACGAAGTATCAACTTCTGCTAAAAGACAGCAGCACATTTGTTCAGGTTTAGCTGAATCTGATTACGGATACAGTATTCAGCTGCAATGCATAGATTTATTTGAAGCTTGGTGCTATCCTCAGGTGAATTAACATTGAGAAAGATTTTTAAACTCTCCGTATAAGCTAGCACTCTGCAATCAAAACGTTCTAAAAGTTTATAGAGATATTGAACAAAAGGGGGTTCACGTGGGAACATTGAGGGACTCCTGAGGAAATATCGAAGAGATTAGAGGCGGAACCTTTATAATGAACGATTTTGCAGATAGGAAGAAAACAGATTTGTTATATTCGGAGCAAAGTGAAGAGATGTCAACTTAGAAATTAAAATGTCATTGTTTATGGCATCGAAAGCTTTGCTGAAGTTCAACCTTGTTGCTGTTTATCAAGTTGTTCACTAATGAATTGAGTAATCTCGAGAAGGTTGGTAACAATACCAAAAGAAACCCATGCTGCCTAAATGATAAGAAAGGCTTAACACACCTACACAATTTATCACAGAGAAGTTCGAATATTTTGACAAAATTGGATAGGATACTGATAGGTTTATAGTTATTTATATCTGAGCGATACCCTTTTTAATAACTGGTTTAATATTGCTAATTTTTCAACTATCCGAAGAAGTTAACTTTTGAATATATAAATTGAAAATAACAGTAAGTGGACTGTAGAGTACTTCGGCATAGTCCCTAACAAAAAAAATTAGTCAAATTATCATGTCCATAAGTCGTCGATGAAGCAAGTTTCTTGATAGATGCCAGAACTTCAGATTTAATGAAGCCTATATATTGAGTATCCAGGATAACATCTCCACATTCAAAGTTAATGTCAGATGATCTTGTAGAGTACGAGTAAGAAAATAAAGACGCGGAATATTCTACCATCTCGTTCGGCTCCTCAATAAGGGATAAACAGCCCAGTATCCGCAGTAGCTCATTTAAAACCGACAAATTTCCCCCTATGACCTTAGATTTAATCATAGAACGAAGCCGTGAAAACTCTTTGCGGTCAGCTGTAGATTTAGTACGTTTCCATTTGTTGAATATAAGCACGCATAAAGGTGTTAGAAAGGTATGTTTGGGGAACACATTGGAGTTATTTTTGTTAAATACATAATACACAAAATTATGTACGATTATTGACCAAGAACGTCCGGGTTTGGAAATATTTGATGATATGGCTATAGCTTTATAGCAAACAGAATAATTACCAGTTTAAAAACAGCAGTAACCTTTAATGTCTTCCAAGATTAGGAAGAAATACAAGTCGAAATTGCTAATAAAATTAGGAATCATCTCCAGCCATTATACTACCAACTTCTACATATATGACTTTTCAATCAATGTATCAGAAATATAATCAACACTAAGTGAAGGCATATTAGAACTAAAACTAACAAATTTGTAGCCATAAATGTTAACAAATGTAGTGTGCGTGCTGATTATTAAATTCTCTTTTTTCATGAAACATGTATGCGGGAATGCGAGATTTACTTTCTTCCTGCTGAACATATCCTCACAACTTTAAATTAATGTTGCTTTCTAATTGAAAGATAATTATTGTATGCAAATGATATTTGATTTTTAACAACTTTTTTTAAATCACTGTAGTAATAGATATTAAAATTTTTTTACCTTATTTTGTAATATCCTTTCAGCTTCAGACTTCTATTTACTTAGCTGTTGAACCATAGTATATGAGAATTAATTTCAGTTGAACAATTCTTTAGGTAATCAGCGACAGAAATCAATGGGGGGCGAACATGTGCAGGCACTAACTGCGGCAGGCCTAAATATCTAAATTATTTTTCTACGTTAGAATATACAGGAACTACAATTCGCATTTATTCAGCTTTCCCCGCGACGCTATATACTACTGCGAACCCAGAGGTTTGTTCCACCAAAGATCGGATAATATATTATCATATTAGATATTGATGTAATTGTGCTTAATTACAATTTTAAAAAAAAAACAGAGAACATTTTTTAAAAATTCTTTTATTTTTAAATTCTCAATAGATAAGCAAATGGTATTTGTCTCTTTGTAATAATAAAACAGTTCTAATAGGACTTTTACAGGATTTTATACAGATAGGATATGACAATACTAGAAGAACGTAAATATGCTTGTGGTATGTTTCTAAACCTAAGTAAAGCCTTCGACAGCGTCGAGCATAAAATACTATTGACAAAACTCGAACTTTACGGTGTACGGTGGAGTGGCTAATGAGTTGTTGTCGTCTTATTTGTCAGGCAGACAACAAATAGTTAGTATTGCTTGTAATGGCGGGACGGCTTTTTGCGTTCCCATTTTTTTGATGGGGGAATACCTCAAGGAAGCGTACTTGGATCTTTGTTTAACATTTACCTAATTGATATCTATAACATCCTTCAGAATGAGCAACATTTGCTTATAAATTATGCCCATGATACTAATCTCCTATTACGAGGAGACAATTTACGTCATTTAGCGAATGAATGTCAATACTACTTCGGTGCTATGAATAATTGGTTCGATGCAAATAACTTGTTATTAAATGAGTTTAAAACGGTCTGCATGATATTTAGAACAATCAATAGTACTCGTGTATCATCAGAATTGGAGCTTAACAATAAGGTACTGCTAACTCTACCAAATTTCTCGGTGTACATATTGATCAGCAGTCACATTGAATTTTTGACTAAACAACCAAGTACTTTTTGTTATGGCATTAGGAACTTAATACCTGTTTTAGATTCCTCCACTCTAATGAGCATTTATTATGCCCTTTTTTATGCCAGATTGAAGTATGGTATTGTGCTATGGAGTCGTAGCAGCGACATACACAAGATATTTATAGCACAAAAACGAATGATTAGATTGATTCTTGGTCTTAGTTGTAACCAAAGTTGTCGAACTATATTTAAGAAAAATAATATCCTGCATGGTGTTTATATCTACAAATGTGTAATGTTTCTCATAAAAACAAACAATATTTTTAAAATTCTGAGATTGTACATCAGTATAACACACATTCAAGCAATATAAATTACTCGTATCCCATCCACAGACTCACTCTCACACAAAAGGGCCTGCATTACTCTAGTTTGCAAGTATACAATAAACTTCCAATGTTTATTAAATCCACACATTCTATTAGTTTGTTGAAGCATAGATTACATTATTTTCTAGTTAATCTTGAACCATATTCTTTAAATGACTATTTAAACTTGTAACATTTTGTATAAATAATTCGTTCATTATTATTCGTAATATGTTCGCTTTATTTTTCTTTTACTCTACTTTGTTCTATTATTAATGTAGATTAATGCCTGACTTTTGTTTTTGTAAAAACTTACAAATACAATTGTGATAATAGATCGTTTAATATATACTATTACCAAAGTATATGTATGTTAAACGATCTATTATTTTATGTGATGTTAACTAATCTTAATAGAATCATTTACTATTAATTAACTTATCAATTACTAACACAGGTTAGGTAATTATATGCAATCATCTCATCGCATTATGAAAATTATACCTTTTAAACATTTTACTTAAACAACTTACAAATTCCACACACCCCTTCGCAGACAAATTAAATAACAGACCGACATTCCCAAAACTTGTCGAAAAGACCCCCGGTTAAACAGTTAGAGCTCTTTCTTGTAAAAGAAGTGGTAATTTTCTAGGTACACGCCATTATTAACCCTACAAGCTTACCACTTAATAATACCTTAAATTCGGTATACCTATTGTTTCCTTTAATCCTGGCTGAACACGACTTTAAAACGATTATCGATGTCCTTGTCGGTTATCATCAACTTTGAAGGTATTTCTTTTAAGAACGTAATGAATAGGAAAGATATATAATATACATTAAATATTCTTAGAATTTCTTATCTCTTTTTTGTGCTTGTAATATGCAGATCAATGAAGAGGTGAGTTGAAAATTGATAAATATTTATAATTTAACGGAATTACTTAGAAGAGATGAAATAATTATAAAAACTGCAAACAATAATTTTTAAAAATTCTGTTATTAAATTAAAATCAACGAATGCATTTTCTGAATATTTTAAAAATATATTGCTGAATATAATCCATACAAATCCACTAATAAATAATAATTTCGGTAATTGTTCTTGTATAAGGTTTTCCAATAGGGATGATATGATTTTGAAGTGACATTTCGGCCATTTGTAATATGTCATGATTTGTCATTTGTTTTTCACTGTATTCAGTAGTGTTTACAATTTCATCATGGAGAAATATACGCAAGAACAACGTTTACAAATTATTCAGTTTTATTATCAAAATAATCGTTCTCCAACTGCAACTTTTCGTGCGCTTTTGCCATTTTATGGTAGTAATAATCGTCCAAGTGTGCTCGTTATTCGTCGAATTGTTAAAAACTTTGAGGTTACATTTTCTTTACAAAATTTTCAAGTGCGAATAAGACAAAGAACCGCTCGAAGTAATGCAAATATTGCTGCCGTTCAGGCAAGTGTTACTGAAGACCGTAATTTGTCAATTTCAAGACGTTCTCAACAATTGCGACTGTCTCAAACCACAACCTGGCGGATTTTGAGAAAGTATTTGGGTTTGCATCCCTATAAAATTGTTCTCACTCAAGAACTGAAGTCATTGGACCACCGTAAACGTCGTGAATTTGCTGATTTTGCCTTGGAAAAACTTGAAAACGATAATGATTTTTTTAAGAAAATCATCTCTGATGAGGCTCACTTTCATCTGGATGGTGTGGTAAATAAACAAAACTGTCGATTCTGGTGCGAAGAAAATCCGCAAATTATTTATGAAAAACCATTACATTCACCTCAATTGACAGTTTGGTGTGGTTTTTGGTATGGTGGAATCATCGGTCCGTACTTCTTTCACAATGAAGCTGATAACACCGTTACTGTCAATGGAGAGCGGTATAGATTGATGATAAGCAACTTTTTATGGCCGACATTGGAAGAAGTTGATCTTGACAACATTTGGTTCCAACAAGACGGAGGGCCACTACGTGCCACACAGCAAATGCAACAATAGAATTATTGCGAGAAAAGTTTGGAAATTCGATTATTTCAAGAAATTGTGATATTGAATGGCCTCCTAGAAGTTGTGATTTAACACCATTAGACTATTTCTTGTGGGGTTATTTGAAGTCATTGGTCTATCGAAATAAACCAGACTCTCTTCAAGCTTTACAAGTCAATATTGAACGTGCCATTCATGACATACGACTAGATTTAGTGGAAAAAGTGCTCGAAAATTGGGTTAATCGAATTCGTTCCTGCAGAAGTCGTGGAGGCCATTTGAATGACGTTCTATTTAGAACTTAATTGTATCGATTGTACTTCACACTAAATAAAAAACTTTTGAATTTTCTTAACAATAAGTGTGTTTTTTTTTAAAGAAATCATATCACTCTTATTGGAAAACCTTGTATATACAGTTGCATAACTACAGGCTTTAGTTATAAGTAGTCTTGTTATTTGTCCTGTCACGACAAGTCAGAATCCGCTAATATGAAATACGTATATGCCTATGTGCCTACATGCAAATCCGAACCTGTGAAACGAATATTTCCGTCAATTGTTGATCGTCCCGAGCAGTGCGTATGCATATTATTGTGCTATCAGTTGGGATCTGTACTTGGCTTGGCGATGTTATTCGTTTTACGTTTTATATGAATATATAATTAAGTATATCGAACGTGCGGAAGGGACAAAAGCGACCATTGACACGGTCAAGAAGTATATCATGAATTTCTTGATTTATTTTATAATAGTTCTAGAATAATATCTGTGTTGAGACAAGCACGACTGTAGAGAACATGTTAACAGTAAAACGTATAGAAATTTAAAAAATTGTCGTGCCACCAATGGCTAAATTCATGCTAGATTTTCTTTTATTGATCACGACACGCCGTTTACCGCGAAATTTACTGAATAAAGAGCAGTCATAAATACAATTCCAACTGAAAGCTACCATCTCGGACAACGTTGCCTAACTATTTACCATCTCTACGCGAAGGAATCGAAAATAGAATCAAAGCTGTAGTAAAAGATAAGCAGCTGTGGTTATGTGTTGATAATATGACAGAACGTAAAAAAAAAATCTATTGTAAATAGACGTGTTCTGAAAATTCTTAAACCGACCTTTCCAATTTTATTAGCTAGCAAAATGTTAGAAAATTATTCGGGCGAAGCTATTACGAGGGTAGTGCTAGAAACGTTTCAAAAATGCGAACTTTCAACCAATTAACTGTTGATATTCATGAGTGATGTTGTCACGATAATGCGTTCTGCTGTCACAGACTTTTAGTTGTGACATATAAGTTGATATTTTGCATCTTGTGGCACAAACTATTCGAGAGTTTTCCCGATGTGGATGCATTAATAGCAAAATTCCCCAAACGAATATGAGAATTTCCCTGACGGGGGCCTTGTATTTCTGAACCACAACAGCCAATCCTTACACGTTTGGGAACATGGTTGAAGGTAGCTTTTAATTATTCTATTTCTAACAAATCGAATCTATGATACTACAATTCAATCCTGACGAAGTTGCGGCTATCAAAAGAAAGTCAGGTAAGGTTTCAAGGTATTTCCGATGAAACAGATTAAAAACTATTTACGATAATTATAAAGGACTACTTGCCGCAATAGAAAAATCGCCAAATTCCGTGCCGCCGTTAATTTTGTAGTTGTAATGTAGTCAGTGCAAAAGGTGAAGGATGTGCGCTCATTGCTATGTGCTATAAGAAGCATACAATATATAAATGTTTTAAAAAACTTCAGTAGTGTTACAACCAGAGTACGGAGAGTGCTCGAATTAAACTCGCTCGCGAACGAATTCAATTCGAGCGTTATATTTTCTATATTAAAAAGAACTATTCTTACGAGTTGAGTTTGTGCTCGCGAGTTAAATAATAAAACTCGCGAGCACAAACTTTAAAACGAACGAAGTAAGTAAAATTGTGCTCGCGAGCAGAATTTTCTCCTACTCTGCTCACGAGTTGAATTTGTGCTCGCGAGTTTAATAATAAAACTCGCGAGCACAAACTTTAAAACGAACGAAGTAAGTAAAATTGTGCTCGCGAGCAGAATTTTTTCCTACTCTGCTCACGAGTTGAGTTTGTGCTCGCGAGTTAAATAACAAAACTCGCGAGCACAAATTTTAAAACGAACGAATTAAATAAAATTGTGCTCGCGAGCAGAATTTTTTCCTACTCTGGTTACAAACAAAGATTTTGATTTACCAGATTAAGACAAATTTGTGATGGTACTTCTATAGATCCGTTATTATTTATAAATACAGCTTTTATTATGGATGCCTTACATCAGCAGAGTCTTTCGCTTACATCTACTTGATACATACATAACATACGTTCTTATTAGTACCGATCCTGACCTGTCGCGTTGCCGATTCTTGGTTGTGTATCTCGAGATTACACAATTACCCAACTTCCTCCTCGATAGATAAATTGTTTGACAGCTGTATGGCATGTAGCACCATCTTGTTGGAACCACATTTCACTGATGTTAAGATCCAATTTTTGCCAAAAATAATCGTCCAACATGGCAGCATGATAGCGAACTCCATTGACCGCAACATGTTGATCATTTTCATCACCTTTTGTGATTGTAATGGAGTCTATTGAAGTACATGTTCGTTCACTGCTGTTTAATAATTCATATAGTGCTTATTGACAAAGCCATTAAACCAAAAAGGAACTTCATCACTGAAGACGATTTTTTGATGAAATTCAGGATTTTCTTCAAACTTTAGCGAAGCCCAATCCGAGAAGTTTCGACGCTTCAAAACATTCAAGAGTACGTTCGTATTAAAAGGCAAAATTGTTATGTCCCTCTTGGAAAACCTGTTATAAACCTACATTATTATTGACAATTTTAATACTTGTAATTTGCCTGAACTTGATTTGCAAATAAATTTCTCGATATTTAAAGTTTTCGTAACATTCTCTTGCATCTTCCTTTTTATTTCATGATATATTAGTAGATGAGCATAATATACAATAAACAGCATTTCTCCGGTGAATTTCTAAGGGATTGCACCTCACTCTGTAGAATAAATTTATTAAATTCTGAGTGAATTGAAATTTTCACTAGTAATCTGGCCAACGTACTTTTTAATGGTAAAATGAATATATTGGAAACTCATAGACACTTTCACATTGTTTTTGCAATGCTAATGCCAAAATTTTGTTTTAAGATACATATTTTTTTTTGTAGATCTAGTAATATTATGAATTTTTGATTTGAAAATTCTTTTTATTTGAATAAACGCTAAATTCATCATTTTTGTGAATTCACTTGTTTTACTAAACTTTACTGATTTCATCCATCTTGTTTAAAAGAAATGTCGGCGTTTGTTAATTAAAACACTTTTACATTCTTCCTTTTGCAATTTCAAATATGATATATTAGCTTCGGGCGATAAATTTGCCATTTTTAGGGCCACATTCAAAAAACTCCATTTTGATTACTTGTTATGCTGATCTTTCTGTTATTTACAAAGAAGAAATTAATTAATGGATCTCATATTTTTCAAAATATCTTTCATTCTGTTAATTCACAAGAATTACACTCTAGAAATATGAAAGGTGGGCTGTAACGCAGTTTATTTAATCAATTTTTATTCCGTTTAATGAATTTAATTTGATTTCTTTCTTTAATATAGTCTTTTTCTATTAAATATGTTAACAATAAAGTAAATTAAACAAGGCAAAATAATTATCAATGCAGTATCTTTTCCGATATTAGAATATTGAAACTTTTTCATCAACATTGTGGCAAGTAGTCGAATGACGGATAAGGTTGTGAGCAGAAACAATTTAGGATCTTATCGCATAGCTAACTTTGAATAAAAGTTTTGTGCCTCACAATTGACTGTTTTATAGTAACGTAAACTCTGCTAACTAAAATATATGTAACATAGTTCATAAATTCATATTAAGCGCATTCTATTTTATAGAAAAAGTGTGCGTTTACTGATAAAATGTTAACAACACATCTCATTATTTCGCAGTGAACTTAGCAACGAGATTATATACAGACGACAGAGCCGCTTCAATAGCTTCTTCGACGATGATTTTAACAAGATTTCCAAGTCTATCTCATCGAAAGGGCCCCAGTAGTTGCAGCGGTTTTACCGGAGCGACCGTAATCGGCTTGACATCGATGCCTTTACCTTCTCCTCAATACCTAACCCAAGCGAGAAGCACTAATCCCCATTCGGTTTTATGGGGATCCGGTACACAAACCACAGGAATATTAAATCCGCTGACCTAAAGCCGATTTTCTTTAGGCGTTGGCGGCCTTTTGTAACTCTAAAACTAACAAACTGTACGAAAAAGTAACCATATACATGTACACTTGAACGTATTCCATTCAGTTCTTCCCAGAAAACGATTGTTGTATTTTTTTTCTTTCGGAGCCTTTCTTTTCGGTTGGTGGAGGTTTGTAGTCATGGAAATGTATACTCTAAACAGTAGCCTGAGTAGAACAACGTCGGATTGTGTTTACTTTGTAATCCGAAAGATGCCGAAGAAGTTAAAGTTAAAGTAAGCGCAAGGGACTGGAATAATATTTGTGTTGACGTCGAGGGTGCGGGTAATTGAATTTGAGAACTTCTGGCTGTTTAAAAGCGTAATGCTATCTGGATAGTTTTCTTTGCGGAGGTCAGCACTTTAGTTTAAGTAATAGATAGGTGCTAATTGATAATTGTATCGGAAATGCACTCCATTTCCTGTTCTGCGCATCTTTAAAAAATGGCGAATATATTAAAGTGTCTCCGGGTTATCGCTGTTTCTGAGAGCGAGTTTATTTATTTTAGAAACTTTTACCCGAAAGTTTAAGAGCATGAACGTTTAAATCAAAGCGTGATATAAATCGTAATTAAACACATTTTATTTAAATAATATATAGGCACAGCATTTCAATTAATGAAAATATAGTCGCCCAAGTATTATACGAGGAATGTTTCCAAAGTTCTAGGAATTAGGCCATATTTTGTTTTCGTTTGTTTTGTTTTGTCGCTTGTTTTCTTCGTAATTACAATGTAGTTTGTCAATATAGTTTGCAAAATTTTTCTCTGCAAACCTACATATTTACAGTAGGTTTTACCTCATTTAAGCTATGAAATCAAACACCTCGTAGTGACTTTTCAAATTTGTAAATAGATGATAATCACTACGAGTCAGATATGGTGAATAGAGTGGATATGAAAGCAATTCGCAGGGCAGTTCGTTTAAAACACTTTTCGTTTTCGTGCAATATGTTGCCTTGCACTGTCCTGCTGCAATCACGGATGCTTATACAGCTACCAAGGTCGTTTCTTGCCAGGCGTCTGCTGTAATAAGCCAGATAAATAATTGCATAATATTTTGCATTAGTTATAGTACCTTTAGGTATGTAATCTATAAGAATAATCTCGTAATCCCAGAATTAGCATTACTTTCCTAGACGACAGAATTACATGTATTCTGGTTTGCGCCATTCTTTGAGTTGGTTTTTGGTCTAAGAATTGAAGCAAGGCATTCGTATTTCATCGGTGGCTATTATCTCTTCCCCTTTGGATGCCGTAACGGACTACAAGTTCTTGAAGTCAGTGCTTATGTTAGGCTTGTTAAGTTCCAGTTCCGGTTCCAAACGTCTTAGTACCCAGCGGACTGAGATTATATTTACTTCCAAACGTTTGTGTAAAATTTCATGAACCTGCCATGTACTTATTTCTATACTAACACTAATTTCGTGAATAGTTCATCTATCATCTTTGAATAGGTTTTCGGGATAATCTGTTACTGATGTTCTGCTAGCTTTCAAACGATCAACCCATAGATAGACAGTAATAATAATAATGAAAATAATAATAATAATAATATTCTTTTTTTCAGAACCAGATGTACAAACTATAAACAAACTGGGAGAACTAGGTCAACAAAGAGAGTGGAAAATCCCTTAACATCAGTACTAATTACCTAATAACTATAAATTATAAAAAAATTAATTATCTATTAAAGAAATCATACATAGTATAACAATTAATCGAAAGAAGTAAATGGTTTTAACCGAAGTTTTGAATTTATTAAAATTGGTTTCATTTCTAATATCTGATAGTCGCTCATTAAATGATTTGTACTTCATAAAATACACTCTCTTGAAAGAGCGTAGTTTTACATGAAAGTGGAAGATAATCAGGATTCTTTGTATAATAAATAATTCGAAGTCAATAGAAAATTCGGACTTATGTTTGATAACAAACAGGCTACTAATAAATCACTGAAGGTCATCAGTTGATAATTCAAAAACAACTTCCGCATGCGATCCGTACCGCTGAAAGGCAAAACGTACACTGTGAGTGTTTTGGTTTTCGGCGGAACGGATCGCGTGCGGAAGTTGTTTTTCGTATGTGTATTTTTACCGCAGTTGTCCAGGTGCGACACTGTTTAATTATCTGCTGATGATGACAACTTAGTTGTCGAAATACGTATACAGAAAACGAAAATTATTGTGGCAAGGGGTTATCTATTAACCTTCAGTGATCTAGTAAATCATCCACAGGCTCCATTAAAATTACCTTCAAAAAGCTACCAATATATAAATATTGACATTTAACATTTATTTTTTAAAAGCATCTATGTATCTAATCCGCCAATTTATACCGAGTATAATTCTCTTCTGCAATAAAAACACTCGTTGTACTTCGACGCACCTACGTTTACATTCTGCAGACACTGCAAATACACCTAGCAGACGTTGAACGATTTCTGAAGCACATCTTTTTTATACATAAATGACGGTCTTTGTGCTTTATTCGTGCTTTCCTTGGTTGCAGAGTACAGAACAGGAATACATCTGTATCAGTCAAGTAATTGCTGGGTAAACGTATCGAGACGTCTGATTGACCAATGGCCTGTCGATCTCCGCAATTGAGATATAGCCAAATCCCTAGAACTTTGCAATCATTCCTCGCAATTGACTGTGGAAGTTTGAATAGAGTGAAAGGTAAGAAATTTTTTGCTAGATCTAAAGGAAATATATAAGTTTTACTTTCTCTCATTTTTTTGGTGTTAAATTATTGAAAAACACATTTTTTGAGTTATAAATATTTATTTGAGCATTGGAAATTTGTCTTGTTACCTACTGAAAATAGCATCAAGCAAATGGCCACTTCTACCATTAATGGAATAGTGAGCCTTTGTTAGAGCATTTTTCTTAACTTTCCCAAGCGTTCTAGGCGATATGTTGAGAATTCCTTCTCGAATATTGGTTTTCAATAAGTTCGAAGTTACAGACATATTAACAAAAATGCGGTCTTTCAGGTGAGCCCATGAAAAGGAGTCTGAGATTATGTTACATCGCCGTTTTTGGAGATGAGGCACCCAGAAAACATTTTCCTCAAAATGGCCATTGTCGGGCTGGATGCGCTGGTAGTATCTTGTTGACACCATATGTATTCAAGCTCAAGTTCTTCTATTTGTAGAGTCAGAAAATCTCTCTGCATCGTTCTGTAGTGCTCCCTATTTACGGTAGTGATTCTTCCTTCATTGTTCTCGGAAGAAATTAGACTAAATAATTTCTCTAGCACTAACGCCGTACTATAGATTAACTTTTGTTTCATGTAGTAATATTTTATGAATGTTTTTGGGTTTTCACTACCTCGAAAGTGTCGGTTTCGTTTATTGACAGCTTCATTCAAGCGGAAATGAGCTTCATCTGTCACTGCAGTATTGCAGTCTTTGTTCATGGTCTATAGAATTTTTTGGGTTACCTGTAATTTACAAGAAAACAGCAAGTTCTTCACCAAAATTGGTTGGAATGACCGTCGGGAAATATCTAACTGTGTGGATCGTTTTCTCGTCAAGATTTTTGTTCTCTGCACCTCATCTTCACGTACGTCTTTTATATTTTCTCTTGAATGAATTTTTCGAGGTCAGCCAAGGTTTGTTAGGTCAGCCGTGTAGATCCTGTTTGCTCAAATTTTGCAGCTAACTGCCGTAATACCTTCGCTGATAGAACAGGACGTCAGTCATATTTTCTATAATATTCTCGTTAAGTGAAAGCAACTGATGAATGTTTGTTTGTTATAGAAATGTTTACAATTTCAGCGTGTTGTTTGGGCGTATACTGATTCTTGATGAATTTTTCACGCGCCTTCCTTCTACCTTACAATATATTGTATAAGCAAATTCTAATTTATCAAATAATTATAACATTTTCTCATAGGGGACTTGATTATTCGTCACCTTGTATATATAGAAGTTCGTAGTTAAAATATAAAACTTAAAATTAGCTCTTCTATATATGTAAAAACAAAACTAAGTGTCTTTAAGAGATTTTCCTTATATTCGGGAAAGATAAATAGCAGCACTGCCAGGGGTTTATCTCAGTAGAGAAGCGAAAAAGTAGTGCAAACGGAACCTATGAAAGGTTAAAAAGCAGTTAGTTTAAACTACCAGTATAAGTATTTGTCGTTTCGAAAATCACCCTGTGCTATATTTATTAAAATTGTTTTTCACCCTTTACTTCACAAAATAATAAATTTTGATTATACGCGCTATTATCGACATACATACATAAAAATAATTTTTCCAATTGAATGCTCTACAAACAAATTTAAAAATAATTTAATATTTGTAACGATTCTAGCGTGCCGAACTTTTTTCATGTGAACTGTCCACCGTTTATAGCAGAGGAAACAAGCCGGGCTGGTTCGCTTCCTCTTTAATCTCCTGTCCCTTGCAAAGCTCATTTCCGGAAAATCGCAGAGACAATTCTGAACAAAAAGTGTTGTTACGGAACCGACGAAAGGTGACGCAATCAAGACTAGAAAAACAAGAATAACAATCCATCCAACAAAGTTTTAAAAATGCCATATTTACATGCATATTTTTATTGAAATCAAAGTTATTGAAACATTTATTATTGAGTTAAATAGAGTTAGGTTGCATTAGAAAACTTGAGTTGATATCGTTTATAGAAAATAAAAGAGACGAGAGAGTACCATAAGAAGATAATATAAAACTTTAGTACGAATTAATTTGATTGGTTTTACCTCACTGCTTTGGTTTTATTTTTGTTTCCAGTGGAGTTCCTAAACGCTATTTTTAATACTTAGATGGAGAAAGAATACTCCTTAGTTCCGAATATTTTGAAAATATATTTTGTACGAACGAAACAAAAACACAATTCTTAGCATACGAGGGTGGTTCCATAAGTACCTAGCCTGACCTAGGGATAGTGGTAGTTGTTTCAAAAATATCACTGTATTAGAAAGTACACGATCTATAAAGCATATATTTCAAGTTTGAAGACGCCACATTGTTTACTATTTGTTTGGCAGCCATCATTTGCGAACGTTTTCAGTGAATTTGTAAAAATGAAGAAAATTGGTCATCGTTACGTGATACAATACTTTTATTTGGAAGGCCGCAGCCCAACAGATATAAAAGCTTAACTGGATTCTACTCTTAGTGAGTCTGCTCCTTCGTTTACAGTGAAATTTGGAGAGCAGAGTTTAAACGAGGCCGTACGAGCTGCCAAGGCGAGCATTGCAGTGGTCGACCAAATGACGATCGACTCCAGAAATGATGAAGAAAATCCACAAAGTGGTACTGGGTGATCGTCGGCTGAAAGTGCGTGAGCTAGCAGATATAGTACGCATTGCAAAAAGTGCGGTACATCGCATATTATCTGAAAATTTGGACGTAAGAAAGCTGTGTGCAAGATGGGTGCCGCGTTTTTTCACACTCGCGCAGAAACAGTATCGTGAAGATGTTTTAATTGAGTGTTTAGCGAAGTTTCACAGCAACAAAGCAGAATTTTTGCGTCGTTTTATAACCATGGATGAAACATGGGTCCATTACTTCACACCCGAGACAAAAGAAGAACAAGAACCGGCTCTAAAGAAGGCGAAGACCGTATCATCTGCAGGCAAGTTCATGGCATCGGTTTTTTGGTATGCGCTTGGAATAATGTTTATTGACTATCTTGAAAAAGGAAAAACTATCGACGGCGAGTATTATGCGAACTTATTGCAACGTTCGAGCGAAGAAATCAAGCAAAAACGGCTAAGAAGAAAGTGTTTCATCGAGACAATGCACCAGCTCACAAATCCGTTATTGTAATGAAGAAAATTAATGAATTAATGTTTGAATTGCTACCTCGTGTACCCTATTTGCTCAGCGGTTAAAGATGTCCGCAGTTAATAGCTATTTTGAGGGGCAAGACAGTTCTTGTTGAAAAGGGTACCGAACTCATTGAACATCGCTGAGAAAAGTGTATAAAGCTGAAAGGAGATTATGTTGAAAAATAAATACAATATAAATAAAATATAAAAATAAATAATACCGTAAAATTGACGAAGTGCTCTATGAACTTCGCGAACAGATTTATTTTTTTCAAAGTAAATTTCCACAATTTGGAAGAGTTGTTCTGGCGTCAAACGATTCATGATGACTTGTCAAATCTTATTGAACAGAAACAGTTTGACATTATCAGCTGCCAAACCATAGCTGTCGATATCGATAATTCCCATGCAGCTTAAAAAACACCCATTACAAGATATTAGATGCAATGTAAGATTGTACATTTCCTTCAACGTATTAAAAACCAAACTATATTAGTCATTAATTCCTGAACTTTTCTTGTTACATACAAATAAACAAAGCGTTTTATGTTTCGGCACAAGCGTCATTTTTATTCAATTTAAAAGCCATTTATACACGTTCAAGGACTATTTTAATTTCTTTTAACATAAGCGTGGAATTTACGTGTGCTATTTTGACCTTTATCCAATATGCTGTGGCCCAAATATAACGCTTTCAGACATTCGGAACGAAGCCCATAAAAATCTAATCGCTACGGGAAACAAAAACAAAACGAAATGTAAACGTTAAATTTTAATGAGGAATAAATGTACTTCGAATCGATGGTGTATACATGCATGTAGTTGTATATAGTATAAGCGGTAAACGTACATATATAACATACATATGTACACACACATACATTCATACATGTGTTTGCTATAACTCATCGGATTTTATATTTTCGCACATGTATTGACCGTCTTGTCGCACACTCTGAGTGATGGAACACTATAAAATTGACGGTGAAGCAATGGTAATTTTTAAATGCGCGGGAATATCTCCATATAGACGGCAGCAGATTGAGGTCAGAGGTCGAAAACGAACAAGGATAGCGTAACTACTGCACATATTTCATCCAAGTACGGATGCACTCTATCGATAAGTAAGTTTAGAACTGTTGAGGAGTTCTCGTAATGTGTCCATTGTGTAAAGTTATGAACGAAATACTAAATATCGAACAATAGAACGAACACAAGTTATTAATCAAAATAATTATATTTAATGAATTACTCGTGGCTGTTTGTGTTTCAAAAATAACAATATTGCGGTCATTGTACTAGGAGAAAATTAGTATAAATTCTACTAATATGTATAGTAAAGCACTGGTAGTAAAATCTAGTGGTGGCGTTTGGGTGGTAAAAAGAAGTAGGCAAGAATTCATCATATATCGAAGGACCAAGATGCTGCCAGGGTTCACGGTTACAATTACAAGAAGCACCATTTTCTTACAAATTAAGAACTAAACGCTCGAAACAATGAACGGATATTTCAAAAAATGATATCGAATTAAAAAGGCAGTTGATTTAACATTTTCTTTGAAAAAGTATCTGAACACATTTTATTTTAACCTGTTTTGATAAGTACCAATACGATCTTGTTGGGAAAATTACAGAAATATTCAATTTTATAAGAGTTTTATTGCAAAAATTTTTATATAAAACAGAGAATAATAACTCGTATGATCTCCACAAACATCCAAAGCCGTTTAACATCTTAATGGTATGGATCAGAGTAGCATGTCGAACATTTCTTGAGAAAGCATATCCTATTTCTCTCCGAAAGCTATTCGTAATGTCTCAGTATATATTTCCACAACATCCCAAGACTCTTCTATTTGATTAGCATCTGGGACCTTGGCTGTCTGCTTCTTTCTCTCTATATCAACTTCATCAATGCAGAAGTTCATTGTTTGTTCGATGGGGACGAGCATTAACATTCATAAAAATAAATTCCTTTCTCATTTCAGCTGTATACAGAATAATGGGTTGCAATACCTTATTCAGATACCTCTAGATAGTGAGAGCTTCGTTTTATATGAAATAAAAGAAAGTGTCCCTCAAGTACTTATTCTGGTCCATGCCATTATGTCACCACCATTTTTCAGACTTTTCCTGAACAAATTGTGGGTGTGTGTGGAATTCACGTTTAGTTAGTGGGAATGATTATTATTCAGTGACGAAACTAAGGGTCAAATAATACTCACTCCCAATCATTATCCACTTGATATGTTCATTTTCCCACATTTCACAAGCTTTTTTGTGCTCTGTAGTAAGACGAATGTAAAGCATCGGTTTTTGAGTATATAAATCAGATATATGCAAGCGAGTTCTTATAGCTTACGTCGATAGTAGTTTTTAAGTAACGGTAGGAGACTCATTTCGAACCTGGGTTCAATTGTGAGCGCGATTTCTACGTGCTAATTGCAATAGGAATGTATCATCTCTTGATGTTACAGATGTTTGTCGACCTTCTTTTTGCCTTCGTCGAAAACCTCCAGTTTCCAAGTAGCGATTATGAAGTCTATGAATTATCCTTTGGTTCACTCAAAACATTCCAGCAAAATTTTGTTGTACTCCTCTACTTTCTAATTGACATATGATCTTCCAAACCTTTATCACTTATAGAACGTGATGTGTCCATTTTCGATGACACTCAGCATTGCAAATTTTTCTGAAGACTTTAATAGAATATTGAGAGATGTAGGATTGTCTTCAGCTTCTGTCGAATGGTAAGACGGAGATGTGAAGGCAAGGGACATATTCATATTTTTGGATTCACATCAAGTTTACAGCAAATCGTTGAAGCTACGATGTGAGACGTCGTTATCCAAGGGCATAACTTCCTTTTGACGATCATTAGAGATACTTTGACTACCCAACACTATTCAGAAGAGATTATTAAGTCTTATTTTCTTTCTTTTCTTTAATTGTTTGAGGGATTCGACGTTTCAACAGGACAATGTGTATCTCCATGTGGGAATGATTGCTCTAAATTGCTTCGAACGGACCCATTCCAATCTTTCACCAAGCTAAAACAACCTAAATTTCTTGATAATTTTCAAAAGGAATATGGATGGGATATTATCGGTAGATGGTTAATCAATTTGATGTTCCTAGTACAGGCTCACGATACTCTCTGTTGGAGGCAACCTGTGATAAGGTACCATAAGAACACATTGACCACATTAACCGAAGATGACCAACACATGAATAAAAGAAGTTATTTGTTTCTCTTTCTTCTAACTTCATTCTTTGTTACTTATTAATGTACTTATATATGTTGTACCAAATACTTATCAAACTATAATAGCGCCTAATTGCTAAAATGTTTATGTCACGTTGTATATACTGTTTGTCTAATATCATGGTTGCGACAGCATAAGAATGTGTTACTGAAGCAATTCCAAGTTAAAAATATCGAACGAGCATATACCTGAAACTCTATCGTAACTGACCTACGAGTATTCGTAGTTTTAAATAACTCTACTAATGCAGGTATTATGTACTGCTGCGAAAAATAATGTCAATTCATATCATTTAAAAAGTCTCTTTATTCAATTATAGTCTACCTCTTTTTAGAACTGATGAGGTAGTTCTTCTAACAGTCTCAGGATGAGCACGAAAACTTTCTGCGGCATTCATAATTCTAGCAACGAGTTGGTCTCTGTTTTCAAGTTGTTTGGCATAAATAAAATTTTCCAGCCTTCTCCATAAAAAATAATCTAGGAGACTTAAGTATGGTGAGCATGGCGGCCAAGTAACTGCTCAACCTTTCTAATACAACACTCGAATAATTTTGAATAAGAAAATGTTAATCTACAATAGTGCGGTGTGTATCATCTTGCTGCATCTACATTAGTCATCTTACATTAAAAGGAAATACGGAACACGAAAAAATAAAAACTCTTAATTGATGTTGCGTTGCAATGAATAAAAATTGATGAATCACAAACAAGTCAGTTAATAACAATTAAATCAACAGCGGTACGTTATACCTATGTACGAGTATGTACATTAGTAAAGTTATCTAAAATTTCAAGTGCTTGTAGACCTGCTACGATAGAGTTTTGGGCATATGTTCATAAGACATTTTGAACTTGAAATTAGTTCAGTAATACATCCCCAAGCCGTGGTAATCATGACATAGAACACTCGATATAGTAATAAAAATCGATATAAATAAATTCGCGTGGAAAAATTAGTTGAACAATATCTAAAAAATTACGATACAGATATGCATTCATGAAATATAAACAAACGTATACAGTCATATATATAAAATGAAAAACAAATCAATCTATCAACATCTCTACGGGAGTGCGAAGTATACCTGATCCTAGCCGACAAAAGCCATGTTATTCCATTTTTAATGCTCCGTGGGCCCTCTCCATCAATCTCGACCATCTATGCACGACGTATTTCATTTGTTTTCTTATTATTCCGGCAATGTGGTGCGACCCCGTTTTGTTTCAGTGGTAAGGCGAACGTTGATAATGATGATGCTAGATTGCGGGATAGTGATAACGATTTTAACAATGATATTGGAAAATAAATATGAAATATTAAGTTGCTGATAAATGTGTTAAATATCAATATTGATTTATTTATTAGTTCCAATTTTTTTAATATGTAATTTATCAGAAGGACACATAAATCCAAAAAAAATATATTTGTTGGTTTTTAAAAATATTTTGTTTTGTTAAAAAGTAGGTAATACAGAGCCGATATGTGCATTATACATAGAAAAATGAGAAATGCGGTAATAACTATGTAATATTTATCGAAAATTTTAAAACATCGATGTTCTTGGGTATACGTCATAGACGCCAAAAGGACATGTTCCTTAATTAATCTTAGATCGACAACATCTTTCCACTATCTGTGTGTTCATGTTAATTTTTATTATTTTACAATATTACTTTATGATCTGTTACAATATTTATCCACGAGTAAAGGTAGTCACTTACTGTTTACCAGAAAAATAAAAACCATGTGTCAAACATACGAGGGATGTTTCCAAAGTTCTGGGAATTACATACAACTTTTATAATTTTTTTAATTTACGTGAATATTACAATGTCGTTTTTCAACATAATCTCCATTTAACTGAATACATTTATCCCAACGATAAACTAATTTTTTTTTAGCCGTCCTCAAAGAAGTTTTTCGGTGTCTTGTCGATCCACCTATTTATGGTACGTTTTACGTCAGTTAAACTTTCAAATCGTAAGGGTTTTTTTCAAATCGTTTAAAACATCCTTCGTTTTTCTTGCGGTGTGTGGTCTTGCAATAACGGACGCTTATGCAACTTTCCAGGCCGTTTTTTGACTAGTGCCTGTCGCAGTTGTCCGGATAATAAATTTGAATAATATTCTGCTTTAATTGTAGTACCTCTCGACAGATAATCCATGAAAATAATCCCTTCGCAATCCCAGAATACAGTAAGCATTACCTTTCCAACAGACGGAATTGGACGGGCCTTAAGTGGAGGCCCTTCTTCAGGTTTGCGCCATTCTTTGGATTGACTTTTCGTCTCAGGATTGAAATAAGGAATCCACGTTTCGTCAGTGGTTATTATTCGTTGCCAAAATTCATCACCGTAATGTGCTAACAGCCCTTGAAGTTGACAACAAGGATCGGACCTATTGAGTTTCTGTTCTGGTCCCAACAGCTTTGGCACCCAGCGCGCCGAAACCTTGCTAACGCCCAAACAATCATGCAAGATGTCATGAACTTGTCGTGTACCTATCCCTAGCTGTACACTAATTTGACGAATAGTCATTCGCCTATCGTCTTTCGGTAGGTTTTGGACGGCAGTAATGTTTCTTCCATTTACCGACGTGCTTGGCCGCCCACTGGGTGGATCGTCTTCTAGTGATGTTCTACCGGCTTTAAAACGATCGACCCACCGATAAACAGTACTTTTGGATACTGCAGATTCACCAAATACTCCTTGCAGGCGACTAATAATTTCTGACGTTTTCACATCTTTCCACAAAAAGAAAATTATCGCTCTTTGAGATTTTGCCGCGTGTTCCATGGTTACAAAAACAGTGCTACTAAAACGCGTCTACATCAGTCGAATACCTGAATCAGACTGAACAATGTTGCATTAGATAGTTGCATAAACATGTCAAGACTTGTCTGGCATCAATAACATTGCGTATAAGTTCCGCGTTATTTAATTATAGCAGCAATTCCCAGGATATTGGAAGCACCCCTCGTAGACACAGCTCTTATAACATATTCGTGCCTCTTTTAGTTCCTGGAAGATATGACCGTTAAAAAGTTTCTCAATTAGATATTTATCTGTTAATTTTGTGCAACTATTTACAAGCCGATATTCTTAAGTAATATATTTTTGATTTAACTTTGTTGAGTGAATTTCATTTGTTGTTTATATGTAGACATTTCATTTTCTTTTTGGTTGCGAGAAATCTTCATGGCCACATTCATTCATGGAATGTTTATTTGTTAAAACCCCACCTATTCGTAACAAACACAGTTTTTGGAATAATTCTTGCGAATCTTCATCGAAAGCTAGTGGCTAGTTGTGCAAGAAACCCATTCGGGTCTATTCCCGGCTCCTTTCATCATGTTTTTTTTTGTTCATGAGATTTCCAACGCGGTTTTCTGCACACACGTATCTACTTTATCCCAGAAATCATTCGTCTGACCCATTTGAGTAAAAAAAGCTTTTACTTTACTTTATAATTTTCAACTTCATTCTTGAAATTACCTTCTTCAATGCTAACATTTCTCAATTCATCGTCTTCAATTTTCTGAGGACAATCAGTTTGTTCCTTCATATTAAATGAATGCTTCATGATAACTCACAATACTGAGAATGATTCTATAACTCTACCTTTATATATCTTTCTTCACGCACCTAATTATTTTTTGAACCTCATCGTACTCAGCCGATTCTAAAACCTCATTGATCTTGAAATAACTTTGTAATGGTCTGAAAGTTACTAATCCATTCAGGCTTAGCCGATTCTAGAACTTCCTCATTAACTTTGATATTGAAATGATCTTAACCTTAAAATGTTCTTAACACTGATACCTCTTCGGCCTCAACCGATTCTAGAACCTCCTCAATGACCTTGATCGTCCCAATATGCATAGTTGTCAAGGTCAATGAGGAGGTTCGAGAATCGGCTGAGTCTGTCTACTAACTTAGTTGTCTAAATACGTATACAGAACACGAATATTGATGCGGTTAAGGATTTTATTTACCTTTTTTTTATTAATCTTATAATTGTTCTTATGTAATAGAGGACTGTTAATTGATCTGAATGTGAAACAACTCGTACTGAATTACTGGTATGAAAGTAATATCTGTATAAACGTAATAATCTGTATAAAAGTAAAAAATAATAAGTTTTGTTTTCTTATCATTTTGTTTAACAATCAGAATATATGATATAAGTTAACCTGCTTACGTGTGCAAGGTATACTAGCAAAGATAGTATTGTCACAATAATTTGAGAAACTCAGCTCAAAAAATTTTATCTGCATTTTATATGTTTCTACAAATACGAATTAATAAATATTATACGATATATACATCTTTTCTTTAAGTAAAAAATAAAAGTAAAAAATTAAAAAGCATTTGTCCCATCGCTTCGGTAGCTTCTGTATTGCCGTTGAAAAGAATTCTTTCGGTTGATGACGTAACCACCGCAGCCTTCACTTCTTCATAAGAGGTAAATCGCTTGTTTCTCAAGAACTCTTTGAGCGGTCCAAAGATACTTACTTGGGGTTAAGTCCGAACAATATGGAGGAAGGGTGAGGCAGTACTTCCCAATCTAATTAGGCCAATGTTCTACAGATAGATTGTATGTGAGCGAGCGTTAACGTGTAGGAGAATAACGCCCGTGCCAAAGAGACTGCGCCTTCTCGTTAGCACGGCTAGCTCAACTTTTCCAGGAAGCTCATTCTAATAAGCTGAATTAGTCGTTTTTCTTTCTTCGAGAAAATCGACGTAAATTGGCCAATAGTGTCCCAGAATACAGCCTCCATTACTTTACTAGCCGATTGTGTTTTAAATTTTTGAGTGACGCAATGCCAAGCTAACATACTTGCTTTTCAGAATATTATCGCATACCGATCATTAGATCTAATCAATGTTGATAGGCGACAGAAAGTTATTACCTTCATTCACATAGCGAAGGTAAACCTGAAGCCGTTTCTCCTGTTGTTTCGCGGAAAATTGTTTGGGAAGCCACCTGGCGTTAACTTTGTAAAGTTTAAGCTTTTCATGGACAATAATGTCAACACTACCAACAATAGTGTTTACAATTCTAGAAATTTCCTTTACAAATATTCGCTTATAGCTTTGGATCATGCGACCAACTTTTTGAGATTCCAAAATTCATAGCATGCGCTGAACGGGCAGCACGCGATCTTCCTGAAAAGATTACACTACTCAAAAACTGTTCTGAGTGACAAAAACTCTTCCCTAAACTGTTTATGAAGTTTCTTGTGAATATCAGTCGCCGCTACATCGTCATTGAAAAGAATACTTTGCAGTATGTCTTCAATTATGTTCAGAAAAAGAATGAAATGTAGGCGAAATTTGAATTATCCTCGTTTATAAGCGATCAGAGTAATGTGTGTGAGATGTCATTAGTGATATGGGCATTGGTATGTGAAAATCGTTATTATTAATCAGTGTTAATTATAGATATTTATAATTAATCTTTCGAGATTATTTATTACCAGAGTTACATGTAATTAGAAATTATAATAAAAGTTGAGAAAGTTGTCTTTTTTTATTTCGACGTTTGATTTTACTTTAGCCAAAGAGTAGTTTCGACAAATATTGGGTCTGGGAAAAAGTTCGTGGCGTTTTTCCCGATAGATGGCATTGGTTGCCGATAACTAAAGAACAACAAGTCACAGCGACACCACCGACGGCTCGTTATTTAGATGACCTTCCGAACGTTAGTTTGAGCGTAGAAACATTGTAATCGGTGCAGTGGTTGGAAAGTTATTCGCACTTGAAAATGGAGAAGAATAATGAGAAATTTCGCTATATTCTGCAATATTATTATGATAAGGGGAAGAACGCTGCGCAGGCTTGTGATAAAATTTGTGCTGTGTACGGTGAAGGTACTTTATCGAAATCTGTTGCGCGGAAATGGTTCGCTCGCTTTCGTTCTGCAAATTTCAATGTGAAAGATGAGTCACGCTCCGGTCGTCCAATCACTGAAAAATCTGATGAAATTCTTGAAAAAGTCCAACAAGATAAGCATATCAGCAGTGTCGATATTGGCATGGAGCTAGGCATTGACCACAAAACTGTTTTGAACCATTTACACAAAGCTGGTTACAAAAAAAAGCTTGACGTATGGGTTCCTCATGAGTTGAGCGTGAAAAACATGATGGACCGAATTAACATCTGCGATGCGCTGCTGAAACGGAATGAAATCGAGCCGTTTCTGAAACGTTTAATAACCGGAGATGAAAAATGGATTACGTACGATAATCGGAAGCGTAAAAGATCGTGGATAAAGGATGGTGAGCCGTCACAAGCGTTCGCTAAGCCAACATTGACGCCAAAAAAAGTGATGCTGTGTGTATGGTGGGACTGGAGGGGAATCGTCCACTACGAGCTACTTCCAACTAGTCAGACGATTGATTCTCAACTCTACTGTGCACAACTAGAGAGATTACGCCAGGCGATTGAAAGAAAACGGCCCGAATTGATTAATAGGAAAGGTGTTGTCTTCCATCATGACAACGCCCGACCACACACTTCTTTGATGACCCGTCAAAAATTGAGGGAGTTTGGTTGGGAAGTTTTGATGCACCCACCTTACAGTCCGGATATAGCACCCTCTGACTATCTTCTGTTTCGATCTCTGCAGAACTCTCTCAATGGAATTAAGTTGGTTTCAAAAGAAGCCTGTGAAAACTACTTGATTCAGTTTTTCGACCAGAAACCACAGAAGTTTTTCACCGATGGGATTATGGATCTACCAAAAAAATGGCGAAACATTGTCGATAATAATGGAGCATATTCGGTTTAAATGAATTCGTCCACGCGCCATGCGGGGACCAGTTGAATTTTACTGAAAAAACGCCACGAACTTTTTCCCAGACCCAATATGTAATAATATTATGGTGAGGTTAATATTTAACGATGTATTCTCTATTTAGGATTTATATTAGGTCTACTGGCCTGGATTGTTTCTTGGTCTTCATAACTTTTAAGTGTTTAGATGTTTGGTAGCTCTTCCTCGTATGGCTTCTTAGATAATTAGAATATGTAAGTCTATATGAAGAGTGTTCCTACTATGGAGAATAGGTCACCTATTGCAATTTTTTGATTGGTTTCTATGGATTATTTGTAATTTTGGATTTTAAAGTCTACTTACATAGCTCATAAGTTCATATACGCTCAATGACAGATTTATAATTTACTATTTTATTCTCTAGTGAGACTTTAAATTTTCTTCCAGTCAACCAGTTTGATTGTTTCACTCGTATACAATAAGCTTCTTCTAGTTCACTTTATTATGTAAATAGCCAATGCAGACGTAAGTATTTAGGTCGACCTACTTGTGGTATTTCTACTCTATTTAATCCAAATGAAAACAATTTTTGATAATAATAACAGAGTGATTGAAGTATCATTGAAAGAAGCTTCGATAAAAAAATAATGATGAATTTAATTTGTTCAAAAACTATTAATAATACTTAACTACCGGTCCAATGTATTCATAATATATGCTTTTATTTTAACTCAAATCTTTTTTTTTTGTAGTGAAGGTATTTTTGATTGATTACATTCTGTATTTGAATAAAATTAAAGAAGTAATAAAAAAAAGATCCAGGCGTATGTTCATCATTTGTTTCTGAAATCATAAAAAAATCATCTGCTTTCAATTATTTTGACGTTAGTATCAAAATAACGGAGATGTTTTAAGTTATTTATTCTAATTTACACGTAATTTATGAACTCAATAAACAGACAAAGGCAATCTTCAATGCAACCTGTTTGTCGGTAATTATCTAGAGAGCGCCACGAGTACTTATGTTTAGAAGCAGGTGTAAAGCCGTGCTTTAGCCTAATATAACAACGGAGAACGAGAAGATTTATCGACTACGCGTTCGACCATTGGCTGACGAATTTAGGGGATATTTCCTTGTCCACTTTTCAAACAAATTGAACAGTTTTCAAGGATAATTAAAAACGAATTTGATCACGGCACGTTTGTATAGATAACTTCTTCAACATTGTATTGGTGTTATTATTTTAGATGTTTTATGTGGAATGTTTTCGCTTTTTCACACGAAATGATAGATTAGTTTGAAATTGGCTAGTAATTGATTCCAGTTTAAGATCTAATCAAGTCAACTTTTTGAGGTTTTACTGCAAAATAATTGGTGTTATTAATGATAGAAAAAAGCATCTGCGAGTCCTGCAGGTGACTAAATGTATGCACGTAAACTGTTTCTCTGTAATAGTGAGACATCAGAGTAGCATGCAAGGGTGATTCATTTCGAGGTATTTTCTTCAAAAACAAAAATAATTATAAACTTTTATCGGATATTCTTTATTATCATACAAAAGAACCATTCTTGACATTTGTTTTTTAAAAATTATTTTTTTCAAATGTAAGCCGTAACTGCGCCTAACATGATCCGTTCTGAAGTTCCAACTTTCGATGACGTGTTCGAGCATTTCAAGTGGTATTTGGTAACTGGTTTATAGATACTGGACATTACGTTACCTCAAAGAAAAAAGGTGTGATATCACATGATCTAGGCGGCCATTACACAGATCCATTATGTGAAATTAAATATTCGTCAAATTGTTTTTGAAATAAAGCTACGCTTTCACGGGCTGTGTGGCAAGTAACCTCGTTTTGTTGGAACCAAATGTCGCCGTGATCATGGACTTCAACTTCAGGCAGCAAATAGTGCGTTATCGTAGCGCAATAACGAGCGCCATTCACAGTTATCTTGCGGCCGTCTTCATTTTTGAAAAAATATGGTCTGATGATTCCACTTGCTCATAAACCGCACCAAACCGTGGTTTGATCTGGATATAATGGCAGCTCTTGAGCCTCTTCTGGTTGCTGTTCACTCCAAATATGGCAATTGCGCTTATTGACGTAGTCATTAGGCAAGAAATGGGCCTCATCGCTGAACAAAATTTTGGTCGGAAACAGTAGATCTTATTCAAGCTTTTCAAGAGCCCAAAAGCTGAAACGGTGACGATTCGGAAGGTTAGTCGCTTTCAAGAAGAATATTGCGTTTGATACTCCAAGGGGGCGTCAACTATCGTATTCGTCTGCAGCTACGTAATTCTTGATATGTTGCTTTATACCTTAGTTTGAGTTTAACTCGGAGACCTTATGAGTGCTAGTTTCCCTACTCACAAAGCAATTGTGAGCTTCTGGAGAATTAGCTCAGATATTTGGATTTCTATGGGCGAGGTGCGAGATGAATGAGAGAATAGTGTACAGATTGTATGAAGCAAGAGAAATATGAAAAAGGAAATTGTGTTACGGTTTGAGGAAAATGTAAGGCTGGCAATATAAATGAGGAAAACCTAATCGAATTATGTATAGGCATCAGATAGAAGGATGAGAAAAAAATTTGTGAAAGTGAATATAATTTTTAACCTCTTAACCTCTTATATAGACAGATAGGTGCCAGATTAAGTGAGTGTTCAGCCATGAAATTTACAGAAATAATTCGGAATTTAATTACATTTGAGAAAGTCTGTTATTGAAATGATTTTGAATGATAAAAATAATGAAGCCTATTACAAAAGTTACAAAATTTCCATTGACATAGTTTTCACAGTTCAACAGGCAAAATAAAGGGTGTTTCAAATTTCGCGTTTTTCTCAAAGAATAAATAAAACACATAATTTTTATTCACTTTCAAAAACTTTTTATTGGTAATTGAAGTATCAGTTATGACATTTATATGCGAAAAATAATATCTGCCAAATGGCCTCCTCTTGCAGCTCCATAGACGTTCACTGTTCTGTTAAAATTTTCAATGACATTTTGACGTAATTGAGGCTCTATCTCACCAATGACACGAATAATTTCATCTTTCAAAGCAGGAATTGATTGTGAATTGTTTTTATAAACCTGACTTTTCACATAACCCCAAAGAAAATAGTCTAACGGTGTCAAATCACATGATCTTGGTGGCCAATTAACATAACCAGTACTTGAGATTACACGTCCAGGAAATTTTTCTCTCAATAATTCAATTGACTCGTGTGCAAAGTGAGGTGTAGCGCAATCCTGTTGAAACCATATATCCTCTGGATCAATATTCATTAATTCAAGCCACAAAAATTCGGTTATCAGTCCACGATATTGATCACCATTGATAGTTAGAGCTTCGACAGCAGCATTTTCAAAGAAGTAGGGTCCAATTACACCACCTGACCATAATGCACACCAAACATTAACTCGTTTCCTCACTCGTTTTCCTCACCCCAGAAACGGCAATTTTGTTTATTAACATAACCACCAAGTTCAAAATGTGCTTCACCGGAAAACATTATTTTTTGAGAAAAATCAGCTGGTTGTTGAAATTGACATATGAACGACGTTTTAAATGATCTAATGGCTTCAGTTCCTGTGTTATTTGAACCTTATATGCATTCAGAGCTAAATCCTTGTGTAAAATACGTCATGTTGTTGATCCACTAAGTCCAAGTTGTTGTGAACGTCGTCTAATGGACATTTCAGGATCTTCAGCAGCACTTTCACGAACCAAACCAATATTTTCTTGTGAACGACCACTACAACTGTATTTTTCACTTTTTTGGTCTTCCACGGAATCAGTCTCTTGAAATGTTTTAATAATTCGGCCAATAGTGCTTTCAGATGAATGATTATGTAAACCATAAAATTCACGTAATTTTCTAAAAACTCTTTTCACAGAATTCTGATTTTCATAAAATAATTCAACAATTTGAACGCGTTGTTGTACCGTGTACAAAGCAATTTTTATAAATGTCATACATCACACTTTTTAGATGCCCACATACCCAGACAAATTTAGTGCGCCATCTATATTTTATTTATTCTTAAAAAAAACCGCGCAATTTGAAACACCTTTATATAGAAGATGATTCTAAACCGTGGTTTTAATTTTCAAATGCTTCCGCAATAATAATCTAATTTCTTTTTTAAATAATCATATGAAAACTTAAATTTAAAAAATTAAGAAAATTGGGTATAGAATTTGTTTTAGTTGGTATCTTGAAAAGCCAGACGTTTAGCGTCAAAGTTTTGATTTTTATCGAATAATAGTTGGAATGTGCTATTGAAAAATATCATTACAAGACAAAAAAAAAACACTTAAACGGAATAAATAGTTGATTAATTTGTGTTACAATTAATTACGTTTTACGTCGTAAATCTTAAGCAATAATAAGAACTTCAATTGTTCTTCGTGTAATAACTCACCTCCGAATCAAGGAAGAAGCACGAATCGATAAAAATTAAATCATCGCAAGTCGCTTCTTTTGTTTCGAGCTTGCACGTCTATAATGACAAACAAAGCAACGGCAAAAGAAACAAAAGCTGTACGCTCTTCTTAATTGTTTGGAGGAGAAGTGATTGGCGAGAAACAAAAGATTCTAGAATAGTGGTATCGTCGTCGTCATCATCATCATCATCAGCATCAACATTATCTTAGTCATTATTATTATTATTTAAAGGCGGGAGTCTTCTGGCCAGTGGTGCCCTCTGCATGCGCAGTGAGAAAACCAAGGAGCATAACAAATGTGTCTTAATTATAGGAATAGAATGCGCTTCCATCTTAATTATATTTCGAATGGATCTTTTATTATTCGTCTGAGTTTCACGGTAGGATTTAAGACAAGTGCGGAGATGAGTTTGACCTATGTAAGCACGTATACGGGGAATGCTTAAGAAATGACTACTAGAAATTAGTTATTTATTTTTTTTCAGCGTTATAATGATGAATTATACGTTGCGAAAATTTATAATGTTATAAGGATAAGGAGGTAAGTACGCAATTGATGTTGGAGAAAAGGAGGCTTCACGTACAATTAAAAAAAAGCCGTAGATTAGCTGAACGGTTTCTGATGCAGAAATACTAACGCACGAGGCACATAATTTTCTGTTATAACTTTTATATTACGTAATTTATATAATGAAAATTATACGGAGACCTAACTGACTATTCTGCAAGTCAAACTTCTGCATATAGAATAGTCTCTTCATTGTTATTACACAGGGTTAGGCAAATATACGGATCCATTAAAATATTTTTGATATGGCTACTTAGATTTTAGTAACATTTTCCACATTTTATTGAGTGAAAATAGAGGATTCAATAAGCACATTTATCTTTGAGTAAGACTAAATATTATATCAAGATAGCACTAAATTAATGTAATAGATAGATTGGATAGAGACAAAAGCTGGAGTATTGCGTATAAGGATACTCAAAGTTCGTAATTAAGAAGAAACAATTGAGATAATCCTGTCAGAAAATATTAGTTTGGAGTCAACTGTCACGTCAATATTTCTAACAGTAACAATATGTTCAATTGGAGTGCTTCCATATTGATACATATGGGGATAAGGACTGCGCTGGCGGGGGAAGTTTAGAATATTATATTTAGGATCATTCTCAGCTGATTCCCTTCACACTAGAAATCCAATATATTAATATGGTTTTGAAGAAATCAACAATCCTCTCTCTGTGGAAAGCAACTTATTACATTTAATCCTACTGAAGAGATCATAATATAAATCAAAAAACATTGGTTTCAAATTGCTTCCTTATGGAATATCAGATGTAGGTGAAAAATACTCATTTTCCACTATTGACCTGAGGATCGATAGCCGAAATAATCGACGTATTGTTTTCTATTAATTATGTATGTAAGTTGAAAGGAGTTAAGGCGGTTGAAAATCCAATGTTGAACAGTTTACTAAGTAGCAAACCATGATCTATCCAGTTAAGCAAGGTCCTAGGGATTAAATGATTTGTTGATGATGACGATTTAGCCAGATGAATACATACAGTTTAGTACTTGATGCAGGCTATCTGATATTGGCATCATAAGGCGAACTGTAGAAACGAATTTACATTTTACAACAAGCTTACAAAACGATATGATGATGCTACTCAAAGATAGTGAGATACAAATGGTACTAGGAAAGTTTTGCAATACAGCTTTGTTTATTTAATTTTTTCAAAATAATTTCCTCTACATTCAATGCACCTCTCCATCTTCCGAAACCAATCTTTAAATCAGTTCTGACAAGTTTCACTAGGGAGTAAAGCACACTTGTTGTCCCAAGCTCGCAGAAAGTCCTCATGACCCGAAAACCGCCTCCCTTTTAGCTTCATTTTCACATGCGGGAACAGTGCAAAGTCGCAGGGAGCAAGATCTGGGCTGTAGGGAGGGTGCTCGAGAAGTTTCAATCCTGTCGTCGTCAAATATTCGGTGCAGGTTTTGGCGCGGTGAGCTGAAGCATTTTCGTGATGTAGGAACCGGGTGTCCATTCTTGACTTTGGGCGCAGGTTCTTCATAGATCCAATAACTTTAGGCAGGCACTGTTCAATACACCAGTTAGCTGTGACTGTCTTTTGTGTGTCCAAAACGACGCGTTCCACAATTCCACTCGATTTGAAAAATACAGCTATCATTTTCTTCTTTACAGATCGGGATTCTCCAACAACTATGGTTGTGTCCCCGTCATCAAAGACCCAAACTTTGTTTTGATCTTTGGTCGGCACATCGTAATAGTACAGCCAAGTCTCGTCACCTGTCACGATGTAGTTCACATACCGAGATTGTCCCTTATTAAACTTTTTTAGCATCCCCCGTCACTAAGTCACATGTTGTGTGATCTCCTCTTCAGTCAGTCGATGCGGCACCCAGAGAGAACAAAGTTTCTTCACGTGCGCATTATCATGCAGAATCGAACGAATTGCTGGTGCATTTAGGCCTGAAATACCCTCTATCTGTTGGTAGGTCACTCGCCTGTCCTCGTCAAGCATTTCCCTTACAGTAGTAAAGTTTTCCTCCGTAACTGACGTTAAATTTCCCATTTGGAATTCTCTATACCACCTGAATATCGTTGTGCGATATGGACAAACATAGTGCAAGAGTCATTCCTTCGAAGCACTGGTCTATGTTTAAACCACACACGAAATTTTAACGCGAAACTGCCCTTATTTCATTTCGTGACCACGATGCCATCGCAAGCACTTTATACTCTCACTGCTAATGAATAACTCAGCCCATCGACATGGTGCGGCGGCTACTATGCACGTATGAACATGTCTCAATATGCAGCAACAAGCAGCTTCCTACGATTCCTTATTGCGTCATATTGCAAAACTTTCCTAGTACCCTTTGTAGATACATATATAGTTAGAATTTTATTGATGTATTGACGAATACAAAACAATTGACAAAACAAGACAATAAAATAATAATTGTAGATAGAAATAAAATGTTTATTTGTCAGTCAAAATCTTAAAATATTAATATTAAAATATATATACAATATAACACAAATAGAACATATACATATGCAGGTACAAACGAACATTTAATATAATAATCCAGTTCCCAGACGATCACTGAAATATTCTTCTAATGTATAGGCTTTTTTCTTAATTAGTGCCTTTTTAGTTTCTACTACAAATTTGTTTTTGTCTAGTTGCTTGAAGTGTTGACGCAAGTGATTGTAATGTTTGATACCCTAATGGTGCATGTTGGTTTGCGTCATTTCAATTCGGTGTTTTGGAATAGATATATCATTTCTATGTCTCGTGTAGTGGGTATGTTCTTCACCATTTCTTCTGTATTGTGCCCAGTGTTCATGTATGTTCTTTAGGGCTATGAATATATACAAGGACTTCAAGGTTAATATGTTGTGCCGCTTGAGGCATCCTCTGCATGATTCACCATACTAGGGACCAGATATAGCACTTATTGCCCTTTTTGAAGCATGAATATCCGTTCGGCTGCAGACGAATTTCCCCAAAAGGGAAACTTCGTCATTCATTGTCACCTTTCCTATAGGAAGAAATGGTAGGTAAACATAACTGCTTGATATGTTGCTATCATTTTTTAATTCTTTTGATGCAGTAAATTCTAGAAGTTAATTTCATCCGCATTTGATCTACGTAGTGGGTCCATTTTAATCCTTCATCCATACACATACATATGTACATCCCTAGAAATTTCGCTACCATTTCGCCCTGAGGATTTGTTTTTAAAGTTAGATGTTCTGTTTTGTTGTTATTGAATTTTAGTTTATTAGCCACAAACCACTGACTGGCCTTTTCTAAAGCCGAGTTTGAAACTATTAACAGTCTGTCCTCACATTCACGTTCACACTCTCATATGAGATTACAATTGCTCGAAACAATTACTTCGAAAAAATAAAGATTGTTTTAAATAATAAAATGGGGTTATGGTTTTCATTTATTTTGCTTTTGTTTGAGATTGCCAAAAATCATAGTTTAATTCCATAACTTTATCATATCAATGTTCATTTTCAACCTCTGTGATTTGGAAATTTTTCGATCGTCATTTGTAAATAATTAAATTAAATACCAAACAAAATATCACAGCCTGCTGGAGAGACTTAACGGCAAGAGAAAAGTCTTCGCAATATCTGTTTTCGAAGAACTGAATACTTTCAAATTTTATTTCAATTCCAGCATTTCGTATGCATCAGCTTAACGTAAATTACGTATATTTCATTTTAAATAACTCATTGTTAGTTAATTATTTAGAGAATTGATAGAAAATGAAATGGTCACAGAAGATTCTTTAGAAATAATTATGAATTATTAAATTTAGAAACGTTTCACGAGTATAATAAGTTTGTGTTTTTAAAAGAAGGTATATAAAAGCGAATGCAGATAATTTTTACATTCGTTTTATTATTTGTAGTCTTACAAATGCTATACGCTTTAAAATTAAGAATTCTCTTTATTTGAAAAGAGGGCTACCCGTTAGATTCTTTATATTAATAATTATTATTTAAGAAATGCAAATTTAATTTTGTGAAAAAAATATAATTCGAATTTACTTTACATTTCGTAGGCTAAAATACAAAAACTCGACATTGTCCCGAAAAATAAAAAAAGAAATACAGGAGAACCGAATCGACGACGAACGAAAAAGGAGAAATAAAAGAGGATGCAAGAATAAGAAGAAGAGAATAAGGTGAATCCCGCATCGAACGCCATTTGCAATTAAAAGCTGGAACTGAAGTCTTGAACTGTGCGCTACGTATTATACATAGGAGGAGTTGGTAGGGAAAAAAAGGAAAGAAAAGAAAAGAAAAAAAAAATAAGGTGGAAAGAACGAAACACAAAAAATCCAATATTACAAGGAGCAACGAATGTGCTGCCTCATTTTCGTATCATTAATCATCTAGCTATCCAACTTTTAGACTACTTTTATTCAAGTTCTATTATTATCTACTATCCAAGTATATAGTATATACGCTGTTATGTATAACTATGCATACCTGTAAGTACATATGTGTATATACTTTACACATGTCCTTTTACTTGCGGGTTCCGGGTTTGGGATGTCAGTCGCGTGATTGCAATTAATAATATATTTATTAATAGTGTAAGCTTCGAAGAATGTCTTCGTTTTTACTATGTTACGTGCAACTGAATGTAATTTTGATGTATGTAATTTTTTGAAAGCGATGAACACTTTTCAAAACGATTAACGGGTGTTTTACAAAAGAATTTAAAAAAAGTTAATTTAACATTACCTTTTAGCTTCAATATATTTTATGAACAAATATCTATTATTGTATTTAAACATGCTTGGGCAAGTTTAATGTGTTCTTGTTGGAAGAGTATAAAATTTTTCATTTTTTAGTGCACGAAAATTACAGAAATATTCAATTTTACAGGCTTCATTGCAATAATTCTTGCAAAAGAAAGAGATTAATAAAATCTCTACGAACATCTAAAAACGTTCGTCTTAATGGCATAAGCTGGATTAACGTGCTTAACATATTTTGGGGAATCATATCCCATTCCTCCCCGACAGCCCTTTGTAATGCCTGAAGCGTTCTTGGGCACATATTTCGTGTAGTGGTCTTCTCACAATACCGCAAGGGTTTTCTATCGTTTACAATTCGGAAAATTGACTAGCATTTCAATTTTTGGATGCTAACGTTGTCAATGCAGTTGCTGCCCTATACAGGAGAACAGTGCAAAATCTAATCCAGATATCTATGGGCAGTGAGAAGTCAATTTTTTACAAAAAGTTCTGTGCGTAATTATTACAGCCTCTAAAATTACGCTACCACTCCTCATATGAAGGCCTTTCCGGAATAAATTGCAGGTTATTGATTGCATGCGCCAAAAGTACTTGTCCCGGCCCATACCATTGCGCTAATACATTTTGCCAGACTTTCCATGGACAAATTGTGAGTTGTTACGTGCGTCGGGTTGATGTTAAATCAGAATGTCCCTATTATCTGGCTGCAATGTAAATCTGGATTCGTCACTGAATAATATTCTCCTTTATTCATTATAACCCCAATTGCTAAACTCATTTGCATTTGCTAGCTTTTTTTACGCACTGCAGTAAGATGAATCCTATTTTGGGTCATACGAGATAGACACTTGTCATTGTTTGCGTTGATAGTAGTCTCTCAATGACAGCAGCAAACTTATTTTGAATCTGGATTGCATTAAAAGCTGATTTCTACGTGACAATAACGACAGGTGTCGATCGCTTCTTGGTTCTGTTGATGCTGGCGATTTAAAGGAAGTTATTTTGATATGAACGATTTTCGACGTTTGAGAAAACTATCGGACTTTGATGAATATCGTCTGGATGCTTTTTTAATTCATGATGATTCGCACCACTAATCAACTCACTAATAGACAATTATAATGAATTGTAACCAATCTATCATAATACCCATATTTGTATTCCATGAGATCAATGAAAACGCTACGAACTGCGTCAACATTATAGATATTACTATTATCCAATTAATACAGTAATTTAATTATTCTAGTTTTAGTTTTAGTTTTAGGGCATATTAAGAAATTGCAGCGCGATATCAGAATATTTGTTTAAGAATAAGTTCAAAATTCTTTTAAGTGGAAATTTTAGTTGCTATTTGTCTTTCTTTATCTGTAAGCGTGGAATATGAAGTAGATATTTATGAGCAACTAATTATTACTACTTCCATATATGTACATGCCTACAGAGAACATTTGCTTGTATATCTCGCCTCTTGTTCAGACTTGAAATACAGATGGCGATTGAACACAGTATACAGCAAACACAGTAATATCAAAAGCAATTTTTTTTTCGCTTGTAACTGAATCGAAGAGCATAAATTAATAAAAAATGGAAGAGATAAATATTTTCACTAAGGCAATCATTTATTATGTATATTTTGCATTAAATTTTTTTGAAGAATTATCTGTATTCACTTAGTAACCGTACTAATCATTATTTTGTTAACGTTTTAGCTATTATTCTGTTAATTTTTAGAAAATAATCAATAATAATAATAATAATATTAATCATAATAATAACAATAGTAATAATAGTTTAATCATTTAAGGTCGATATATGTATAACCCCTTTCCACAACAACTTTCGTATTCTGTATACGTATTTCGACAATTAAGTTGTCATCATCAGAAGATAATTAAACGGTGTCGCAGCTGGAAACCATGGTAAAATCCCCACGAAACAAATTCCGTATACGACTGTGCCATCGAAAGCCAAAACGCACACTGTTTTGGCTTTCGATGGTGCAGTCGTTGGAATGATCAGAATTTTATTAGGTCTGGCAAACATTTCGATCTTATTTTTATTTCATATACAAGTTTTGGACTCAAAATGATATAAATTTCTGTAGATGTATTAAAATTGTATGCTTTTAGAGTTACGAAGTACTCAAAATTTATAATATAGGCATCAGAACGTGCTTTGTTTGCAAACCAAACAGACGATGGTAGATTAAACTCATCTGGGCCACTGTTTGTTAGTTACTCCAAAAAATTTATATAGTTTTTTTTTGAATGGACGTCATAAATATTCGGGTGGTTCGTAAAATTTAAGGAGGGGCTCAGTTGGAATGATGAATTTCGATCTCATTTACCTTCGAATATCAAAATCTATTTTTAAAATCAGTGGCGCTTACAGAAATATTTAGTAAATTTTGTCAAATATTTGCAAGCTGGGTTCTTATGAATTAATGAAAATCAATTTGAATTTTGTTGAAATTTACTCAACACCACTGAGACGTAATGTAAGTGACTCAACTTTGAATCGTTCATTGGAATAATCATGTTGAAAGAGACATCCCGGATAACTGGCACTGCATTTAATGAGGCGGCTCAAAGGAAATTGATTAGACTAGACAAGGACCGTCCATTATACTCCTCAGATATATTATCTTTCGATTTTTAACTAATTCAATTATTACAAGATTTTTTTGGATTAAAACTTTTCATATCAATCGCGTTGAAATGCTCTTAAGCGAATGCTTCGATTCCAAAACCAACAAAATTTTTCAAACAGGATACTACTTAATTGTCATAAAGATAGGATCCTAATAATGGGTAATACTTTGGCAATTATTTTTTTTAATAAATACGTTTCAAGTTTATGTTTCTTTTATTAAAAACGTATAAATGAATCTTTGTACAGACCCAATATATTGAAGTTATAAACGGAGTATTCAATAGTTGCTAAATGTGTTTTCGTTATTCTTTGTTTTGTAATATTTGGATATTGCATTTTTTGAGCAATAAGTAATGTTTATGCACGTTTAATAACGGAAAAAATTAACAAAAACCCTTTTATTGCAAAGTAATTTTAAATATACACTCTTGTCACATGGCGTAGAGAAAAGGAAACGCGCGCAGATTACCCACCTCAGGTTTCTTAGTCATAAAAGTTCTTTTATTATTGATTTACATCGCTTCTAAATTATTTAACTAGCATGTAGTAATTATCTTTGGAGATTCTTGCACATAGCCTTTATGTGATGTAATTTTGAATTCAAGATTTCTGCGTGTTTAAAATTACTCGGAATCGAAGAATAGCTAGAGTTGCAAGAAGAAAATGTACGGTAAGTAATTTTTATCATTCTAGTACTAATTTTTCCACGGTAAGATAGTTATTTAGAGTTTTTGATGCGGTAATAATTCAAAAATCTAAGGTGACGTAATTGTTATTATTATAGCTCTACTTAAGGCCTTCTATATATATTTTTTTATATTTTCTTCAACATTTTTTTATGTATTCTTTAATACTTTCTATTTGAAAATTAATATTTTCTGTTATTTCATCGCTACATTACAGAAAATTAATGTCCTAGTCCTCGGACTAGGACTTAACACTTTCCGCTTTTCCATCAAAATTGATGCTATTACATCAAACGCCTGATTACCAGTGAAAGTAATTAGATCTGGTCAATAATGTAATTTATGGCGTGTTCAAAGATTGGAAACTCTACTGCACTATAGCATAATTGATAGGGTGGTCGTCTAGACAGCGGTAAATACAGATTCGAGGCCTGATCCGATGCAGAAAATTTTCCATTCATTTTATGTAATCAATACCAGAAAATGTGAATTTTTTGTTTATTTTCTGATAAATTTATATTTGCCCACTTTCCATTTTCTGCTTAAAATCTGTTTCTTCATCTTCCATTTTCTGACGTAGTATCACTTTTCATTTCTTCCATTCCTGATTAATATTGTATACTTTCTGTTTTTTCCATTTTCTGCATTATTGCTGTCATGAGAGATGACAAAAAAGTAGACGTTACCCCTTCTGCTGTGAAGATCTCGTCCTTTAGTTCTTCACTTTTGCCAAATCCGCCCATGTCAATTTCACAAATAAACGCGATCAATATATCCTAATTAGCATAAATAATACACAAATACCATACGCTAACACAGCAAAGTATTTGGATATTACTCTGGATGCTAGGCTGCGCTGGAAGGCTCATATCAAAAAGAAAAGCGAGGAACTAGGCTTTAAATATAAGAAAATGTATTGGCTTTTGGGTAGACACTCCACATTGTCAATTTACAATAAAATATTACTATATATACAAATCCTTAAGCTCGTATGGACATATGGTGCCCAGTTGTGGGGTTGTGCCAGAAGAACCAATATAGACATCATCCAGCGTTTTCAGAATAAAGTACTGAGGAATATTGTTGACGCTCCTCCTCAAACTATTGAGAAAATTGCCAAAAGCCATGAACAACGGCTTCTTCATCACGTCAATGTTGAGGCCATCCAGCTCCTCGACAACACGATGTTAATCCGAAGGCTCAAGAGGACTAAACCCTTTGAGTTGGTTTAAGTGTTCAAGTGTTTGTTAAAAGCAGAGTAAAGTGCTATTAGTGTACACAATAGTTAAGTGTCATTAAATAATTAGAGTCCAGGACCTACTAGTGAGTAAGACCCTAGGTTAAATATCTATAGTAGCAATTTAAGTTTGCACCAAATTGCTCATTGATCAGGATATGATCAGATTGTAATTCAAAGAAACACCATAACGGTATTTCATTTAAAAAAAAAAAGTTCTTCACTTTTACCACTTCGCTTAGCATTTCTTGTGTTCATTGTTTCCGCATTTTTAATACATTAATCAATAAAATACATTTTGTTACTGAAAGTTATACGATTTCGTAAACTATTCTACGTTGTGCTTTCTTTTACATTGGCACTAGTTCAATTTTATTTTTAAAAACTCAAAGTTTCTATTATCCTCCATAATTTTGTAAGAAAGTTCTACGAGTTTTTAAATCGTTCTTTCATTGACTTCGCCTCTCTGTCGCTTCATCCCCAATTTAGACATCAATTCTTACGTGTTTTTCGGAATGATTTTTTAGTGGCAGTAAGAACACACGTTGAAATAACAAAACCAATTTTCTAATTTTTCGACGTCTGATTTTATCAGCAAAGTATCTTCCTGACAAATAAGTAACCATATTAAAAAATGAATTTACATGTTAACACATGGATCAATAAGTCCCGAGACTAACCCATAGATGGCGCTCGTAGTAAACCAGTAACCACGTCTTTCTAGAGTACTAACCTTTGCTTGAAACGTGTCAAAATTTTAAGTCGATCGGACCAGAAACAGCTGAGTTATCGAGGTTGGAGTAAAGTCGTTTTGTAGTTTGTTTAAACAATGGAAAAAACCGAGTTTCGTGTTCTGATAAAACATTGTTTTTTAATGGGTAAAAACACCACGCAAGCAAAACAATGGATTGAAAAATGTTACCCGGACTCTTGTCCATCAAAAGCAACGATTTGTCGGTGGTTTGCCGAGTTTAAACGTGGTCGTACCGACACAAATGACGCGGAACGCTCGGGTAGACCTGTGGAAGCCGTTACACCGGAAAATGTGAGTGAAGTGACAAAAATTATAATGAAAGATCGTAAAGTGAAGCTCCGTGAGATTGCTGAGATGACACAGATATCATATGGAAGTGTATTTACTATCCTTCATGAAAAATTGAGCATGAAAAAGGTTTTTTCCAAGTGGGTGCCGCGATTGCTCTCGATGGAACAAAAACAGCAACGAGTCGATGATTCAGAAAGCTGTTTATCGCTATTTACTCGCAACAAAAAAATTTCTTGCGTCGTTACGTGACCATGGACGAAACATGGATACATCACTTCACTCCAGAGTCGAAGCGGCAGTCTTCTGAGTGGCGCACAGCTGGCGAAAGGCGTCCGAAACGTCCGTAAACGCAGCAGTCAGCTGGCAAAGTTCTGGCGTCAGTTTTTTGGGATACACATGGCGTGATTTTCATTGACTACCTCGAAAAAGGTAAATCGATCAACAGTGATTATTATATTGACTTACTGGTGCTTTTGAAGGAGGAAATCGCAAAAAAACGACCGCACATGCAGAGAAAAAAAATCCTTTTTCACCAAGACAATGCACCCTGCCACAAGTCGATGAAAACAATGGCAAAATTGAACGAATTGGGTTTTGATCTGCTTCCCCACCCCCCATATTCGCCAGATTTAGCCCTCAGTGACTACTGGCTCTTTGCTGATCTTAAAAAAATGCTCCAGGGAAAAAGATTTGGCTCAAATGAAGCTTATTTTGAAGCGAAAGATAAATTTTTTTATAAACATGGTATTGAAAAATTGGAAAAGCGTTGGAACCATTGTATCACCCTAAAAGGTGATTATGTTGATGAATAAAAAAAAATTTTGCAAAAAAAATGTTGTTTTCATTGTTAGTCTCGGGACTTATTGATCCATGTGTTACTTCTACAAATGATTGTGAAATATATAGCTTAATATCAGATATACAATGTGGAATAAGAGAATAAATATAAATATGATTGCACCGATGGCAAAGACAACCGAAATTAATAATTATTTTTTATTATTTAATGATTTTGGTTTGTGGAGCAGGTAACCATCGATCCCAATATACGCGACTTTAGACGAACTATTGATGTATCGCAATGGATAAGCTGTATTTATAATTTAATACTGCAAAAATAAAGATGGTAATATTAGTTTGTACACAGTCTGTCGCAGAGAAAACCGAGCCTTTTTAAAATAAAAACAAAAGATTTCTATTTTGATAAAATTCACTTATTTTATTCAAAGTAGTCGCCAAAGCAGTTGTTCTTCAAGATCGCTGTCGACGCGTTTTTAATGGCTTCGACATCGGCATAACGCATAACGCTTCTGTCTATTCTTCAAACTCTTTCATGTAGTTTGGATAATAGTTAGAAATCACATGGGATCAAATCCGGTGTATACGGTGAATGGTTAATGGTTAAAATGCCATTTGTAGTTAGAAAATCGGTGATCAGCGTCGAACGATGATCATTTCACTGAAACTGCAACAAACAGTAGCAGTAGTTGAGCCCTGAATACATCCCACACGAGTGGGTACGAAACGTCGGCAGTTATACCAGTGACGCGGTTCCAGCTCGGAAGCCCAGAAGAAGATAGTATTAGACAAGTGCTTTAGGATTACCGTAGAAGATTTTGTCTGAAAGATCTTGACTAAGTTCGAAAGGGATTTTATTCCAGATTTGAAATATTCTAATTTGAGTAATGTAATAATCACTTTCACATATGTATATCATTTTCGCTTTTGAGATAAAGAAAAAAGCATTTTTACAATATTTCAAGTCAATTTCTATAACATTGATGTTATGAATTCGGTATGAAGTTGGTGAGTAAGATGTTAACGAATGTTAAATCTCTTGAAAACTAATTTTTGGAATATTTCGAGTAACGTACTAAAGACGAAACGCATAAACCAAAAATGGCTACCTAAAATTCTTTTTCTTCTGCAATGTTAGGGTAACATCGAACTTTTATATGAGCGTGATATCATGAAGGTTGTGGATGGAAAAGAAAATAGAAGGAATAAAAGTATGTATCTACTTCATGATATCGCGCTGGTTTAAAAATTTCAAAAATATAGTTTATAAGTATTCAATCATTAGAGTATATAATTAATTCAATCCTTATACTTAGCGATTATTTGCCAAATCTTGAACATAAAGCAGATTCTCCTATATAAGGTCTGAGGCTGTATGTATAAATATGTGAGGATAATATTTTGGAGTCATCTGCAAAAGTTGGTATATTTTATTGTTTTAGATATCGTTCGTATATAACACTTAAAGTGGAGTACCAACTTTGCTACCGTGCAAAATACCAGCTTAGAATTTTATATCTTACTGTGAAATATCTATTATTAAGGTAAGATCTAAACATGATACCCTCGAGTTTACATATTGGTAGTTTCTAAGTTTATATAATATTCATTTAGGCAACACTATCGAAAGCCTGTTTAATGTTTAGAAAAACGACAGGTGAATACCTTCTTGCTTAAAAATCTATAGTATCAGTACCCTATGGTAGAATCTGGGTTAGGTTTAGGATATTCTCTAAATGCGATGGTATAGAATTAGCTTGCAATCATTCAGTCTATGATGCAATCTGAGTAGTAGGAGCCCTTAAAAAAACTTTTGATTGCGATTGGAAAAACTCTAATTGTAGAAGTTTTTGAACAGATAATATTCTCACTACTTACCGTTCTGATCAAAGATGGTTGTCGTGCCATGTGTCATACTAGTTCAGGAACATTACTGCCTAGGTACTGTGGATATAGAACTGGCCTCAATACGCCGCCCCTCTGTGGTACTCGCGTTTCAAATCTTTTTTGGTTCAGAACAAGTTTCTTTTCATTCTATTCCAAGATGTGTGAAGTGTAATAATTGTGTGTATTTTTTGGGTAAAAGAGCCATTTAAATCAACATAATTTTATTTTCTAACAGTAAGAAATCTTTCCTCGTATCTCAACTAGCGTTTTGCCTAATTACATACGAAAAGATTAACGGTAAAATGATATATCAATATTTCTATGATCATTTGTGTATATTTCGTGCATTTTCAGTGGAATAGCATGCATAATGCACGTAGGAAAACAAAAGCACAGTACGTATACGAATGAGAAACTCACGATGTACGTACATGCACCGACGAATACAAACAACCGTATTACGACTAATACAAAAGCCAAGGAAATTATTCGCGGATGATTATCATATACACAAAGTCAGTAATAACGTTGAATTATATAGCAGCCAGTCGAGAAGAGTTTTATTAATTTGACGAAGCTGACACTAATCTCTTTTAAATTACCCGCCGTCATTTTATGCGTTCCTGTGTGTGTATACGCGTTCCGTAATTAAGTTCATTAGTCGATCAAACAAATGACCAATGATGTGTTTGCTCCAAACCGCGCCCTCTTTGTTTTTCTTTATTTCTTGGCTAACGACCGTCGTTTCTCTGGATAGCATCTTTTTTGTAGATTCAGAAGTATATGGAGATAATGAAAATAATGCTAATGATAATAATAATTTTCAATTAAATCATATGCACGCGAAAAAATACATAAGTACATAAGTACCAACAAACTGGTATAAGTATATATACAAATGTTCATTTATGATACTCTGTATCCTCTAATTCTTCGCGTTCGGTGGTTGCACTGTTCATTACTCATGCTCAAGGTCCATCGTCATGTATGATATAGAAAATATAAATGTTGAATTGGCTTAAACAAAAATTCTAAGCTTTCTTTCCCACAGTTATCTCTACCTTTGATTAATTAGTTATACACTTTTGTCCTCTCTTAATTACATTAATTATGTATTTATTTAAACATATATTTTAATTTAAGTCTTGGAGCATACATTCAAAAAATATTCATATGAAACAACGTACTAAAGTGTTGCTTTCATACAATTGTCTGCAAAGTGCGGAAGACGTAACGGAATGCATGCATATATTTAATAGTCGTACCGATATCTGTTGGATGTTGGTTATGTTAAACTAGAATCAATTGCTTGGTAAGCTATTATCAAAAGTTTCCAAAGGTCTTCAAAAGTTTCCGTATATCTAGAGTATTTGTAGTCACCTCCTCAACTACCAGGCACCATTCGGATATACTGTTCTTCAATCCTGTTCATACTGTAAATCTTAACTCGTGGGATGAAGAACGTGAACTAGTTCATGGTTCTATAAAAACTTAGTTAGATTTCATCTTTGGTATCCTATACAAACATGGGATCTCGGTATTGTCGATGGCAGCTTTAACGATTAGGGGTTTAGGATGACACAGTATCCTCGCGAAGGTCCCCTCCGTAGTCCGCTTTATCTCTTTCCGAGTACTCTTGATATTCGTATCGCTCCGAGGGGTTTTGTTCTTGACAAATTGGGAAGCATCGAGAGCCATACAATGCACTTTTTTTCTGAACGATTTTCAACTTTGACACGACGTTCACCCAAGCGGCAGAAGAGTATAATATCGATGATCTGTCAACGGTTTTGTAAAATTAAATTTTGTAAGCATGATCAAGCTTAGTTCGCTAACTCATTTTCACCCGAAACATTGCCAACATCTGCTAGCAGTAAGCCTTTCATATTTCGCTCCTCGAAAAAGTACGACTCTACTTTTTCAGATTAGATGTCCGTTTTTCATCTTCTGTATCAAATCTCCTGTTGCTTCAGTGATTCTTGATATTGGTCCTCAACAATCTGGAACATGCGACAATGTATGCTTTGTCCGTGTACATCGTCACTCTCATTCTCAGCGGGATCGGAATATCGATGGTGAATACCGTTAAAAGAAGTAGAGAAAGGGCTTAACTCTATAGTATTCTCGTAGTCACGGTCCTGATAGTAGAGCGATGATCCTGAGGATTGACACGTAACGTTTGTTTGCGAAAGAACTCCCGAAGTAATCTGATGCAAACTCTTATGATTCAACAAATTCATCGTGGTGATCTTAAACTGTGGGAGTGCTACGCATGCATTTCTAGAATGCAGTAAACTAGGAAGTCATCATTGCATGTCTTTCTGGTTAATACAAGAAGCAACAAATTTCATTACTTAAAATTTACTTTCCGAAATATGTGCAGATTTGTAGAAAGATTTAATCGCAACAGTCGACGTTGTTTCTGTTCGTTATTTAAGATCTGGGACACAGACTTCGCAGAAATCTTTCTCGTATTGATTTTGTATTTGGAATCGTATAAACTTGATTAATCTGAAATACTTTATACGCCTGCTTGAACATCCTATACCACTAAAAACACAACTTTATGATAGCATTTTTTGTGATGAGCCTTTACAGTAGATGTAGGGCTTTCTTTAAATCACAGAACTGTTAAATATTTGTTTTTCATTATTCAGCCAAAGTATACAAATAATTAAATGCGTTGTAACTTAACGTATAGCAAACAATATGTCATAAAATTTCTAAAAATTATTTAGAAATGCTAACACTACAGAAATCAAATTTATCAGGTCATCTTGCCAAATATCAATAACTGTGTGTGTGTGAGTGTGTGTGTGTGTGTGTGTGTGCAGTCTGACACTAGGCGTAGCAACCATTTCTATAAAGAAGAGCTAGTGCAAGAATTGCGAAAATTATAAATATTGACCCTGCAAAGGGAGGTTCGTAGGCAGCGTTCAGTTAATTTTGTATTATTCAAGAGTGAATAAATGAGTACACGAATCAACGCAATTTGAGAAAGGTTTATCCAACGTGGAGACGATCTGTATTAAAACAAATAAGTACATATACACACAGAGACTATATAAGGTAAAAAATTGTATTTGTGAGTTGTAATTGTTAATTTTGTTGTGTTTTCTTTATTATGTTATTCTTATACATAGTTAGATCACATTGTGACATTTGTTGTTTTCAGTAGTTGTTAATTTTATATTTTACACTGCAAGAAATATCCTTTGAAAGTAATTCTAATTATCGTTGAACGTATAAATATTTTAGGAGATTTTTCCGATAATAAACTTAAAAAAGTGTTATATGTGGATCCCTTTTCGTAACTCGAATTGCCCTGAGTATCATTGTTTATATAGAGAGTAGTATCTTTATTATCTGCTTCTGGGTTTCCAGGCTGGAACCGCGTCACTGGTATAACTGTCGACGTTTCGTACCCACTCGTATGGGACATCTTCAGGGCTGAGTTTCAGTTTTCAGCGCGACAGACGGTAGCAGTAGTTGAGCCCTGAAGACGTCCCATACGAGTGGGCACGAATCGTCGGCAGTTATACCAGTGACGCGGTTCCAGCCTGAAAGCCCAGAAGCAGATAATATGGACCACGACCGCGGAAGTCTACGTACTAATAGTATCTTTATGTTTACTTGCAAAGTCACATGTTTATTTCAGTTTGCTAGCTGATACATTCTATTGCATTGTACCTTGTAATTTTCTAAAATAGTTTACAAATTTAATTATCATTGAAGTCATCCAACAAAATATGAAGGTGTATGGATAAAAGTTCGGTGACAATGTGGCTGGAGGATTGTAACATGTAATAACTCGAATTGTGCTTCTTAAATATAAGTGTTGCCCCCTAAGTTAGAGGTTATTGATGTGCCTAATAGTTTTCAACGCGTATTATTGCACGTTCTTTTAATTGATCTACACACACTACTATCATCATAAAATCTAAGGAACCACAAGAACAACAATAATTATTTAGAAAAATACAAACATATAAAGTCAATTTCAACATCTTCACGGCCGTGTCTGGCAGACGTCGTCAATTTTTTCATCACACTACTGCGAATCCTTTCGGTTCAAATCACGCAGCAGTAAAAAACGAGCTCGATTGTGGTGAACGGCAATGTCGGTGGTAGTTCGCTCGTTCTGACATGCCCAGCGGATGTATCTTCTTTTCTTGTGTGCGCCTTGAACGTCGTCGATTCCCTTCGCCGTCGTCGCATAAGCCGGTCGAAGTACGAGCAAAAACGAGTGAGACGAAAAGCCGGCAGCGGCCGTTTTTAATTTCCGCATTTAGGAGTGTGTTGGGAAAATTTCACGGTTTCGCCGTGTAACGAATCGCAACGTTCGTAATTCTGACACAATCGGACGTTCATTCGCGACGATACGAAAAGCTTTTACTACCCAATATGTGAGTACGGTAAATTATGTATAGGGAAACCGTAAAAATCGCGAAGGAATTGTTATGGGTGCTGGGAGACAGCTTTTTGCACGGAAAAAGTTTTATATAATTTTCAATGATTTAGGTAATAAAAAATTACGTAATTTCATAAATGATCATATCGAAGCAAAGTAATAGATTCTATGAAATGCATCATATATATTTACAAAAAATTTTTCTCGATAATATTAATAAAATACATCAGCACCTGAGTGGTAAACTCTGACTAATCATCAAATCGAAAATATTATAAAAATGACTTTTGATTTAATATTTAAACAAAACAGTAATAGTAATGCTTAAATACACATCTCATTTTTGTAAAAATTGTGACTTAACACAATTTACCTCTGAAGTATTGATACCAGGTTCACCAGAAAGTTATTACTGACTTTTTCGTAAAATAACTACATAATAGTCTAGAAAATGGGAAAATTTATTTATTCAAAGTTCAAGCCATTTGATTCAACACATCTTGTCCATCTTTCAGTCAAATTATGAATGCTATCCCAAAAAACTGTTTGTTCTTTGAGCAAAACCATTCACCGGGCCACTTTTTTAACTTTTTCGAAATTGGCAAAGGACTGCTTTGTAAGCGCGTATTCCATTGTTGCTAAAAGATGATAGTTGGGCGGGGCATGGTCTGGAGAGTACGGCGAGTGTGATATTATGTCTGATCCAAGCGTTTTAAACGCTTTTTTTGACCTATTTTGCAGTATGAGACGGCGCGTTATCGTGCTGCAAAATCACTTTACCGCGTCTTCGGGCCTATTCTGGACGTTTTTCTATTAATGCATGATTCAAATTGATAATTTGTTGTATGTAGCGATCAGTATTAACTGTTTCATCAGGTTTCAACAGTTCGTAATAGACAACGCCACTTTGGTCCCAACAAACACCGACCGAAACGGTTTGACTTTGGAGTCGATGGGTCGGCTCTCCAGGTGATAACCATGAGTTTTTGCGCTTAGAGTCATTCAATTTATGTGGCACTCATTTTCCCATCTTTTAAATTTGCATGTTGCTCGTAAACGGTCGCTAATCGTTTCTTGGGCCACATTTAACGCTTCTGCCAATTGTTTTTCAGTTTGGGTTACGTCTTCAGCCAAAAACTCCTCTAGTTTCGCATCTTCAAACTTTTTCGATCCACCAGAACGTTCTTTGTCTTGTACATCGAAAATACCACTTTCGAGTTGTCGAAACCACGTCTCAGATGTTTTTATGGTTGGAGCATGTTCACCGTAAGTTTCTACCACCAAACGATGACTTTCAGCGGGTTTTTCTTTTGATTAAATAAGAAAGGTAGTGCTTGCCGCAAATGCACTTTTTCAGGCACGAAACTCGACATTTTCAAAGAGATATAAATCTATGACGGTGCTACTTTCGTAAAGTATAATATGTATGACTTCGAAGCTTGATCTGAGTAAAATAAAATGAAATATTTGTCAAATCATAACATTGAATACTTAAGCCTAGCGACATCTGTTAGAAGAACCAGTAATGACTTTCCGATACACCTAGTTGTTACTATGTATTGTTAATATACATATAACAATACATAGCAACAATGAAAAAACATTTTGGATGAATTTTCTTCATTCTTGTGGTTTTTAATGTACTGAATGTCGAATGTGACATTGAAAAAGCCATATAACCCACAATTTTTTCACATTTCAACATTTAATATTTAAAGCATTGACTACTATTTCAAATAGTAAAAGTGGATATAATATTGGTCCTGAAAAAGCCGACCTGCAAGACAATCTTTAAAGCCTCGAAAGAAGAACATTCTGTGCAAGAACCTTGTGTATCCGGAAAACATTCTCTTGCTAACTTTGCATATAAAATTAAGCCTTATGAAACGGTTAGGAAAGTCTTATCTCAAAATGGACAATGTTTTTAAGTATCGCTGTGAGAAATTTCTTCATCTGTAAATTGAAAGAAGGCATTTTCGTTGATGTTGATGTTGATGTTCGTTTCCAAATTCGAAAATGACATCAACAGAAAAGAAGGCTTAGGTATTATTCAAACAGGTTGCTACCAATTTCTTTGGCAACAAGGGTGGGTCACATATTTCCACTATGTTGGAAAAGTTCATAAAGTATATTCGATGTAGCGACCGATGTTACGACCGCGGAAGTCTACGTACCAGTATATTCGATGAGCCTGAAGATTTATTTTTTGAACAGTCACCTCGATTTTTTCACAAGAAATTTGAGAGATGTCAGTTGGGAACAAGTTGAGCGTTCGATTAATGTGATGTGAGCTGTTGTTGGTTACTTCACTGAGAATTTCAGTTAGTGACCCATAGGAGAAAAAGGTATGTCAGAAATATTAAGAAGAGAGAAAGGAAATAACTGGATCCATAAAGAATAAGTAATAAAGAGGTATTTTCATAGTTTCATGATCCTGACTTCCGGGTTCTAACCTTGTCCTACTTCTGCTGCTAATGTTTCGCCTTCACTTACATGAGACATCTTCAGGAGCTGCAACTGCATTCACTGCTGCTACTGCATTCCTGTTGCACTGAAATTGAAATTGAAATACTATATAGTCCAGGTATTTTAATCTTTATATTTTAATGAAAGATTGGTATTATAACCTTAATTTACTTTTTATTTCTATATCTAACATTTTAGTTTATAATGTGACGAAACTGTGAGTAATAGAAAAAAAATTAAAGTTGTATATGAATTCGGCACCAAAAAACAAAAGAAGTAGCAATTAACGTTGAAAAAGTTCTTAAAAAATTGTTTTCTATTGGTCTGTGAAATTTATCTAATAGACTGCTTTTACAACTTTTTGTTTAATGTTGTATAACTGTGTTAATGATCTAGTATGCATAAATTAAAACAAAACTTTGAAATAACTTTTAAGTCCGTCGAAAAAACTACCATCTTTATGTTTTCAATGAAACATGTACTAAATCAAATTTATTAAACTATTTTCAAAAAAAAATGCTTGTATTGGTGTTAAAATATATATATTGTACTTAAAATTCTAGCACAACTATCAATGTATGCTATGTATACAAACTAGAGAGAGGCTTATTATAAAATCAAGTTTGTCGTATCAATTTTTGAAACGAAAGATCGTGCCTCTGTTACGAGGGATATTTTGTTGAGTGTTGGAAGTATCCCTTATAGAGTACATAAGGTTCAGAGCTACGCAAAATTTAACAAAAGTGAATTCAGTTTGATTGATGAACATTATCGCGTCCGACTTTCGAAGATGGATAATGACATTTTATTATTAGAAATAGAAGAAAATCTGCATCCAATATTAGTCGCGTGATACTTACAGATTAGGTTTTCTTTTCAAATATGTTACATGAGTGCCATACACATTGGCGAAGTACGACTTCATATATTGGTTTTAACTTCCACACCAGTAAGGAATGTAAACGATTAATTTCTGGACAGATTAATTACAAGATAATGAAAAATTGATGCAATATAGCAATTCCGTGCGAAAGAGAAAGAGTGTATACACCAGAAAATTAGCCACCACAATTACGAACTATTTTTTTCAATAGAATTGAGTGCTATGGATTTGATAGAATAAACGGTCTTGTTTATTATGCGCTTAATATATAATTAAGAACTGATAAATCTGGACACAATAATCAAACAGGACCGTTTTAGCCAATAGTAAAGTAATTGAGCTGGCAGATAGCTTAGTTGTATATTACTATATCTTGTCGAAGAAGGAATACCACCGCTCCTACTGTAGTATATCGCACACAGTTACAAAATCTACAACATGGAGTATATAGAGACCCATACTATTAGATATTGCTGTAAGCTACGTTCCATCACCATTAGCAGAAGAGAGCTATTGTTAAAACGATAATGCATAAAATAGGAACAATCAGTGATGCCGAACTTTTAGACAAAGAAAAGCGACAGGTCGAGGAACCTTAAAGAAGACCGGGTATAGCAAAGCAGACATTAGAAGGGTCCTAAGGAAGCGTAGATCATAAATGGTACCGACTAGAGGATACGTCTGTATCTCTGGAGTCACTGAGAGATAGGACAAACAGGAAGATCGGTTGAACAAAGAGTGAATGATTATCAAATCACATCACCTTCACGTGAGACGACCATGCCCTTAAATCGCTCGTGCAAAATATCAAATGTGGCATGAGCTGTGTGGCAGGTAGCGCCGTCATGTCGTTAGTGTCCATATTATCCAATTCAGGCCAAAAGCAAGGCCGAGTTCTTGTGAGCGACGCGAAATCGACTGTCTCGGAATCTCCTGCACTCTCACGGACAGCGGCGATGTTTTCGGTAGATCTTGCGTTTCGTGATCGTATGGCAGCTGGTTCATTGTTTACTGAACCAGTGGACTCAAATTTATCCACTAGACTGCGAATAGTGCTCTCGGTAGGACGATTATGGCGACCGTAAAATGGACGAAGCGCGCGGAACGTTGTCCGAGCAGAGCACCCATTTTGATAAAACAATTTTATCATTTGCACCTGTTGTTGAACGCTATATCCGTCCATGGTGATTTGGCAAAACAAATTGAATAAATGACACCCAATTCGACAGATATGGTTTCAGCAATATGCTATCAACTGCCAACAATATGCTATCAACTGCCAAGTTCCTATTGGAAGACCCGTTAGAAAAGCATCCAAACTTCAACTGTGAGGACGATCGCGCATCAGTGACCCAACGGCATATATAAGGAAGAACGACAACGGAGAGAATCACTCTGACAGCAGATCGTGAAGAATGTATGGACATCGAAACGTCGATGTAAAGTACGACACCACAACAAAACCCGCAAAAAATCGTATTACAGTACACAATGTGTTTAAAAGTGCCTTGCTTTACGAAAAAAAATTTGTTAACTTAAAAGAATCGTTCGGAGATGCCTTTTAGTAGTATTGAATCGATAAAAGGAAAATTGAAGAAGAAACTAACGGTGCTGCCTTCTTTTTCTCTAAAATGTTTGTATTTTTAGATTCTACATCTAGGAGTTGATTGTAACAAAATGTTTAGTTGTATCTTTTTGAAGAGTCGTTTGACTTGGCTTTGGTTTCTTATAAGATATGAATAGATAGATATCTTTCGGTGGCTCCCATTTCATAATTGTTAATAACTTAAATTGTATTAATAAATTAATATCGAACTAATTAATTACTTCTGTATAATTATATTGAAAATGTTTCCATTTATAATAAATCTTCGGAACGGAAAAAGGAAGACCCATCTTAACAGCTTATATACTAGACTCGAAATAGTTTTTCTTGTATGATGATTTATCGTTTATGACGCGTGTATCAATTTACACAAAGAAATCCCGTTAACTTCAAAGAAATCCAGAGCTCCGCCCTAAAACGTTAAACATTAATTAAAAATATTCTAATGTGTTTTTTTGATACAATTCTAATTCGCAATTGATTGTAGAAAATCCGTGTAGCATAGGACGTGGTTTTTTTTCAGGTTTTGTGTACAGTATCTTTAATTTACATTATAATAGGTATACTTAAATGAACTGATAAAAACAATATTGAATATTTAAAATTTATTTGAATAAAATTAATAAGAAACATTAAATTAATTCCATAAATAAATGGACATTACAGATTCACATTTTTCTTAGTTGCTAGGGCTATTATTTGAACAATGATCGCTTTAATCCCCAAGCAGGCGATGTTTCGGTGGACAAAGGGTTGCAATCTGTCGGCTCTGCTGCGGGAGGGAGCGGGTCATGTAACAAAAACTTATAAAGTGGAAAAGCTAGAGTAATTTCTAATTATATTGTTATTCTTGAATGGAGGCCAGAGACTGTTGAATGTAGAAAGAGCTCCTTAGCCTCAAGAACCTCTCAGTGATAAGTTAAGTGAAAGGTTGCTATTACTAAAAATCTTACTTTTCGTTTTGGGTAGGTGACTCAATTCAGAACATCCTACATAATATAGAGCGCGTTTCAAAAAGAATATACATATTACAAAGAATTATTTTGTCCAAACTATCGATCGGCCTGGCTATTGGAGAAACGAATACATAGTCTAGTTTATTTAATAGCCGCTAGATATCAGTTCTCTTCTGTTTTACTTTTGTGTTCTCGAGTTTGCGAAGTGCAATTCCGTGATTACAGTGCAAAGACGTTTCAGGTTGAGCAAATTGATGCTACGAATAGGTGGAACATTCGCAGATGGTATCGACAGTTTGTAGATACAGGATATGTATGTAAAGGAAAGAGTCCCGGCCGCCGTGTTTCTGAAGAAAATGTTGCACGAATTCAAACTGCTTTCCAATGTAATCCTTCAAAATCAACTCGTCGTGCCAGTCGGGAGTTACAACTGCCTACAACAACAATTTAGCGTGTTTTGAGACGTCGGTTGGTTATGTAGTTGTACAAGTTACAGTTGTTGCAAGCTCCGCGTCCTGATAATAAACGGAAACGTGTGGCATTTTGTAACGAGACTCATGATGCTATTGATAATGATAACACTTTCGCACAACGCATCGCGTTCAGTGATGAAGCGACTTTCCATGTTAGTAGTCTAATAAACAAACACAATATTCGAATTTGGGGTTTACAGAACCCACATGCAGCCATTGAACATGTACGAGATTCGCCTAAAATCAATGAGTTTTGTGCGATATCCCGATCATCTGTTTACGGCTCATTCTTCTTTAATGGAAACACGGTTAACGGTCAGTAGTATCTCGCTATATTACAAAACTGTTTCCGAGGCTGCACAAAGACAACTTCATTTTTTAGCAAGACGGGGCACCATCTCACTGGAGTCGCCGAACTGTTGGATTGGTCGTCAAGGAACTGGCAACTTAGCATGTCTCAGCTGGGCTCCACGGTCACCGGATTTGTCACCCTGTGACTTCTTCCTGTGGGGTCATGCATGGTATTTCTTACCTTGCATGACCGCTTGAAGTTCCTAACAATACAAGGCATTACTTTATCTTTCCAGGTTTTTTCGATGTCTTCTTTAAAATTCTTAAATTGGAATTTGGGGATAAGAACACAATAGATTTAAAAATAAACCTGGAAAACAAAGTAAAGCCCTGTATTGTTAAGGACTTCAAGTGGTCATACAAGGTAAGGGAGATTTGATCAAATATTGAAACAAATACATCCTATAGTTATAAATATGAGTTCAAATTTGTACTAGCATATGTAATATTGAAGTATACTATATCATGTGTTTGGATTTTATTTCCTTAAAACTCTAAAGTTGCGGGACACGCTAATTTAAATACCAGGTACTGCAAATAAATCATTCTGTATATAAGCTTAATTAACATCTAACGCTTTAGTTTTATTTTCTTATGTTAAGCAGTGGAGAATATGTTTTACTTTGACTACCAAAGTTGTCACTGCTTTCACCAGCGGGATAAAGGACATACAGTTCCAGAAATATGGCAAAAAAGTTTTGAAAACTATTCCTTTCGAATGACTATAATGGCAAGTATTTTGAGAATATGTAGTAAGATTTTGTTTTACTCTATTAGTTTAGCTTAATACAGTAATTGTGACAAAACTGTCTTATAAAACAAGATCATAAGTATTTTGATTTAGTTTAGAAAAGTAATTACTAATTATTTTATTTTGTTAAGCGTACAACATTAAGACAAATAATGCGACAGACGAAATTTCTGACTTTTACACGGAAAAATAATCAAATCGCATCAAGGCAGTTTGATTTATATTGATGTTATGGCATTTTTCACTAATTTGTTCAGATCTGTATCAGGTAAAAGGGTTGCAGTTGTTATACCTGTAGCCTTCGTCAGTACGTTCGTTCATTATTGCCAACAGAATAGAAAGAGATACCTGCAGAAATTAACAGAAAATATTCCCGACTTCTATTTTTCATTTTAATTACCTACATCATTGGAGTAACTCATTTAGGTTCCCAGAGGTTGCCGTTGTGGGCGTAGGTATGTCGGAAAAAAGGGGAAGCCTCTGAAATTTGTAAACGATGTCACGGTTTCTAAATGATTTTATGTCCTTTTTTGTGGTGTACTCAGTTTAGTGATCATTCAGACACCTCCGTTTGGAAATATCTTGTTGATTGAGAGGTATTTGGTTTTTATCGTGTTTCTGAAGCGATTTGAAATTTAAGGGAAAAAGCTATTACTTTTTGTGTTTCTAAAAGTATATAATTAACAATTTGAACCGTTTAAAATCAATACCTACATTTTATTTACATTTGCTCAGAAAAAATTATTGGTTTTTATAATAATTGCTTTTAGAAGGATGCTAGATGCTAATTCCTAAATATTAATTAAAGTCAATTAAAATGTGTCTACTAGAGATATAAAATTCGCCCAGAATACAAATCAGATTCGATTCTAGACAGAAACAAGTTCGAGATTGGCATCGTTCTTCAAGGTGATAGATGTACTGTGGGTTCTGGTTTATTTCATTTTCCAAAAATTTAAGAGTAAGCATTAGAGTTCATTTTCTATTCAAAGAAAATATTTTCATGATGATTACGCATCCGGTTAAAGTGGATGGTAACCATCACAGGAAATGTAACTTTTTTCAAAAATGTTTTTGGATATTTCAAAGTTTACTTTTTATTGCCTAGATTTCAAGAATGTTAATCTGCTTGGATAAATACGTACCGTCGAAGTCAAAATAGTTTTGGATTTTTAAATTTTTTTAATGTTCAAAAAAGCAAGTACCTATGCAAACCACCAGGGTGTTTTTAAAAGAAAATTTGTGGAATAAATGTAATTTAAGTTCATAAAAATAAAAAGTATTCTTAATATTCTGAACTAAAAAATTTAAACTGTTTTGTTTGACGTAAATTAGGCTCACTCTTACGAGGGTAGTTTGATAAGTAGTGAGAATGGAAAAGAAAAACGAATTTTTTAAATACAAAATAATTTTTATTTTTCAATATATTCTCCTAAAAGAGCATTACATTTATTCTAACGGTGCTCCAATGCCCTTATGCCATCTCTAAAATGCGATTCCGGAATGCTTGCAAAATAGTCATTTACGAAATGATAAATAAGGTCGTCGTTAGACGAAAATTTCTTTTCACCTAGTGCCGTTTTCAATTTTGGAAAAAGGTGGAAGTCGGAAGGGGCTAGATCCGGCGAATAAGGCGCATGCGCTACTAATTAAAAATGCAACTCGTGGATTTTGGACATCGCAACTGTGCTGGTATGCGAGGGAGCGTTGTCTTGGTGAAACAGAATCTTTTTCTTTGCCATTTCTGGCCGTTTAGCACGAATCTCAACATTTAATTTTTGTAGAAGTTCTGCATAATATTGTCCGTTTATTGTGGCACCTTTCTGATGGTAATCAATGAGTAAAATGCCCTTTGAATCCCAAAAAATTGATGCCATCACCTTGTTAGCCGATAAAGTGGTTTTCGCTTTCTTTGGAGGTGCAAAACCATGTTCAAACCATTGTTTCAACTGTTGTTTAGTTTCGGGTGTACTGTAGTGTATCCAAGTTTCATCGCAAGTAACAAATCGCCTACAAAAATCAACTGGATTCCGCTTATAAAGGTCCAAACACTCATTGGAAATGCGCAAACGAGTGAACTTTTGATCAGTCGCAGCACCCATCTTGCCGAAAGCTTGGAAAGGCCCAATTCTTTCGTTAAAATGTGGTGTACGCGTTCTGTTGAAATGTTTACCATGTCTGCTATCTCTCTCACTTTGAGTCGTCGATCTTGCGCAATAATATTATGGATTTTTATAATAATTTCTTTAGAAGTCACGATTTTGGGAGCTCCAGAGCGCGCTTCATCAACACAGCTTGTTCTACCACGTTTAAATTCATTTACCCATCTACTTATTGTGGCGGATGATGGACCAGATTCACCTAATGTTTCCCGTAACTCATCTTTTATTCTTTCTTATTATTCTTTTATACTCTTAATTACGAAGTATTTAATCACCGCACGATACTCTGCTTTTTCCATTTTAACAAAACGACGTTGCTTCTTTTTCAATCAGCTGTCAAAAATAAACTAATCAACCGATTTATCTAAATATCGGAATGTAAACATATAAATAGGCAACCTAATTTACAGTGCATTTGTTTTACCAATTAGAGCTATGTGTCATTCTCACTACTTGTCAAACTATCCTCGTAAAAACATTAGCAAATTACCTATTCAAAAATTTGATGCATTTTGTTAATTTGTTAATATCTTATAATTAATATAGCTTTTGGAAAAAGTAGAAATCCGCATATGAAATATATATATAACAACATCGTCCATATCTTCAAAATCCACTACATATATTGGATTGTTGGAAAAGACGTTTTCATATGACATTTATTAATAGAAAGAAAAAGATAAATCAATTGTATATTAATCAGTTTGCTAATTTTCTTCGATAATATTTTGACATCTTTCTCTGAGCTCTATAATTTCTCCTTCATAGGAAAGCCTATATATCATTATCTGTAAAGAACTACAAGGTTTCAACGATTCCAGAAGACATACATATGTAGGTTACACTGTTAAATGTTTGAACAACGTTTTTCAAGAAGTTGCTTGGGTTAGAGCTCCTAAAATTGGCTTAGTTTTTGTTCAGGGCGATTCCAAAAATGTCATGGAGATGGTGATCACAAAACGTGAACTAAGAAAGCGTTGATAGAAAATTAGAACTTCCGAAGATAGCTGTCAATTGAGTTAAACACCCAAATAATGAACGGCTGTGAATAAGGACAGATGAACCGGATGGCGCAAGAATATCTAACTAGACTCTCAGATATAGATGCTGGTGATTACGCTCTTAGAAAAGCTACAACATTTTTTAGCATCCGCGAAAATCTTTACCTCCAATAAAGAAAACGGGCGGAACTTGGACAAACGAAAAAAATGGAAAAGCACAAGCATTTGTGAAGCATCTCAGTTCAGGTAACTAAACCACTTCCAGTACAAATATCATTTCAGAAAGAAGAACCTACACACCAAAATCGAGAAGCATCTATCCCTAAGTTGATGAACTTAATTTGTCCTTGAAAAATTTAAAGATAATCGAGTAAGAAATTAATCCTAGAAGAAATAAACTTTTGGAAGGCACAAAATTATGACCACATAAACAAAATTTTCCAGGGGTTGTCTGAGTAGAGTTTTCGTCTAATTACAATGTTCTGCAATGTAATCCTCAGAATCTTTCACGTTAAAATCATCATGGGTTCTACAAGTTAGTGCTCTGGGACCGATGCTTTAACTTTTACATAGAATAGATTTGCCAGTAATTAAAATAACATCTTCAACGACTTTTGCCGACAACACAATTTTAACTTCATATGAGGAACGCGTATATGCATCTCACAATTTATAGGATAATCTGAACACCATCTATACTCGGCCTAAGATCTTGCGTATGAAATCAATGAGTAGAAATCAGTTCAAGTCACCTTTACTTTAAATAGCAGCACTTGCACACACCAATCCAACTTAATGATTACAACTTCCCTCAAAAAATCATAGCTAAATACGTAGGATTATTTCTGAAGAGATTCACATGTCGTTCTTACATAATGACTAAGAATAATTACATGTCACTGCTAACTGCGTAAAGCCATCTTGATACCTATCTGGACTTATAAATACAGTTCCGGGATTCAACAAAATCTGATAAGTATATTGTACAGGGGCTTCATCTAAGTTCTTCGTAAATACGCCATGGTTCGTGACAAACGTGCATAATAATCTCTAAGCTAATAGAGTGCAGAATGAATTTAAAAAAAGACGTTTTAAATATAAAATGGAATCATAAATACTAATTCAATCTAACGTATTGGTTATCGATCTACTCAAGACGAATACTGATAGAATACAGAAAAAGTTAGTATATTTTTAGATAAATATTAACATCAAAATTGAACAGATTCCTTTCCAGTTTATTAGCACATGGACGTACAGATGTTAATATCATTCGCCTTTCATCTACTTCGGATGTAATATGTCAGTCTAGACATTGTGAAGGTGTTACCCCTTAAACTTCTTCTTTTCAGTACAAAATTTTCCGTATACATATCTTGCACAATTTTGAGTGTTTGTTTGACACGAACAAGAACAACAACTGTTTACAAGTAATTAAACATTCTAAACCGCATGAGTGCAGTGAACACATGATGAAGGGTTGACCGTTGTCACGTGTTTGTTGTTGTGAATCACATTAGCGGAGGTCCTACGAGAGACCGAGTGAGTTACCCGCGATTCCCAGGGGTATTTCGCCGTTCAAGGTTGGCTATCGTGCGAGTCCGAGGGGTGGACGGAACGGCAGTATCAAGAGGACTGATCCGTCCCCCGGGATGCCAGTGTCTCTGCATCTTATTACAAGTGGAACTTTCTCATTTATTTGCGGATTAAGGATGTATAGGGATCTGATGGTGGAAAAAATTGTCTCGTCACTTGAGATTTTCTGTGCATCCGTGTGACGAAAAGAAATTAGAGGATATCAAAGGAAAATGGAAAAGTCGAGATTGAAGTAAGTTCTGCAATATATAAACATCACATAAAGAAGTGACTTTTTTAAGAAAATCTGTTTGGAACTTATGCGAGATACGAAAGTATATTTAATTTATGTTTTGTAACTATAACTGCGAATTTCATAGATACATATTTATTATATCTAATGTAGCAGGTTGATCAATACTGCCTTAAAAGTAGAGAAAAAGGCTTCAGCTCTTCGCAAAACAGCGATCAATCTGATTAGAAGTTTTCTAAAAATTCAAATATATTACATCAAATTGTACGCGGCCATCAACGATTTTGGAAATAAGTTTATTAAAACAAGCGTTTTATGACCGTTAGCCTATATTGTAGAAAATCGTGCTAATAGGGAAAGGCATGTTTGCATATTGAAGATAACTATAAAGAATTCTTTTCAATATTTTAGCAAAGGAGTGGTATGCTGCACTTAAAACAGATCAAACCTTTTTTCAAACAGGAAACAGCATAAGAATAAAATTAAACATTTCCGAAAGTGCAGTAGCAATCAATGAAATACAATCCCAAAGGATAAAGATCAGAGTGAAATTTAATTCAGAAGTGAAACACTTTAAGTATCGCAAAACATATTTGATTTTATTTTTAGTTGTAAATGCAGTAAAATACCTTTCAAAGATATCAACGATAGACTCTGGTGTTTCTATTTTTTTACACTATTCTTTACCAACCCTGTAATTCTAAAGGGTTCCTTTTTGAACTGAATGCAAGACTAAAATTATTTTTTAACTATGAAATAGGAGTACTCACTGTGTTGAGTAATTAGATGTATGGGTTCAAAACATAAATAACTAAATTTGTTAATAGCATATAGAACTTTTGAACTTTTTATAATTTCCCATTATTGTCTATTTATTTCGCAAATATGTAACGACTTCTTTTAAAAAATTAAAATGTCTTAATTTGTGTGTTATTGGGACAGAAAAAGCAATCTTTTTTAGCAATAAGGCTTTACATTCTTCGTCAACCTTACTTTTTATCAGTTCACACGAACACTGAATGTCACAAGAACTATTTACATCACAAGTTTCCTATTTTAAAACATCCTTTGCAAATTATTAAAAATTATTACCGCAATTCTGAGTCGGTGGTCGTAACTTTAAGAGCGCTTACTCCAATCCAAGTCATAATAACCGTCTCACCAGACAGGCTGTGCATGGGGTAGTGGATAAATTCGAGTCAAAATATTCACTATTGTAAGTTACTGTGCCACTGATATAACGCACCGGTCCAAGTACCGAAATATCGCAGCCATAAGCGCTTCAGTTCAAAATGAGCCAAATCAGTCGATTCCACGCCGTTAGTAGGAATTGAGAATCTCTCAAACCCATTGTGGCGAATTTTGCGTAAAGATCTTGGCTTGCACCCTTACAAGATCATAGTAACTCAATCTTGATCATTTCAAGCGCCAAATCTTCTCCAATTGGACTATGCTAAAGTTTGAAAAAAATCCTGAATTTTATCAAAAAATAATTTTCAGAGATGATTTTCTGATGAAATTTTTGGCTTAATGACTTTGTCAGTAAGCAAAACAAGTATTATTGGATAGCAACAAACCCATATGTGCTGCAACAGATTCCAATGCAATCACGAAAAGTGACCACGTGGTGTGGAATTCATGCTGTAGGTGTGATTGGACAATATTTTGTCGTCGATGAAAACGAACCATGTTACGATCAATACAATTCGCTATCGTGCCATATTGGAAGACAATTTTTGGCCAGAATTGGATGGACTTGACAGCAGTGATATGTGGTTCCAACAGGATGGTGCCACATTCCATACAGCTGGTCAAACAATTCATCTATTGAAAGAGAAGTTCGGTAACCGTGTAATCTCGAGAAATGGTCTGGTCGAGTGGCCACCTCGCTCACGCGAATATAACGCAGTTGGATTTCTTTTTATGGGGTTATTTTAAGTCGTTAGTTTATGCCAACAGACCAATAACGTTAGAGGAGCTCAGGGATAATATCGAACTTGAAATTGCCAACGTTCTGGCGGATATGTGTGAAAGAATTGTGGGAAATTGGTTCCAAAGAATCGATCGCAAATGTGCTCACGATGCTCGTATGACCAAGATCGAATTCCACAGTTAAATGTAACATGTGTACTGCACCTGGAATAAATTTTAGGTCAATATCTCAATTCTCAATTCTGTTTTATTTAAATACAAAATTGTTTTATCCTTATTGAAAAACTCGATATTTGTAATCACCTACAAACACCGCCACATTCACCGCTGAACCTTTTTTAATGGTCGTATCTATTCCAGAAATTCATAAATAGGAGTACAAAATCGGCCCTTCGTCTCCGTTGACCGTTACAAATTGTTATAATAATTTCCATATTACTGCTTCAATTATTTTATTAGTCATTAATGTTACAAATTATTATTTTAATTTACATTTTTAATTAGTAAATTTTATTACCTCATATTAACTTTTTTATATTTAAGTCCTACTGTAATATATCAAAACTGCAGTATGTAGTAAACGTAAAAGAAACGAAAGAGAAACATATCTTCCAGGATTTCAATATCTTTCTTTATACTCTGCACAAATACATTCTTTCCCTAACAATTCTTAGATATTAGCATATTTCTGTACAAAAATAGAACTTCATTTTCTATTCTATCATCGAAAAACACGAAAAGAACTCATTTCTAATTTGTTTTTGTCATAGTGCCAGAAAAAAAGCCATCCGTATATAAGTCTATGATTCAACCGTTCTACATTTTAGATCCTGTCACGGGATCCCTTCTGTAATAGTCGGTTGTCAGTACTGGAAAGATTTTCTAGTTTGTGTACGGTGCCGGTTCGACGTTTGTTGTCTGGTCCGGACAGAAGAGCACGTGCCGCACGAAACCGGAAACGAAGCACTGGGATCCAATTATTGTGGCGGAAGTCAGCCGATATCTACCTGAAGTTTGCATGAATTGATCATGATTTATCACTGTTTGGTATACATCTTATTTACGAAATAAAAGCAATTTGCACGTACTACATGCTAATGTTATTGCGTTTAATTATTATTTAATTAATTAAACTAAGGATTATTTAGCAGAAAGCCCTATGCCTAAAATAAAATTTGAATATAAACTGTGCTCATATTCATATGCTATATTTGATGTTCTAAGTGAAGATGTAGTGAGCTATTGGCATGATAATTAGGACGGAATTCATTTATTAATAATTTGAGACCATTACAAATTATTATAATAACTCCATATCTACTAATTCAATTACTTTTATTAATTATTAATGTTTAATTATTAGGATTTTCCAAGTTAAATTTGTATTGGCAAAAGCTAATTTATATTTTATATTAACCATAGGAAGTTTCAGCTTTCTCTCAGTATTTGGAAATTTAATTAAGTACAAATACGAGCATGATTTGGCAGTGCAACTTTATTACTATCACTATCACTCGGAAAAATTTATCACTATAATCTAATTCTGCTGTCTTCTGTCTTCTGGTTGATTTTCGACATTTGAATTAAAAGTTATAACAATATGAATAAAGCATCTAAATGGAAAGCCTTAAAATGCACAATTCGTGAAGGAATGTTTTGTTTTTAAAGTGCTAATTACATTTAAAATTTTGGCCGATATGTATTAAACTTTGGACAACAATGCTCCTTCAAAAGTCATAACATGTATAAAGGCGAGCGTTATCAACCTGTAGAATAACTGAAGGAGATTTTGACAGTAAATCTCAGCGAGGGTTGCATTCCCCGTCAGCAATTAATACCAGGCGAGTCTCTTTGTCTTACCAGATGCACAATATCAGCTTACGCTGATGAGTATTAGCTCGTTCGGGGAGTTGCCTTTTTGTTAAGGCCAAGCCATTCTTTTCCGTTTTTTTTGTTAACGTGAGCGCACCTTTTTTGTCACCGGTAATAATGGGGTGTTAAAAGCTTCCGATGTCAAGGGCGAGCAAATATGACGAGCTAGCAAAGAGATACAAATATTAACATGCCGATTCTTGTTATCCAACCAAACACCCAGTTTTCGAACTTTACCAGGCAAATACCATATCATAGTCGATTGTCTGCAATCCATTATAGGAACTAATTTCCAGTTGGCAAGGATTATTATGACTTAAAGTGTTCGGAGCATTTTCATCAAAATCCGATCGTTTTCGAAAATGTTGAGAACAGTTTATGTCAAAATTGTCCTCTTTTAATCAAGAAAACTATTTCCGTGATATACTCTCCCCAATTACGTTTTCTCCGTAAACCAAACAAATAGTTCCAGCGCATTTCGATGTATTAATGTATTGCAATAATGTGGAAATAACTCGACGACAGCATATTGTTAACATCTTTGCAAATCATTTTTCCAGAGGATCTTTTTTCGTTGTAACAGAAATCGGACATTAAATTTCTTGGAATGTATGGAGTTTAATAAGTGTAATAAACTCAATTCTGTTAGCTCTCTTAATGATCAAATAGGTTTAAACAATTCACCTTTCTTTAATTTATCTTAATTATTAGCATTCATTATTTCAATTTAAACTCTTACCCCCTACTTTCATTAGTTCTTAAAGTTTTGCTTTTGTTTACATTAATAGATTTCGAAGAAAGGTCAATTATCAATAAATAATCTTGTATGTATATATATTTTACCTCTACCCTTGCTTGTAATCGGATTTAATTATTGCTTTTCGTTTTCTTATATAACGGGAATGGTTACTTGTACTGTACTCGCTCGATAATGTCATAACAAACGAAGCTAGTCACAGTAAGTATATAATATACAAGGGTGATTCATTAAGAGCCCGGCCTGACTAGAGATGGTGGTAGTTGTTTGAAAAATATCACTGTATTAGAAAGTATACAAGACGAAGACTATTTTATCTGCAGGCAAGGTCATGGCATTGGTTTTTTGGGATACGCGTGGAATAATTTTCATTGACTATCTTGAAAAAGGAGAAACTATCAACGGCGAGTATTATGGGAACTTATCGCAACGTTTGAGCGAAGAAATCAAGCAAAAACGGCCGCATTTGGCTAAACCAAAAGAAAGTGTTGTTTCATAAAAACAATGCACCAGCTCACAAATCCGTTATTGCAATGGCCAAAATTAATGAATTAAAGTTCGAATTGCTACCTCATGCACTTTATTCTCCAGATTTAGTCCCCTCGGATTATTATCTGTTTATCAAACTTGCAAAAATGGCTCGGTGGACAAAGATTTGCCAACGATGAAGAAGTGATATCGGCAGTTAATGGCTATGGCTTGAGGAACGAGACAGTTCTTATTATAAACAAGGTATCGAACTTATTGAACATCGCTGGGAAAAGTGTATAAAGTTGAAAGGAGATTATGTTGAAAAATAAATATATTTCTTTCCAAAATTTTTGTGTTTTCTTTGTGGCGTCGGGTACTTCTGGGACCACCCTCGTAGTGTAAAATTTAGACAAAGTGGTTTATTTTTTCCTTAGTGTTTTATTTATTCCGTACGATTATGTGTTTGTTTCTACATAAAATTTTGTTGTAATCATCACAAGCAGTCGATTTTGCTTAAAAAATCTAATTGTGGTTTATCCTGAAAATGATCTATCTATTGGACAAACAAAAAACATTATTATTATTATTAATATTATTACTGCTATTATTATTATTATTATTATTGTTATTATTAGTAGTAGTAGTAGTAATAGTAGTAGTAGTATTATTAACTCCTTTGTTGAACTCGAACAAAGGGATATATCGGAAATAAACACTCGTTCTTTCTCACTTAATATTATACTTTCTTTTGTCAATAAATAAAACAATCTTTGCACAAATTCAGATACTCAAAAATTATGCAATTAAATAATACAACACCACATTAAATTTTAACATATCTCTAACAATTGTTTTCAATGTATTCTTATCCTAAAAACCAAAAACCCTACGAGCTTATGCATGAAGCTACTATTTGAGACAATTGTATTAATGTTCGTTTGTATCATTAATAAAATTTGCTGTTAAAACAAATTTAAAAACTGTAATTGTAGGAAGAATTTTGGAACTGAAAGGAATAGAATACGATAAAATGGTCCTTAAGTAGTATCGTAAAGTTTCTAATTCTGTTGAAGAAATTAACAATCTAAACGCAACTAACAAAGACATTTGTTCAACACAGCAAAAGTAATAAAATAAACAAGAAAGAAAAAGTCAGATCAGAGAAGAATTGGCGGAGAAATAAAGTCCCCCGTACTCAGAACTCCAAAATATACATGGACAATCATTTCTCCGGGTAAAAGTCGTTACATTATTTGTAGGCAAATACTTGAAACTTCCGGGTGTGCATCCATCCCTTCGATGCACAAAACTATGCCACCCCTCGCTCGCACAGCCACTAATTCAACCCCAAACTCTATTTCGCGTCCGAATGCCCACCCCATCCGAATGTTTACCACCCCGGGGCGACGAAAACCGATTTTTTTCTCTGTTTTCATTCTGGACAGATTAGCGACACAATGCCTCCTCAAATATAAATGCATGTGTTTGTACGCGATGCGTTAGGGCGGTTTTCATAACAAATTATTCTTATTAATGCCCGTCGGTCTGTTTAAAATTGAGTGGAGTTCATTACCGTAGTTAGCAGGGGCAAATATGATAGGCAGTGAAACTATTTGTAAAAAGAAATGATTATTTTACTTATAGCAAAGCTCTTCATGTATTTTTGTTTACATACACTACCGCTCACGGAAGTATGGACAGCAACTATGTCAAGCAACAACGAGAAAAAAAATTAAAAATATCAACGAAATTGAAAAAAAAATAATATTTATTGATTCTTTATATAATAAAAATTAAAATTACAATTCATTAAACTTATTCCTAATATACTTGTATATTATATTAATTATACTTTCTTTTCATCGAAGAAACCACCGTTCGCGGCGATTACAGATTTTGTTATTGGGGACATTCTTTCTATTAATTTTCTTATTACATCTGGTGTAATGTTATTCCATTCTTTTTGTAAAATATTCCAAAGTTTTTCCTTCGATGTTGGACATTCCTTTCTAACTCTTCTATCGAGTTCATTCCATAGTAATTCAATGGGGTTGAGGTCCGGACTCTGAGGCGGTCATGTCATTACTTTCAAAAGATTTTCATTTTTCTTCGCCTCAAGGTAATTTTTGCACAACAATGACGTATGTTTGGGGTCATTATCGTGCATAAATTTAAAATTATTACCGATTAATCGCAGGCCTGACGGTAAAACGGGATTTTCCAAAATTTCTCGGTAATTCTCCATTCTCATAATACCATCTATTTTTATCAAATCTCCCATTCCTGCTAATGGAAAACAGCCCCAGACTACAACAGAACCACCCCCATGTTTCACCGTTGGAGCTATGCAACCTGGCAATGTTTTTTTTTTCGCGTCTGATGAAAATTCTTCTCTTTTGCCCCAACATTTCGAATTTCGATTCGCCACTCCACAGTACGTTATTCCACTCATCGATTGTCCAATTATAGTGTAACCTTGCCCATTGAACTCGTTTCTGCCCATTTCCACGTTATAATAATGGTTTCTGTGAGGTAACGCGACCGTGTAAATTTGCTTCCACTAATCGTCGTTTCACTGTACTCACAGAAATTTTCTAGAACGGCCCTGATTAAATTCGGCTCTTATTTCAGATGCCGTTAACTTTCTATTTCTTTTGCTAATTAATTTAATTCTTTCGTTGTCAGCTTTGGAAGTACCTCTACGAATTGTGGCTGATAACTTAGTGGTAAGTCATTAGCTTATCTCGCCGGGGGTCTGGGGTTTGAATCAGATGGCCTGCTGCCCGCAAAGGTTTTTCGTAGTTTACCTTACCCGTTCAAGCGAACGCTGACAGACAACGATCTTAAATCGCACCACGACTACCGGCGTAATAATAACTCGTGGTGTCCCGAAGCCCCCTGTAATTGGTGTTCAGTTGTTGGGGCATGTGAACACCATTTATTATTATTATTATTATTATTATTATTATTATTATTATTATTATTACAGTAATGCATATTTTTTCATTCGAATTTTACATATTTTTGCCTAATTACGCGAAACTTTTCTTTGTCGAGTACATCAAAAGGTATAGTATACATACGTAAAAAAATACAAAATGGAAAGAGAATATATGATAAAGTACCGGTCGTGGCTTGTTACCTACATATGTATCGTTTGGTACTCAAATACTTTTCTATATCGCTCCGTGTGCAATATTTAAATACTTATCGCACGACAAACGACATACTGCATTGGCTTTATATTTTAAATCTAGGTAGTTTATTAGCTATTTTTGTATTTGTGCAATAAAATTCAATCCTTTTCACTTTAACATCACGCATAAAATAAGCTACATCGTGCAAAAATTCTCGCATTAGTTACCAATCGATGATATTCCGTGAAAGTCGGTGGACTTTCGTTGTGATATACGATAGTATAACTAAACAATTGAAGTATTATAGGGTAAAAAATAATTTTACTTGAGATGTTTAAGTAAATAAAGGAATACTACAATTATTTAACGTTCAAACTTGTGTGAAGTATATAATATAAACATTACAATCAGTGTATTAATGTTTTTTTATAGTAATATACAATTTTCTGCAGCAGCTCAAAAATATTTCAAAATTATAATTAGGTATTGCTTTTATTATTTCGTTACATTATAAAAATTATATTTTAATATTTAAAATATTGTATGTATCGAATTATGAAACGCACTATAGATGAAAGAAAACGCTCAAGGCTATGCACGAATAATTTTTTAGTGTTACTTTTTTGCAGTGCCTTCTACAGAAACGCGTCCTCAAATCGTAATAAAAAAGTTTAAAGTATTTTTAGTGTATTCTAATGCTTTAATGCGTTTACCTGCACGACTGTTCTTGCAAATTTTTTTGTTATAAATTGGTCAACGTTTTCACATTTAACCGAACCTTAATTGTGTTCGGGCGCTGGAAAAATATGGACGCGTTCTATGGGCTGAGATATTTTATCGTGCATGTTGCTGGAGTTTAGAAGGTACATACATTATAAATTCCTTTAATATCAGAGAAATTACTAATTTAAACATTATATTTAATTAATGAATTTTTTTTCAATTAATATACATAATGTAAAGATGAAAACCTTAATAATTTTCATTAATTTAAGTTAATATTTTTAGATGTTTTTTTAATACTTCGGGAATCGTCTTTTTCTTTGTTAATCATATCTATGTTTATTGTTATTACTATTATTAATTTCTTTTGCAGAATTGGACCTAATTTAGTTCGGGCGTTAGAATCTTGTAGAAGCGTGTTAGAGGCCGACTATCTTATTGTGAGGTACTTTATAAATTCATTTAATATAATAGAAATATTTAACTCAAAAATTACATATATAATCAATTTAAATTTGATTTTTTTAAATTTCTTCTAAATAATGTAATAGATATAGTATAAAGACAAAAATCTTTGTACATTTTATTAATCTAAATTAATATTTCTTTCTTCGCCAATCATGGTGTTAGTTTTTAAAATTTTTTTGTCTCGAAATTATCCATTAGATTAGTTTAAATTTGAATTTTTTAATTTTAAATAATTTAATACAAAATGAATAATGTAAAGGTAAAAATCTTTATATATTTTTATTAATTTTGATTAATATTTTTATTAATTATTCTTCTAACTAATATTTTTGTAACAATCCTTTTTTTTATAGACGATGACCTGTTTTCAAAATTGTAATAATTTGAAAATTACTCATTTAACGAGTTAGAATTTTTATTTCTTATATTTTAAATAATTTAATAGGTAATAATAGAAGTTCTACACATTTTTATTAATTTAAATTAATATTTATTTCTTCGCCAATCATATGTGTATTTTTTAAATTTTTTGGCTGGAAATGGCCCATTCGATTAGTTTAAATTTGAATTTTTTATTTTTAAATAATTCAATACAAAATGAATAATGTAAAGGTAAAAATTTTTATATATTTTTATTAATATCTTTAGTAATTATTCTTACTAGCTAATTTTTTTTTAACACTCTCTTTTTTTATTGACGATGACCTGTTTTCAAAGTTGCAATAATTTGAAAATTACATATTTAACGAGTTAGAATTTTCATTTCTTATATTTTAAATAATTTAATAAGTAATTATAGAACTTCTACACATTTTTATTAATTTCAATTAATTTAAATTTTTCTTCGCCAATCATGTGTTAGTTTTTAAAAATTTTTTGCCTGGAAATTACCCTTTCGATAAGTTTAAATTTGAATTTTTTATTTTTAAATAATTCAATACAAAATGAATAATGTAAAGGTAAAAATTTTTATATATTTTTATTAATATCTTTAGTAATTATTCTTACTAGCTAATATTTTTTTTAACACTCTCTTTTTTTATTGACAATGACCTGTTTTCAAAGTTGCAATAATTGAAAAATTACATATTTAACGAGTTAGAATTTTCATTTCTTATATTTTAAATAATTTAGGGAGGTAATAGTAAATCTTCTATACATTTTTATTAAGTTTAATTAATATTTCTTTCTTTGCCAATCAAGTGTGTCTTTAAAAAATTATTGCCTGGAAATTACCCATTCGATTAGTTTAAATTTGAATTTTTTAACTCTAAATAATTTAGTGCAAAATTAATAATGTGAAAGTAAAAATCTGTATATACTTTTATTAATTTTGATTAACATTTTTGGTAATTATTCTTGTTAGCTAATATATTTTTTCCCTTTTTTTATTGGCGATAACCTGTTTTCAAAATTGCAATAATTTGAAAATTACACATTGAATGAGTTCAAATTTTCATTTCTTATATTTTAAATAATTCTAAACATTTTTATTAATTTAAATTAATACTTTTATATAATAATGTTAGTAAGATTTTCAATATTCTCTTTGCTTTTGTCAATATGTTTTTTAAATTCCTTTGACGTTAACCTTTAGGTTGTAATATAAAAGTAAAAATTATATTTTCGTTAATTTGAACTAATATTTTTAGAAATTACTCTTGATAATATTTTTAATAGTTTCTTTTCCTTTGTTGACAACGTCCATGTTTTTAATATTGCAAAAACTTGAAAATAACATTAATGAGTTTGAATTTTTCGTTTTTAAATTTTAAATAATCTAATAGGTACTAATACAAGGGTAGCTTTTATGCATTTGTGATGTTCATATTTTCAAAATCGTCGTAACTGGAAAATTACACATTTAATGAGTTCGTATTTTAATTTTTTTAATTTCAATTAATGTATTACAATATAAATATTAATTTATATATAATTTGCAGTATATACACATTGCGCTTTTGGATGATAATTAAAACTGCTTTTTTCAACATTACATTGCATCCATTAATTCAGAAATTTTTACAGAAAAAAAATTGCTTGTTCCGAGCAAGATTCGATCTCACGTAGCCCGTTCTCCGGACGGTAATTAATGCGATGTAATGCAGAAAAAAAAGGAATTTTCATTATTAATTTATATTTTTAGGTATTTCTCTTAATAATATTTCCACCGTTTTCCTTTTCGTCGTTAACCATGCCCATGCTTTTAAAATTCCTTTCTTGTTGTTACAGATTTGAATCGGCTAAACTAATCGTGCCCGTCGTTATAAAACCTAACGGGTTCTTATTAAAAGTATGTATACGTATAGTGGTATATCACGTACCAACGTGGAATATAGTCAAGTGGTAATTAAATTTATAGTGTGCATAATAAAAATAATCGGTCGCGATCGATAATTAAAAGTGTTGTGATTGAAGCCACCGCAGAGGTGTCCTTTTTCCCAGGATGGTGCCTTAAAGGTAAGCTTTTATTTTTTTTGTTGCTTTGATTCGATTTTTGTTTGAATTAAATGCATTTAAATTATTTCGATTAAAATGCAGTAGCTTCATTTAATATTTATTTTATGGGACAATTGTTTTGCCGTATATTACTGTCGTATATGTCTTATGTTTTTTCTTTAAATTGAATATTATAGGCAGATTTTTGTATGCATAAGTTTCAGAATACCACAACTATGCAAATTTTTAGCAAAAAAAAAACCATGCAAAATCTCTTGATAAAGAATTCCATACATAATTAATTAAAAAATTTTATTATTATATAAACTATTAGATGTTAATTCTTCGTTTCAAATTGCATTCTATTATTTTAAATTGAAAGTACTATCTTTAACCATCTCTAGTAGCCTAATGATCAGTATTAGTAAATTTAAGTAGATTTTTATGTTAAAATTTACTTAATATAGAAATAAATTCTAGAAATACTAATTTTTTTTAACTCTAAGTGTAGTGACTCTTGTCTTAAAGATCTTTTATTTAGATCTAGTGCCCCCTTTTAGTCCCCGACTCCTACTTCCCATAGATCCTTCATTACTTGTTCCAACCATTTTTTTTCAAACGCCTTCTCGTTCCTCAATTGTGAGTGACATCAACAGTGAGTATTCTTTAAACCGATTTTGTGTCGGGCATTCGCGCTATGTGTCTCCAGTCATCTAGCTTTTTGCATTTTTATCACCTGAACAATGCCTTCTGTATTATTTCTCTATTTCTTTATTTGTTCTTCTTTTGAATTCGACTTTAATTATTCTAAAAATCCATCTTAATATTATACGTTCCCAGACTTCCAATTTACTTTTTTCTTTCTTCTTCATGTTCTACGTTTCGCACGTATAGATGCACGTAGGCCCTAGTATTGTTCGATACAATCTTACTTTTGCTCTTGCTTACCTTTTGTTTTTAGAACCCTTGCAAACCCTTATGCAATCTTACTTCCCTTCGCCACTCGTTTCTCAATTTCCTTTCCTTCATTATCATTATATGTAAGTGTTACTTCTAGATACTCAGTTTGCTCCACTTTCTCTATCATGTATTTCCTATTTTCTACACAATTAGTGACCAGACCAACAGACTGTCCTCTTTGATTATAAGGCAATATTTTCTTGTTTTCTCCTTCCTCTTTGGATCTCGCCATTGACACCATTCCCCTCAGAACCACTTCCTGCACTAGATTAAAAACATTGTGGATAGTGGTGTCTCAATCCTTTCATCAAAGTAAACTCTTCTGAAATTTCTCTTTCGATTATGACTACTGTTTTTAACTTTCATCTCCACCGACTTTCTCAAATTCTTCGGTACCCGGTACTTCGATACCTCAGTTCCCTGTTTTGCTGAAATAACTTTTTTCTACTGATGCGGTCATGTGTCTACCGATAATCTATGAACAACAAATTGAAGTTCAAATTCTTGTCATAAATATTTTGTTGAAACTGCTTCATGATGAGTATCTAGTTGATTATTGATCTTCCTACCTGAACCTTTCTTACTTGTTCACTGCGAGATTTCACTAGCCGGTTCTTGATAATCTTCGCTACCACATTGTATGCCACATCCTGCAGAGCAATTCCTTGACAATTATTGCACAGCTCTTTAGCTCTTTTAGCAGCCCTTTACTTCATTTCTCTGGTATCCTTTTCCCTTCCTAAATTTGTGTTTATAAAACTTTATAATATTCCTTATAAATTCGTTCTAATTTTGAATATTCAATCACAAATAATTTTCAATAGTTTTATTTTGTGTGTTTTTATAAATTTATAATTTACATTTAATGCATTTTAAGAAAATAACTATAAAATCCTTATGAAATTGAAAGTAGTATCAGCTAGAAGTTCTTCAATCACCTTACATCTGCATTTAAAATTTTTTATGCTATTGAAATTATTACAGTCTCTCTTGCACTATTTGCTTTAAAATACTATCTCCAGTCGACCAGTTTTAACAGCAAATTCAGTTATTTCCTAGCCATATCTCGTAAATTAAATTTTTATCCATCTGACTGTACAATCCTATATCAGTTCTAAATAATAAATTAATTTCCTTTCTTTGTCCATACGAGTCGGTTTGTTTTCATTTTCTTCATCAACTTCGACTTTCTTACAGGCCTTGTAACTCGAAGCTCTAACTTATTAAGATATCTACATACGTGCTCAATATAGTTAAGCTTGATGTCTATAATTTATTTCCAATTTTTGAGGCCTAACCAAATCTATCCTTCATTACAATACGCTTAAATGTTCTCGCTCGATTAATTTGTGTTTCCTTCCAGAGTGTATTTTCATTTAAATGATACTAATTGCTCATATTTTTTGAAAACTTTCTAGCAAAACGTTCACTGAATTTTATTCTTCGCGTAATCATTTTGCTAGTTTAATAGTAGTATTGCATCCCTTACTTCCACACAGATTTGTTTAGTTATTGTCATATTATCTAACATGTTACTACTATGTCAAATTAAGCTAAATTTATTTCTTTGCTTCATTTTTGGCTAGTAAGACCTTTACTTCTTTCTGTCTTTTGTATATGGAGATTACTGAAACAACTCGTTTATGTTACTCGTGCACCAGATCTAAACGAGGTCATTTTGAACAGAATTTTTAGATATAACTTACTAGAAATTATACATACAGATTTCCTATTTATTTTCGCTGTTTCTTATGTTATTTATGGTTTTAAAGTAGTCTTGCGGTATATTATATTTAATTAAAAGATTCATGAAAGTATATTCAGAAGTGATTTGAATTTACGTGAAGTTATCAATTTCGTTGTCGATTTATGCTTTCATGTAATGTACGAGGGTGGTCCTATAAGTTTTTATAATATATATTAGAAAGCACACTATCTATAAAGTATATGTTTCAAGTTTGAATACGCTATGTTGTTTAGTATTTGTTTGGCAGCCGTCAATAGTGAACGTCTTCAGTGAATTCGTTTTTGTAAAAACGGAGAAAATTGGTCGTCGTTACGTGATACAATATTTTTATTTGAAAGGAATAGTGAAATATTGGGCAGTAGAGTTTAAACGAGGCCATACGAGCTGCCAAGACGAGCATTGCAGTGGTCGACCAAATGAAGCGACGACTCCAGAAACGGTGAAGAAAATCCACAAAGCGGTACTGGATGATCGTCGACTGAAAGTGCGCGAGCTAGCAGACATAGTAGGCATTTCAAAAGGTGCGGTACGGCGCATATTATCTGAGAGTTTGGACATGAGCAAGCTGTATGCAAGATGGTTGCTCACACTAGAGCAAAAACAGGGTTGTGAAGATGTTTCAGTTGAGCGTTTAGCGAAGTTTCAGAGCAACAAAACAGAATTTTTGCGCCGTTTCGTAACCATGGATGAAAGCATGGGTTCATCACTTCACACCCAAGACAAAAGAACAATCAAAACAATGAACTCAAAAGGGAGAACCAGCTCCAGAAAAGGCGAAGACCGTTTCATCTGCAGGCAAGGTCATGGTATCGGTTTTTTGGGATGCTCGTGGAATAGTTATTATAAAAAGGGTATCGAACTTATTAAACATCGCTGGGAAAAGTGTATAGCGCTGAAAGGATATTATGCTGAAAAATAAATATATTTCTTTCCAAAATTTTTGTGTTTTTTTTGTTGGGTCGGGTACTTCTGGGACCACCCGCGTATGACAGTATGTTCAGAAGCAATTTGAATTTATGTAAAGTTATCAATTTCGTTATCGATTAGTGCTTTCAATTGTGACATGTAATGTATCATCAAGGCAATTTCATGCACTTTCAAAATATTCAATAAAAAAGGTATACTCTATTTAAAATTTCGGTTGTATTAGGTAAAGCTTAAATATTTTTTGTAATTAGATGACGTCTCGGGATCACAACTCATTCGCCTCAATGTAAGGGTGTAAGACGGAAACACACATTTCACATTCTTGGGCCTATCGGGAACGAGTAATACGTGCACACATTCGGCCATTACATTTGA